>CM040985.1:17681736-17691970 GCA_022985145.1 Pangasius djambal
AATATTAAATACTGTGTGCGGTATCTAAAAGAGCTGAATGGTCTGACAGTAGGCAAATCACATGTTTATATTAAGGTGCTTGTATAATATGTTATTTTTCTATTGTAACATAAAATTCACAGGGACCTGTAATAAAAATATTAAAAATGTGAAGAAAAATGTACAACATTAACAAATATGTAAACATCAACATCTAATGTGGTACATACATACATACATACATACATGCATGCATTCATTCATACTGTACATACTGCACATATGTACATACACACATACACACATATATACTGTACTTACATACACACATACATTGCAGTTGAGGCCAAAAGGTTATGTACACCATTTCTTTTGGTAATTCAGTTAGGGCCACTACTTTGTTCACATCAGAGGTAAATTCAAAATAATCGATTAGAGACAGATTTATTTCAGTTTTAGTTCACTATATCACAATTCCAGTAGGTCAATTGTTTACATACACCAAGTTGACTGTCTGTTTAAACAGTCTGGAAGTTTCCAGAAATTGTATTTTACAATTGATTTTATAATTGAATTGACCTTTAGAAGCCTCTGTTTGTCCAGTGGTCATTGGAGTTAATGGGAGCACACCTGCTGCTATTAAAGGGACTACCTTTAGAGACAGTGCCTTTTTGCCCTTCATACAATGGGAAAATCCAAGCAGCTTATCCAAGACCTCAGAAAAAAACTGTGGACCTACACAATCCCTGTTCTTCCTTTGGAGCAATTTTCAAATGACTGAAGGTACAAGGAGCATCCGTACAAACAATTGTGTGCAAATATAAACATCTTTAGACCACCCAGACACTGCATCATTCAGAAAAGAGGCACAAATTAACTCCCAGGGATGAATGAACTTCAGTCCGAATGGTTGAACTGTCAAAAGATAACAACAAAGGAGCTGGTGAAGGAGCTGGAGACATCAGGTACAAAATATGGACATCCACTATTAAGAGAGACCTACAATGCCATGACCTGAAAGGCTGTCATGCAAAAAAGAAGCCTCTACTCCAAGACTGGCATAAAAAAAAGACTAAAGTTTGCTAGTGACCAGCCTTTCAGAGGAGTGTTCTCTGGTCAGATGAAACAAAGACTGAACTGTTTGGCTGTAATGTATGGAGGAAAAAGGGTGAAGCTTTTAATCTGAAGAACACCATCCCAGCTGTGAAGCATGGGGGTGGCAGCATCAGGTTGTGGGGGTGTTTTGCTAGAAAAGGGACTCATGCACTTCATAAAATAGATGGCATCATGAGAATGCTAGATTATCTAGAAATACTGAAGCAACACCTCAAGACATCGGCCAGAAAATTAAAACTTGGTGGCAACTGGGCCTTCCAGCAGGACAATGATCCTAAGCATATCTCCAAAAGTTTAACAAAGTGGCTTAAAGACACCAAAGTGAAACTATTGGACTGGCCATCACAAAGTCCTGCCCTGAATCCCATAGAAAATCTGTGGACTGAACTGAAAAAGTATGTCCAAGCAAGGAGGCCAACAAACCTGACTGAGTAACACCAGTTCTGTCAGGAGGAATGGGCAAAAAGTCTGGCAATGTATGGTGGGATTCTTGTTTGATTTAAGTTCAAGCAATTAAAAAGCAATGCCACCATATACTAACAAAGTTTATGTAAACCACTGACCCACTGAAAATCTGAGTTGTGAAAAATTGAGTTTGAATGTCTTTAGCCTAGATATGCACTCACTGAACACTTTCTTAGGAATACCTCTACACCTACACATTCATGCAATTATCTAATCAGCCAATCGTGTGGCAGCAGTGCAATGCATAAAATCGTGCGGATATGGGTCAGCAGCTTTGGGTAATATTCACATCAACCATCAGAATGGGGAAAAAATGTGATCTCAGTGATTTTGACCGTGACTTGGTTGTTGGGCTGGTTTAAATATTTCTATATCGGCCGATCTCCTTCTGAAGTGACTCTAGAGTTTTCTCAGAATGGTGCAATAAAGAAAAAACATCCAGTGAGTGGCAGTTCTGCAAACGGAATGTTGTTGATGAGAGATATCAACAGAGAATGGCTAGACTGGTTCAACAGAAAGGCTACAGAAAGGCTACAGTAACTCAGATAAACACTCTATACAATTGTGGTAAGCAGAAAAGTATCTCAGAATGCCCAACACATTGAACCTTGAGATGGATGGGCTATAGCAGCAGAAGACCACGTCGGATTCCACTTCTGTCAGCCAAGAACAGAAAGCTGAGGCTGCAGTGGACACAGGCTCGCCAAAACTGGACAGCTGAAGACTGAAAAAAACGTAGCCTGGTCTGATAAATCTTGATTTCTGCTAAGACAGAGATGGCACCAACAGCATGAATCCATGGACCCAACCTGCCTTGTGTCAACAGTCCATGCTGGTGGAGGTGGTGTAATGGTGTGGAGAATGTTTTCTTGCCACGCTTTGGGCCTGTTAATACCAATCAATTATCACTTGAATGTCACAGCCTATTTTGTGTATTGTTGCTGACCATGTGCATCCCTTCATAGCCACAATTCACCCATCTTCTAATGGCCACTTCCAGCATGATAATGCACCACGTCACAAAGCAAAAGTCTCAAACTGGTTTCATGAGCATGACAGTGAGTTCAGTGTTCTTCAGTGGTCTTCCCAGTCACTGGCTATGAATCCAATAGATCACCTGAACACTAAGTACAAGAAGAGCATGATAATCATAGCATGCACTTTTGTGAACTATTGGCACCCTAGTGCACAGTAAGTAGCTGACAGCTCTGTGGCACTGCAGTAGCCCTTGGAGCTATTTCAGCTGACCCACTGACGTGTTGGAAAAGCAGCTCCACATTCCCAGCCTGTTCAACATGTCATGTCTCTCTTTGCATCTCCTGCTGCGTGCTTTCTGAAAGCTAAGAAAAATGGGATTCTTTCCACTAAAGGCTAGAAAACATGCTGAAATATCACAATTCACTTTCACCCATCTTGCTTCTATGGGACTTTCTCATGGTTGACCCCTGAACCTCCTTTCTTTCTCTGTATATGTCTTTTTTTTTGCCCTGGTGAGGTTAGTTATCTAAATGGCTCTCTGCTCTTGTACCTGTTTAGTGTGAGCTTGGCCTGCTATTATCCCTACTGTCATTCATCCTCTTTATGGCCATTTTTATTACAGATACATATCCTACAGCATGCTTCATTTTCCCCACTGCTGTCTCAGACCTTGGGGCAGGCCAGGTTTGTTATACACACACACACACACACACACATATATATATGTGTGTGTGTGTATGTGTGTGTGCGTGATTAATTTATTTATTTATTTATTTATTTATTTATTTATTTATTTATTGCTGTGCACCTGACATCTTATGTGCTTTACTTTCAATAACCCAGGGGGAGAGAGGAGAAAGAGAAAGTTCTACTCTCCTTCTTTACCAATGATGTTTTTTCCCATGCTGAATATTTTATGGGATTATTTTTTCTGTGCACTATTGGTATCTCTCTGCCAGAGCTTTGGGATGATGCAGCATTGGAGAGTGGATGATCAGGACTCTGATCAGGACTGTAATTATCTACAGTGTACGCAACTATTTTACTACATCAGTGTTGCTTCCTCATTACCAGAACTGCTAATGTTTAGTTAATTGCCACATTATCATTAAGCATGCATGCATCAATAAAAAGATAAATTGCTTATGTTTTTTTTCTGCTGTCAGCAGATGTTCTCTGTAGCTGGACCGTGATGGAATGGAATATACATACTGTGTTTGTAAATCTCATGAGCTTGCATGGGAATGAACATTTTCTTCCTGCGGTGATCATTTATTCATTGCCATCGACTACTTCAATATTGATATATTTTGGATCATTTGTAATTTCATGTAATTCAATACTTAACAAAGAACAGGACTGGCTGGAATGAGAAATTTGAGAGCTTGAGCATCTGGGTTGATTTCGGTGAGGCGCATTATTCACACAATGAATGTGTTGCTCACAATTCAGATAAAATCGATTCTGTTTTTAATAGTGGGGTAATGGAATTTCCTTTGCCTGGCTCTGCCTGAGAATGAGTGACTAATGCAATAAGCATCATGTCTCTGTGGTGCTCATACAGCCTCTGTCACAACTCTAATTCAATCACAACTTTCTAGAATAAACGCCCGGAGAGTTCAGCCAAATGAAATGCAAACATGATCTGTGTGAGTGTTTAGATTCACAGTCTTTTGGATATGGTATTTTGTTTCTGATCAGTGAAACTGGACTATAGAGAAATGTTAATGTAGAAGGACTGGAGTGTGAGATTACAGATTAAACTGGAATGTATCTGGAATGTAAGGAACACAGGTGAAGGGAAACATTAAATCCCACCTTGTCTGTGTGGTGAAAATGATAAGAGATCTATTTGAAACTTCAAATTCAAATTCATACCCAAATTCAGCTGAAGTCTCCCAAGCTGACCAATATTCTTCTTTAGTGTTTTCAACACAGCCCTGATTTTTTTCCCCTCCACTACATACGTTCATGCCGTGAGAAGTGAGGTGACTTACAAACCTCCATGGCCCTTCTCTTCCAGACCGAGGACTGGATAAACACATAAAAAGAAACTGTATACCCACAGCAAGCTTGGTGCATTTGATAAAATCTAGCACAGGTAGAATCTTCTTTCCTAAAGTTTCACACATGTCATGAAGGTCTTCAGGTGTCAGTGGCATAAAGGGAGCTTGTGGCCCTTTAAAAAAAGCACAAGAACTGAGTTACTCTTCTTTGGATTTATGGCTTACAAAGTCACTTACTCAAAAAATATGTTTTTTTACTCCTTACATTTTCATTTAGACCTTCCAAGTACTTACAAATCCCAAGAATCATGACTCAATTTTTTTCCCTTTTTACATGACTACCAATCCAATCAGTTGCTAGGAATGTTAAGTTTATTTATACCACATTAACTCTTAAGTCTGATTGGTCAGAAAGTGTTGATTAATTGTCTGTAACAGCAGCTCTGACGATAGTTTTTCCACCACTGTTTATATCCTATTGCTATGTGATACACTACTTTAAAAGGCAGCAGTGAATATTATAAACAATATAGTAATGTAATGTTAATGTTATTTATTTTTTAATATATTCACAAGAGACTGCAGTAGAGACTTAGACACAGGCATTTGGTAGGAAAATAAATAAATAAAGGAGAGCTGCCACGGTCCCCTGCAGATGACTGATTACTTCACAGAGCCATGTGGAGTCCCGGTCTTTGATACATTACACAAATGCATTGATTTTCCTGCTCTTAGAAGAGCATGATCTCAGCTACAGCTAGAGCTATGCTGATCTCTTCAACCCCATTCTGCTAGCTGGCCAGTAGCAGTCCATCTCCAAGGCTGGCTCGCTCTGCTGGCTCACACACGCTCGGGTTCATTAAGAAATTTTTATGTCATTTTAGTCAATATATTGAACGGGACCCTGTGATCTCTGGATGGTTGTATGGAAAAAATCTGTGGGTCAGGTTCTGGTGTGTTTTAAGGTAGTGCTTTGGTCTTTAAGGTCATGTCATGACTTTTGTGAAGACTTGCTTCCCCTCTAAGCATTTTAATCTGAAGGTTATAGAATACTGCAAATATTCTATTTATACATTATTATGTATGAATGTATAATAATATATAAATACATTATTAATTTGTAGTATATTTGAGAAAGGTATTGTGGCATGTACATGTACAGTGTCTTCCAGAATTATTGGCACCCTTCATACAAATGAGCAAGAATGATAGCATAAAATAACATTATACACAATAATTTGACATTTCTATTCGAACAACAGGAGAAACTATTTTTTCTACCAAAACTTTTCTCTCAAAAATATATTTTTTTATAATTTATACTTAAATTATTTTATTGTTGATTTGCTCTCGGTCATCAGGAGTTCTGTTGTTGACCACATCCTGTTTCCCTGGGGTATAAATTTGAGCTTGCACGCATGTAAAATCCCTTGGTCATTCATTACAGAACCAGAAAGAAAAATCTTTAAATTTAAAAGCTTCACATGAAACAAATTTGCCAGGAATTATAAATTAAATTCAATTCAGTTTTTATTTATGTAGCGCTTTTAACAATGACCATTGTCACAAAGCAGTGTTTTAGAAATCTGGATATATCTGAGACAACAGGAGGAAGAAACCTTGAGAGGAATCAGACTCAAAAGGGAACCCATCCTTTCCTGGGTGACATCAGATAGTATGATTATAAATAATTTCTCTTCTATAACTGTATACTATAACCAAGTAGTGCTAACTGTATCAACAGGAACTTGAGTATGAGCATCATTAGAGTTTTAAGTCTATCATATCAAACTGATATAGTATGTATAAGCAATACAGTATGTACTTGTAATATTGATTGTTTATGCTTTATACTGTATATTCACAAGAGACTGCAGATCTGCCAGGAATAGGACCCATAACCCCACTGTCCCCTGATTGTGGCCTGATTGATTGTGGCTGCCACATTAAATGCCACTTTCATAACAACAAGCTGTCCTGAGAGCATCTCACAAAATGCAGCCCCTGAATTGGGTTCAGAAAAATCCCCCAACCCCGAAAACAGTTTTTGGTCATGTATACCATCATGTTCAGTGATAAAAGGTGACTGAAGACAAGGAGGTTCAGACTTGGCCATAGAAAGAGCCTTCAACAAGATGATGAGCCAAACATATTTCCAAATCAACACATAAATGGTTAAACACAAAATCTGTGTTCTGCAATGGCCATCTCAATTTCTGGATTTGAACCCTCCTGAAAACCCATGGTCTGAATTGAAGAGGGAAGTCCACATACACATACCTAAACATAGAAAAGGAGCTTAAAATATTCTGCATTGCTGAGCGGGCCTAGATGCTGTTATTCTCCACGGCAGGCATCACAAAATATTAATTGTAAGGGTGACAAGACTTTGGAAACCAGTGTATTGTAGAAAAAAAATACTTTATGTGCATGAAATAGTTTTTAAAATAAAAATATACAATGTCCCTGAATATTTCAGCTCAAAGTATCACTTAGTATAAGTGTTAAACTTGTTATATATTAATCTGTGCAAATTTTAATGAAGGGTGCCAACAATTCTGGAGGGCACTGTGTATATCCAGAACATGTTGTTCGCTGAAACTTAGTTTGTATTTCATATTCAGGACCTGCAGTGTAAGTACATTCTGCCATATTCTGTAACAGAGGCTGAAACTGTTGACAGTGTTCATTAATAAATTATTCCCACAGTGTGATTTCAAATGTGTGCAGTGCACTTGCAGAACTCACACTTTCAAATGAAACTAGTGAAAGTACAGTCGATCCAACCTGTGAATGTGGGACAGTTCCTGTGGAGCAGTTTGTTCAAGAAGTTTCCATCCCGTTTCCTCTTGAAACCCAGAGTCAGGATGAAGCTTGAGGAAGATGATTTGCTCCAATCTGTGGTTGTAGGCAACATGTGTCCTCCATCAGGGTCTAAGATTAAAATACACAGAATGAAAAGAAAAAGAATAAAAAAAATCCTTCAGCTCGTCTGTTTTCACTACATAAAATTTCAATTCTAGCAATAGTTTGTTACAATGAAACTGCTATGACACTTACTATAGGCTGTCAGTCAGTCTGTGCGTTGGCATGGCAATACGCAACGCTATATCAATCTGTGGCTTCTTTTGGAACTATTTTTGTTCCAGAAATAAACAAATATTTGGCAATATTGTCTCTGAAATGTCAGGTACTCAATATTCATTTCTTGTTTATAGAACTGTTGTTATAAAAGCAATATCACACTCACAGTCATGCTGTTGTACTGAATATCAGCACAGTTCTGATTATCGGTGGCCTCTTGCCTACAGCTGAATCACATCACTCTTACTCATGCTATATTGATTAATTATGATTTTATCACATAATAAGAACATTTATTTTGTAGGGCCCAGTAAACAGTACTAAGAGCATCCTTTCTGACACACTGAGAATGTTTCAAGAGTACTGTACATTCTTAATATAAATAGATTTACATTAGGTAAGACCAAATACTGTATGTATGTATGCTATCTGAATGCACTCATCATTGTGTGTCATCAATGTCATCATTGGAACATCATTTTTTTTTAAAAATCCAGAAAACCAAAATCAGATGTCTGCTAACATTATAGAGATGACCTTTGTTCACTGGTAATATGCTGGCATGAGACCTAGGCAGCTGATTTAAAACGTTAGCACAGTTAAGTGACAGCAGGATCAAATGAAAAGATAAGAAAGGTGAAAATGAAAGGTTTTCAATTATGAAATCTGTTGGTCATTCATGATGAGGACAAAATTCTTAACCAGACAGATGCTACAGTAATTTTGTAAAACTAAAAGTAAAATGGACGACATACAGTATCTCCTGCAGTGTAAATGCATTTAGCCTCTATTAATTACAAACTCTGTATGCGAATATTTATTACCCATCACCTATGAAGTGTTTAGTAGCTGTGTGGTTTGGCTTGTAAGGTCAGTGTAGCAATAAACAAATAATATGTGGGTACTGCCAAAATGTGTGACTGCTTGCTAATCTGCAAATAAGGTAATGCAATTTACAGTCTCGTCAAACCTGGAGGACTGAGGAGAAGCATTACAACTGACGCTAACCAGGAAAAAGCAGTTACTAAGGATGAATGACTGAATGCTGTAAATGCATCTCGCGGCACTGTGCAAGCACCCAATATGCTCCCATGTTGTGGCCTTTTTGTCCTGCGAGCCTCTCATTTGACTGCCCACTTCCTCCTACATGAAAGAAAAAAAATGCCCAATTCCACCACTTTTTTTGGTGTCCCACAGGATTCTACTGCAGATGCACACCTCTAGTTTTCAAAATGTATCATTTAGGACTAACATTCTAGCCTTTGAAACACAAATGCACAATTCCATTGAAAAATCACATTTTATAATGGGCCTTTCATGGTAAATGAGAACAAGTATATCCTGGTAAAATACTGTTTGAAGGCTGTAACTGTGAATAGAACAAAGCCTAAAAAGATATGTGGAAAACTGTGTTTTAAACCCACAGTTCCTTAGGATGATACTAAAACACATGCTGAATAACTTTCACACTGCATCTTAGGGGCTCATTGCGGAGCTAATTTTTTTCCTTTTGTTTGTGTTTGTTGGAGGCATTTTTCTCGTTCAAGTAAACAGAACTGGTGACCAAGGGCACTACAAGCTTTAACATGAAAACAAACTTCACAGGAAGAAACAGTAGAAAGCGGATGCATATATTACATTTCACCCAAAACAAGCTTAATATACGCAGTAAGAAATTGACATAGAAGTTAATTGGCATGAGGCACAATCACAGCTTGTATGTAGAGTGCTGAAATAAACAAACGTTCAGCATGGTTTGATATGTGCCCCATATTTAGGACATTACTGGGGATGACTTTTCTCACACTGGTGAGCAGAATGCCTTAGTTAATGTGCTAAAGAAGAGAAAACAGATAGGAGACACTGGCTCTCCAGGGAACAAGACCGCTGACATGGCTGCCAGTGGGGGGAATGGATGCATCCTCCAGGGAGCTTCACTTGCTGAAATGGATGGAGCAAATGGGGACATGTGTCATCTCTTTTGGGGAGAAATAAAGTGCTACATAAAATGCAGAGGCATCTTTCTGAAAATGACCAAATTTCAGTTAATGCAATTTATTAAAAATTTTAAAACTATCCTTTAAAATTAAGGTTTTTCCACTTGAGTCACGAGGATTTGGATGATTTACACTAGTGCAATTTATATACAGTGTTAATTCGGGAGGTTCATTCTGCAGAAATGCTTCCTGCTTTGCCAGGAGATTTCTACACCCTGACTTTCAGTAGTTTAATGTCTTTTCAATATTCTACAATGGTTTCAAAAATCCATTCACAGACATTATGAACAGTATCCCGGAGGTGCATGTTGGATGCTTTGATCCTAATGCACTAAAGCATAACATTACAAAATGTTGCTTTCTTCAAAGTACCAGTACTGATTTGTAAGATTAAAAAGTGGCACCATTTGCCGACAGCAGCCAATTTCTTGTACATATTTATGTTTTTTTTTTTTTTTATAGTAAAGTAAAAGAGAATAGTGTGAGCCTGTTAACTTTCAGGCCCCTTGTAAGGCCTGAGTGCTCTCCATTCTTGAGTGCTTATCTTTATTCTTGAGAGCTTATCACCTGCACCATTGACAGGATGGTTCAAAAAGCAGCCAACACATG
>CM040985.1:17692070-17705456 GCA_022985145.1 Pangasius djambal
GGGGGGGGGGGGGGGGGCGTCTGATGTGTCTGTGGCGGCGTCTGATGTGTACCGGTTGGCAAATTATAGATTTTTTTTTTTAATGATGGAGAAATGGATGGATGAAAATGGAGCTGGCTAACTGAAGGAGAAGTGCTTGGTAGAGAGAGTGTTAATTCTTATTACAGCCTGTGCACCACCAATTGCTTTCACTCACAACCTGTTGCTGGGGCAACACCTGAATTAGGGTCCAAAAATACGGCATGATATCTGCTGTTGGTATTTGGGTTGAGACAAGCCAACAACAAGAGGTTATAAGAAGAGGATGTTTTAAAATGCTTTCCATACCAGTAAAGATATAAGCAGTGAAGGTGGGGTGCAGCTTCTTGAAGGCTTGCTCCGCCTTTTGGGATGCTTCTCTGGTAGGTTTCCCAGAGCACGGGGTGTACAAGACGGAAAAATCCTTTTTTGTGTGAATAGCCTCTTCCAACAGCCCCTGAGGGGAAAAGAAATGGAAACAGTGTGCTAGAGAGATAGAAAGTTGTGAATCCCTAGTCTTAACAAGCTCATTTGATTTCCAAATGATTAGATCCTAAAATAGTTGCAAACGAGCATAATGCACGAGGCGATTATATAAGATGTGATTTTATGGCTTGTCTATCCTACTGTGTGTTCAATGTGCCAAGCTTCAAGAGTTCACTTAAATTGCTCTGGCAGTAACCACAGAACCATCATTGTGGTGTGAGCCTTTCTTAAGGAAAGAATAGCTTTCTTCTCGGTGCTAAAATAGCACTGATTACATCATGGTGAGTGGCATCAGGAAGTGTTCGGTGTCTAATCTGTCTCCCTTCTCCCATTCTAATTCACTTGAAGCGAAGAGGGAACACATTATTATGTTTGAGGATTGCCTTAGCCCTGAAATCTTCATAGACTCTTCTATATCCAGGCACCCAAACATACAGAGCATAGAAATGAATCAAACACTTCATGTGAGGATATAATATTTCAGTTTCATGAAATACTTGATTTGTTATGCCCAATATTTTCGATTACTGAGCAACAGAGTGTTATGCTTAAATATAAAAGACATGTTTTTCTTAAAAGTCATACAAAATATCTCCGTTTGCATTTAAGATACAATGACCGAGGCTTCACATATATCCTCTGAAGAAAGAACTTCTTTATATTCATTGATTGAGCCATTGCTCAAACAATACTCAGTTGAGATTAAAAATGACAGTGAGTCTCTGAAGCTTTGGCAGGCGGACAAAATTCAACGATTCAACGATAGATAGATGATACAAAGCCCACAGGTAGACAAGTGGAATTTGATAAAAAAAAGACCTGGAACAGGAGTTACTTGCAACTGTTCAGCATGGTCTGGCCCAAAATGGATATGCATTATGAAAAGGTATTGAATGTCTCAAAAGCCTTAAAGCGCAGTTGTACAGCACTTCCAGAAGATAGAAAATGCTCTTTGACAGCAGGAATATACGTCGAGTCTTTCTGCTGCAATGGCTATAAAAAGTTTCTAAAGCTGAAGGGCCTGAAGTCGCATAGTAAAAGTTACTTTAAATGTGTCTACAGCCTTTGGGAGTCAAAATAGCAGGAAAATGTATGCCAACTGAAAACATCTGCTCATGTTTGACAGGTAAGAAACACAATACATGATGAAAAGACACTTCATGTACCACAGTGCTGTTTAATTCTCAAATCCGACTGGTTAGAAGGTGTTAATGAATTTTCTACAATGGCATAGCACAGACAGTAGTGCATTGTGCTGGCTGTAATTTGAATGATAGTTTTATATTAATGGCCTTACACTATTATGTTATTGTTTCTATAGTAACAACTAATTCACAACTCATTCACAGGAATTTGAATGGTGGATGTATATTGGATAACCTAAGGCTAATAAAAACATAATATAATTGTTTATATGGTGAAGTGTTCTGTGAGGTGACATTTATTTAACATTTATGGAAGGAGTCTCCAGTACCGGCATTTGTAACAGTGAGTATGTTCTCCACCATAGGAGGATATTTGGTATTCAAGATTTTGGCATTCTGATTTCTTGGTAACATGACAAGCTGTGTTTTTTTAAGTAACAGCAAGAGAATGAAAAAAGGAGAGGCTGATGAGGGAATGAATGTTTAGAACTGCTTTAAGTGAGAACAGGAACTAACTTGTCTCGTGGATGTTCCACTACATTAAATTGAACTATAAATGGGTCAAAAGCATGAAGTGCCAATTGTTGAAAAAAGAAAAATGGTAATTGTTGGCAAATTGCTGTGGAATGCGATGAATCAAGCAACTTCAGGGTGCTAACAGTAACTCTGCTTCCTATAACACCAAACCCCATCGTGTTTCTTTCTTACAAGAAAAGCATTACCAGTATTTTTTCTTTTCTTTCTAAAATATTTTAGAAATAAAGATAACATTTCTGTCATTATATAAATCCCTTAAGACTCATCCTATAAGTTTGTTTTTCTTCATGTAGCTTATTATTCATTGACTATTGGAAGTAAAATTGTACAGGACTGTTTCCCAAAAAATTGTCTTAACTGGGAGAAATAGTGTTCAATGTAATGCTTGCTCTACTATTGAACATTGATCTTTGTGCTGCGATGCTTTTGGGAAACTCTGCCCACAGAAGTTATGTAGTTACAAGAGTCAGAAATGTAAGGTTAAACCAGCAATGGTTCCTGGGAGGATTAAATCTTACTATATTTGTAAGTTTGGTTTATATAGAGAGGTACTAATAGTCATCTTCACTCTCTTTGATTTAGAGCTTGAACATGAGCATGGATGGCCTGACATCCAGTCAGACCAGAGCTTGTAGGCAGCCATACCATTGGGAAGATTTTTCTAGGAAAACATTACTCATTCTTATTTTTACACTTATAAACCTGCTCCTGCTTGCTTAGAAAGGAAGCTAGCTATTTTATTTATTTTTTTTTTTGGCAAAGGGCCAAGTATTAAAGCTTAGAGGATATGACGGGGTAGGGTGCGAAAGGTTATATATATATATATATATTTTTTTTTTATCACATTCAGAAAGGAAAGTGCAATGTTTTGAATGATATCATTTTGATATAGTTTTTTTTCATTATTAAAATCTTACCATATATTGTTTGAGTCTTTTTGTTACTGCATCTGATAATGAATGATAATGACCTCTGATATCTAACACATTAATGTCTCGTTGCTATAAACAAAATATCTTTGCCTGAGGTGTGAATGAACATGTGTGACGTCACATCCAAGGTGTAGTCCAACCGTTTGCCCAGTCTTCACAGAATACACTCTTGATCCACCTTCATTCTGACTAGAATAAAGTTGTTACTGACTTCTTTACGACTTCTTTATTTTGTCCGAAGCGTTGGAAAACTTTTGCACTTGACTGTACACAGTCTATACATTAAGCTACCTAATGCTCCTAAGTGTTTGTGAATAATGCTGTTTGAGAATAAACTGTGGTGGCCATGTACAGTAATTGCTATGCTAGGGTGTTCAGTGGTTAAGGATTTGGGCTACTTATCAGAAGGTTGTAAGCTCAAATTCCAATTGTAAGCTGTAGTCCTTCAACTGCTCAGTTGTGTCCCGTCTCATTCGTGTCACTTTGGATAAAAACATCAACCAAATGAAAAAATGTAAATAAGATGAGTCATAAGTGGTTTTAGCCTGCTTGTCCAAAAGTCCAAAAGTCTGAATCTTTGTGTACAGCTTTATGTGGGTCAAATCCAAGAGCACAGCATTTAGTTTGTGCTCACTGAATTGAGACTTTGACTAACAACATTTTCTGAGTCAGTCTATTTTATATAAGTGGCACTCTCCGTGTTGTTGTTAATGCACTCTGCCTTATTCTGTTGTTAGAGATGTGCTGCCTGGAATCTTGGGGCTCTGAATGCTTCACAGTGTGTCCTACCCTTTCGAGGGTGACAATACTATAGATTTGAAAGAGGGCAAAGTGGGGGTTCGGGGGGCATTGATCTTGCTGTCTAGGCGGGAGGAATGTGACCTTCTGTGACCTTGTGTATATAGAAGAGGGCGCTAAGCATCTCCTGCAAGAACATACAGCTGCCTTATGATATTGCATGAACAACTGCATTGTTTTCACTTGCCTTGCATTAGGCTTCACACTCTCCACAGATGGTAAACTCTATGTAGAACTGTATGACTAAACGCTGCCCTTTCTGAGGTGGTTCCTTCCAAAGATCCAGCTACTCTGTGTGAATTACTAACCAATAAAATTGCTAGAAAACATGGGGAAAAAAAACTTTTATCTAACTTAATTTCATTTAATTAAACTCCTTGATATATATTTGCCCTTCCATTGAATCCAAGTCAAACATAGATATGTATCTCATTTTTACCTTATCTGCAACTTTGTATCTTTCTTTGGGCATGCATTGTGCTTCTGTTAAGGTTGATGATGGGGCTTACTGTTATAGGAAAATAATCCACGACGGGGTGGTGAAGTGGTTTATTTTCCAATAATAGCATGCCCAGAAGTGTTTTATCCCTCTTATACCACAGCAATTTACCAAAGATCTCAATTTTTAATTTATAAATGAATGAAACACCATGAACTTAATGACAAAAAAATGCAGACTGTCATGTGACTGAGAAACCAGAAAGCAGAGAGTTCTCTGTCCTGAAGGCTCTCACCATAAATGTCATAGAAATGTCTCCCTACAGAAAACTCACTATGTCACAGATTAGATGTTTTTCTTTGTTAAATAAACTTTTTTTTTTTTTTAATCTGTTTATTAGTAGTTTCAGATGACATGGACTGTGTGCCATAAAAGTCCCTGTAGATGAACTGTTACTGTTACTGTTACCAGCACTACTGTCAGAGCTTCTGTTATAAAACGTGAATCAACCACTTCTGGCCAATCAGATTTGAGAATTCAGTGCTGTGGTATATGTTTAAAGTAGAAAAAAACATTGCACAATTCAGAATTCAGCTGGAGCAACATGTGATGGGTTTTCCCAGACCTCCACATATATTGCTACAGCACAGTCAACACTGATATTTATGTAATAGATAAAAGAATGATGTGCTCTCACAATGACCAACAATGTGCCCGGGTGCTGTTTATGGTGAAAGGTCAAAGTGATGGCTTTCCCCTGTCCACCTTTAAACATGCCCAGAAAAAAAAATTCTCTTAGTCATTAATAGTGGTGAGGGCAGCATGGCTCTATCCCTCAGTAATAGTGTGAGTGGTTGCAAATGAGCTATTGTACAGCAGGCCTTTCAGCGGTGAAAAATGAAAAGAAAGGGGACATCGAAGGGGCTGTGGAGATGAAAAATGCTGCTCCTTATTGAGGGCCATCGGGACAAACACACATAGATGAAATGAAATCCATGTGAGATGTAAATTAATTAAAAAAATAATAATAAAAGGAAAAGTGCTTGATTGAAAGCTATGCCGCACTCATCTGTGAATGCAAATTGTGGCTTGGCTGCACACACAACCTACCCTTGGTGGTGTGAACAAACCTTTCAAACCACTTTAACTCCCCTGGAGTTGAAATGAAAGAGACAATTTCGAGTAAGTAAATTCTTATTTGCATGCACATTACAAGGGACTACCTAACAGCTATATTTTGTGCTAGTGCACTGAATCCCAATGGCAGTCCTGGGGACCTAATCTACTGCAAATGTTTTTTTTTTTTTTTTTGGTGTTTTCCCCTGTTTGAATGCACCTTATTCAGCTCATGAAAGGTTTGAAAGCTTAGTGGATGAGTTGAATCAGGGTGCATTAGATGAGGGAAAACATAAAATTGGGTCTGGGAGCCAGTGCACTAGCGCACTATTACAATGTGCATAATTTTATACTTAAAAGGGTCAATTTAGGTTGTATAAAAGGAATTGTGGTAGAGCAGGCCATGTGTACTAAAAATAAATGTTTACATAAATAATAAGCCATGGACTTAAGGAAAGACGTAACATATAATGGTAGTGAAAGAGAGAATGAAAACTATTAACAGAACTTTATATAATGTAAAAGATAACAGGAACATGTTTCATGTTTGTTCCATAAAAACATGATGTCTAACTATAAACAGACAAAAAGTACAATGTTAGAGTACTATGCTAATGATAAAAATAAATAGTACAATGTGGCATAAGAGGAATAAAACACTTTTTTAGACCCCAGAGTTAGAGACTCCAGAGTGGTAACTGCATGTTGTTTTAAGTTGGCAAGTTTCTTTCTGCATCGAGGGATATTTAAATGACTGAAATTTGTAAAAATTCAATGATGGTTAAAGGTTCTTAGCTTCCTAATGGGGTTGTACTTGGAACACTCACTTTTAAAGCTTTATGGGTTCTTTTATAGACAAATAGTTCTATATTTAATCTTTTTCCAAGATTGTAATATGTTTATTTGTCTGTGTGCCTGTGACAGCTATATTAACATGTTCCTTTTCTAACTTTATACTTTTTAGGTGATTCCATGATTGTTATGCAATTTAGCCCTTGTAGCTCTTTTAAAATGTAACATTACTCTTAAATAGCTTTTTTAACATTGTATCTAAGAAAATATGCATTTAAACATTCAGAAAATGTGTTAAACTATCTCACGCAACAATTTAACTTTTACAAGGTTTCTTTGCTGAAAATGGCTGCATTTTGTTCTTAAATGAGTAACAAGGTTGAGCTGTCTAGCATAGAATTAACAAAAACACAAAATAGCATCCCAGCTAAAGGCATGAGGACATTAAAGATAGTATAATGATTTACTTAAAATGAATATTTTAAGCAACTCATAAAATTATTTTAAATTACTTTTAAATTACTAATTTACTTTCAATATTAAAATTGGTTCGTATGTTCAAAGTAACATTGTTATAATATCGTTGAAAATAAACTTAATTTTCTTCTTCACATGATCTTTAGGGCATTTGGTTGATGCAACTCTCTGCTGATCATTTGACTTGTGGGATATTCCAAATATTGTATAAGGGTGAATGTGTTCAATTAATTGGGTTGAATGAATGTTGTGGAAGACTAAAATGTAAATTTTTCATAACTTATAATGGATGACACATGGAAAATAATATTTTAAGCTTGAGATGTTAAATCTATTCACACTTGAATGCAAAAATAATGCAATCTTTGAAGTTTTATTGATTGATAAAATTAATACAACTTAATTGATACCAATTTTAATGATTGGTAACACTTTATTTTAAGGAACACATATAAGCAGATAATGAGGGGCTTGTTATTGTAAAGCATTTATTTACTATGTATTATTCTTTATTCATTAAGATCTGTATTGCTTCACACCTAGACAACTGTTATGTAAAAATGACTAATAATTGTGATATCATTATTATTTGTGATACTATGCAAAAAATGCTTTTATTAAACCTGATTATACAAACTAATGAGTATGAATTAATAACATAAATGTCCATGTTAGACCTTTAGGTTCTAGGTTGTAACAAGTGACTTCAGTACTTTTGAATATGGAGCACACGTTACATTTCTGTGACTTATTCAGGTTTTATTAACTCATAAAGTCATAAACTGGAGTCAGTAGATGCTACCTAGAGCCTAAAAGTTTAACATGGAAGTTTAGGTTATTTTATTCTTGCACAATAGTTTGTATAACAAGGTTTTAATAAAGGGTTTATTGTACATTATTACTAATAATGTGATAATCACTTACTTTCAGCTAACAGCTGTCTAGTTATGCAGCAGTACAGATCTTTAGGAATAAAGACTAAGTCATAGTGAATAAACCTTTTACAAGTGACTGATGTGTGCAAATATCAAGACCTTTATTAATGCCTTATATGTGCTCCTTAAAATGAAGTGTTACCTAATGATTATATTTCAATGTAAAGTGTAGTTATTTATCTGAAACATGGCCATGTTGTTATGAAGGACATTTTACCTTATTACCATTATTTACATACATATTCGTAAATGTAATATCAGTGGGACATACAGTAAATGGCACTCCAATTGTAGAATCACCCTTTTAGCACCTTGATTCTGTCTCTTTCCAAAAAAATTAAACTGCACTCATAAAGTTAAATATTCTTTAGAGCTCCAATTACTCTCAGGCATATTATACATCATAGATTACATTTCTTTACAGCATCTCTTGAGTATCAATATAGTGTTGCATTAAGAAGTACATTAAATACCCAGCTGTAGCATTAAAAAAACAGGCGACCCCTCTACCTTGTTGTTATACACTATAAAGTCTTTACTGCTATGCAGGCTTTCTGACTGATTGATATGCACCGAGCAATGTCAGTGGCCAGTCTTTTAAGCAATAATCATTCATTGGGCTTGTGATTGGGTGCAGGGGCTGTGCATGTGTCTGGAGGCCTATCTGTCCTCACCTGCCAATACAGTTTGATGAGCTTGCTTATAGTCTGCTTGCCGTCTCCAGATAGCCAGTACACATAGTCAGCAATCATGGCACTCCTAATGACAAGGACAAAGACACGCAAACAGTATCAGACAACTTTCAATCAAGATGTTACACTTCATTGAAGGAAGAGGCACAAGAGAGCAGGCACATATTCAATAAGTGGTGGTGGGGGAGAGAAAAGATCTATAAGATATATATATATATATATAAAAACAAGAACGGATCAAGAAGGTAACAGACACACTGGAGCTTCTATCAAAATTACTGCAAATTAAAAAGCTGAGAAGAAAAAAGATCCCACTCATTAATACATTAATGAAATTTATACCACAGAATTGTTAAATTCTCAATTCTGATTGGTCAGAAGGTGTTGATTCATTTTCTATAACAGCGGCTGACATTTGTTCTGGCTGTGAATCACAGGTTTTTAATTAATGTGCTTAATTAATTATTAATGCGCTTTCTAAGGCATTATTGTTTCTATAGTAACAGCTCATTCACAGGGACTTGTGTGGCAGACACACTAACATAAAAAGATTAAAAATCATGTGTAGCATGGTGAAGTTTTCAATCAGTAGAAGTTTATTTTTCATTTTTGGAAGGAGTCTCCAGTGTCAGCACTTTGTAACAGTCAGAGGTAAAGCTGTTCCTTCAAGTTTTCCGACACGGGAGACAGGACAGCCGACTTTGCACTTTGTGTTTTCCCTGCAACATGACAAGCTTTTTTTGTCTTATTAATTTTATGAGAGAAAAAGATGGTGAAGAAATGCCTGTTTATAACTGTTATAATGTAAAACATAACAGGAAATTTCCTGGCTGTTCCACAACATGAAACTATAAACATGATAACTATAAAGAGATAAATAGTACAATGTTAAATTACAATTAAAATCTTAAAAAATAATTAGTACAATGTGATATAAAAGGAGTAAAACATTTTGAGACATGCTGTTATAGGAAAATAATTAACTGCAAGGCGGTAACCACATCACACCAGCATGTTGATTATTTTCCTCAACAGAACACCATGTAGTGTATTATTCCTTTCATAACAGGCTAAAGGATTAAATATCTGGTGTCCACTCCTAACTATCCTCCCCTGTTAACAGGGTCCAGAACTTACAAATATTTTTTATCAAAAATACAGAAATATAAAAATGACTTATGAGTCCCCTGCAATATTAACCATTTTTGAGCCTGTGCTCTGGGTGATATACACCTCCTTGTTGGCTGCCTTTTTTTGACTAGAGTAAAGCTCAGCATGGCTTTAGCCCTCACACCTCCAGCAGCTCCGTCTGTGGCTATCAATGTGTAGCACCAGCTGCATGCTGTGTAGAGACCACTTGAAGATAATCTCCATAATTAGTCCAGATTTTGTTCTCAGACTCGGTAATGATGACTGAGACAGCCAATCACTCAATAGGTGCTGATTGCTGGGTAACTTGGCCAAGTCATCACCTTTAGATCAATGGCCAGCATTGTGAACAAACTAAAATGGCCGGCCCCATGAGTGCAGCTGTTATGCCTGCAATGGGATCTGTCTAATAACTTTGTGGACGCGACTCAGGGGGTGTGTCACATAGTCACTTAATGTCAAATCTCTTCTGCAGAAGCAGTTTTGTGTTCGTCAGTGAGCAAACAGGACAGCTTAGGTCTCATCCAGCTCTGAAGAAAAACAATGCCATCATGATCTGTTCAAGTGCTCTGCTCAGCTGCAACATCGGGAGGCTTCGTTCGACGGCTCGCCTGATTAATCCTTGATGAGAATGCGCAAGTGTCCTGCTGAGGTTAACTGTGCAATCCTTGCGGGTGTAAATGCCAATTAAATGTTTACAAATAATTAAGCACGCTACCTACTTTTCCTGTCAGGGATTGAAATGTTGTCAGTAAACATGACATTTACCCAGAGGGAGGTGGATCACCTGGTTAAGTGCCTACAAGGGCTGATTTAGGTTTGCATTTCTGTCTGTGTTTTTCCACTGAGATGAAGGTGCTTGGGCTCTTTCTTTCACTGATTAACATTCGTCAGTCTCTGGTATCTTTTGGCCTAATGCTTTTAGTATAGTCAGGTTGTCTGATGATTAAAGTCAGGAATTATGGGTAGAGTGCCAAATTTTCTTTATGCTGTTTCTCACCTGTTTCTTTTTATCCTGTTTGGCCATATAATGTATTTTAAATGAAGGTCCTCACAAGGATAGTAAGACAAATATGTGTGTTGTAGAGTATATACACCACTTATCTTCCTCATGCACAGAATAGGACTAAAAAAACCCTTTGAATACGATTTATAATCCAGTCACACCACCCGTGAACTGTACTATAAAAAGAGCTTGCCAATAATGTAAATTGAGCACTTAATCCCCTTTCCACGGTGCCCAAGGTAACATGGGTGATAACAGTCAATAATTCTGTTTCGACACAGTCTCTTCTCTAATGAGTGATGAGCCTGGGTGCATGTGTGCCAGATTTCTTAAAAATGGTAAAGAGGAAAGAGATCCCATTGGCTACAGTGCTTCATTTTTTTTTTACCCAGCACCTGCTTTGCTGGCATAAATCACTCTCGTGTCCATTCACTCTTGAGGTCAGTTCAGCCCTGTGAGCAAGCTGGGAATAAACTTCATTTCAAAGTTCTCGTTCTTCCACTCGCAACGGCCACATGGAGCACACCTACAATAAAATGTATCTCAAAGGAATGCAAAAGCAGCAGTACAGGAGTGAAACATAATTGAGCAGGACTGCAAGCTGGATATCAGAACAGGGAACATCAGACTGAGATAATAATGAATCTGACAGTGCAGGCCTTTTGTGGCCACTGCAGCAAAAATTGTGCCATTAGGGATGGCATGTGGAGACCAGCGAGTGTGAGAGACTATTATGCCCCCAGAAAACAAGAGGTGTTTGCACTGTGTTTGTGTGTGTGTGTGAGGAAAGCAACAAAAAAGTCATGGCCTATGTGACAGCTAGTCCATGCTGCTTCCCCAAACCTGTGGCCTTGTATCATTTAAAAACTTCCTTGCAGGCACTCAGAGCATGTGAAAGGCCACGTTTCAGCTGGAATAAGGTGCTAACTTATGCAGAAGAACAATGCCTATGAATAACACAGCCTCTCCCTAATTCAGCGTGGTGAAAAGAATGAGATTGGCATCTGCTGCTTTGCATTGTTTCCTTCTGGCATCAGCATTTTGTACATTCTTGGCTCCACAGTCTCTGGCACAGTCTTCTTCTACCTTTTTATAAGCAAAAAACAGCAGCACAGGTTCAAGCTTTGCAAATCAAATGTCTGCACTATGAAGTAAATTATTAATGTGCATGAATTTATATTAATATATAACATGAACAAAACTATAAATATATTTTTAAGATTAATTGTACTTCATTTATTTTTTTCATACCACAGTGCAGTTGAATTCTCATCTTGGTCAAAAGGTTAATTTCAGGAATAATTTTCTAGAACAGCAGCTCTGACAGTAGTGCTGATCACAGGTTTATATTAATGCACGTGTAATAAAAAAGATCATTTCTACAGTAATAACTCATTCACAGGGACTTGGATGGTGGACAGTAAAAAGGAAGCATAATCTAAGGCTAATAATAAACAGAGTTAAAAAAAAAAAGTCTCATTATTTAACAATGAAAATCATCGAAGTGGTGAAGACTCCTGTAAGGAGACATTTCTATAACATTTATGGAAGGAGTCTCCAGTGTCAGAGCTTTGTAACAGTCAGAAAGTCATGGCAGAGTCTTCACAAACACTTTTGAGTCCAGAATCAAATCAAGTTTTGTATCATGCCTCTTCATGTACATGCATCTGGCCTTCTGTGGATTTTAGGACTCTCTGAAGTGTTCACTAAAGCAGACATTAAATTCTTGAACTAAATTTACAGCTGTGTGAGAAAGTAGAAGAACCCTTTTTTAATAACCAAAACAATGGTGTGGAAATAAAATACTACTGGCATTGCCTTATTAGAGATCAATTAGCATAGGTGTTGTGATGAAGAGGTTTTTATTGCGGTAAGCATGACAGTATACTCATTCTGTCTGATTCGTCATCTCCGTTCTCCATCCAGTCAGCTGCATTCATCAAGAACAATGGTTCTATCATTATATTCTATATGGATGTCGACTAGGGAAAGCACCTGCATTAATAGCCAAGATGCACTAATTTAGTCTAAAGCTATTCTCTGAGTAAGGACAAAATGAAGGCAACATGGCTAATAAAAGAGCTGTCACAGCTGTTAAATGTTCTTATTCAGACTTTCAAGGTAGCAACCTGCATGTCTTGCTGGATCTGTCCATTGACAGGAAATGCACTTGATGTCAAAACACAGCACAAGGCTCAATAAAGGCAAAGCCTCAGCTAACAGCAAGACAAAGAGTAGGACTATTAGCAATTAGGACTAGTAGCAATTTAGCAAACAGAGTGACTCCAGCATGGGTACAAATTAAAATAAGGCCTTCACTAAGACCTGGCCTTCACTAAGTCACAGTAATAAACTTATATGTAGTAAACAAAACTTTTTAAAAAGCCATATCTTTACTGAAGTTTTTCTTCTTCTGCCATCAGGCCATATTATATTTTTGCACTATTATCAAGACAACAGCTAACATAATAATCCTCACAAAGTCCTTATTCACAACTCCATACAAATTAAATTCTGCTGAAATATTAAGTGCCTCTTTTGAGTGATCAATGATTTTAAAAAAATGTTGCTATTTACATATACAGTCAGGTCCATAAATATTGGGACATTGACACAGTTCTAACATTTTTGGCTCTATACACCACCACAATGGATTTCAAATGAAATGAACGGTGTAGGAATTACAACAGTTTGCATATGTGCCTCCCACTTGTTAAGGGATCAAAAGTAATGGGACAGAATAATAATCATAAATCAAACTTTCACTTTTTAATACTTGGTTGCAAATCCTTTGCAGTCAATTACAGCCTGAAGTCTGGAACGCATAGACATCACCAGACGCTGGGTTTCATCCCTGGTGATGC
>CM040985.1:17705556-17721015 GCA_022985145.1 Pangasius djambal
ATTGTAATTGGGATAATGAGGGAATAACACACACCTGGCCATGGAACAGCTGAGAAGCCAATTGTCCCATCACTTTTGGTCCCTTAACAAGTGGGAGGCACATATGCAAACTGTTGTAATTCCTACACCGTTCACCTGATTTGGATGTAAATACCCTCAAATTAAAGCTGACAGTCTGCAGTTAAAGCACATCTTGTTCTTTCATTTGAAATCCATTGTGGTGGTGTATAGAGCCAAAAATGTTAGAATTGTGTCGATGTCCCAATATTTATGGACCTGACTGTATAAGCTGAAGTTCCACTGAATTGGTCGCCTTTCTAGATTTGGTCGCCTTCTAGTTGCACAAACATGGGACAGCAAGCTCAATGCCCCATTTAGCTCCAAAGAATTATCACACCTATTGGTCAAAAATGGAAATTGAAATGGAAATCATGATGGCATATGCTCGCTCTATGAACATTTTCAGTAGAGGAGCAGCAGACAGGACAGTTAATGATCGTGATGCCAAGGTCATGGTTTTTAAGCCAAATTGGGCAAGTATAAAAATGTTCTGCAACTGCCAAAACCTTGTTTTTATAGCAAATATTCTGAATTAAATCTAATAAATGACCTTAAACACAAGCAAAGTGTAAGTGCACACACTGGATCTATGATGTAAAGAACTATTTCTAATACAAGACATATTACAAAGATTGGGAGAAGGAAAGGTGGGTTATGGGTGCACCACAGTGACCTTGTTTTCCACATAGGCTAAAAAAAAAGAAGAACAATGTGTTTCTATTTTCCAGTGCCTGAATTTTTGAATTATTTTTTAAAACTTAGTTAGGCAGAAAATTATGCTGAAATCTGGCAACCCTGGTTAATGCTCAGGAGCTGCTGATGCAGCTAACCATGTCATGATGTAAGTTCAGCCTGAATTTGAGTGGTTAGAAACACTCACTTGTTCTTATCAATCTGTCTCTGTTTAGCTAAGAAAGTAGCTAGACACTTAAAGTCAATCTATCCCTGTGTAAGTTGACAAATGCTTAAGGGAAAGTGCTTTGTCTTAACTGTATGAGTGACAGAAGAATAGCAACTGTAGTTTGTGTGACATCTGATCATTTCTTAAGACAACAGATCCATCAAACTATCCAAACTCTCTGTTCAACATTTGAATGGACTTTGATTCCTCCAAAATCTGCTGAATGGGGTTTCCATGCTCACTATCCAGTACAAATATCTTACAAAGTATATCTTTGAAATAAACAAACCAATAAACAAACAACAACAGCAATAATAATAATAATAATAATAATAATAATAATAATAATAATAATAATAATTAAAGCTTCAAGCAACATTTTTGGGGGCCAAGCACCCAGACTCAGTGAGCTGCACATTCACAGACATGCTACAATTGTTGCCTAAGAAATCACAGGAAAGCAGTGCCATAGCTTTAGGCAAAGGGATTCAAGAGTGATTTGTAGTTTTACTCATTATGTGTAAGTTTTGATAATGGACAGTGGTGGAATTGTCTGACTGTAGGAGGAAAGCTTTAGATGATCAAATGGGCAGCAGGGTGGCATTGCTGCTGCAGCTGCTGCTACTGCTGTGACCTGTGGTATTGTCTGTTGCTACTTTGACCTGTGGCCATGATTGCTACTGCTCTGAGCAGAATTTTTTTTTCTTTTTGCAATGTAAAAATATCTAAGATATTTACATTTTTTACTGATCAATCCAGGCCTTTTTTCCCCAGTTTATGCAAGTATATGCACCAAACTTATATCTGTCTTATATTGTGTTTGTTTGTTTGTTTTTGAAAATTGCTCATTAAAAATTCTATTTGATATTAACTGTCAGTCATGTGTTGTCTGTATGATAGCACACTGAAAGGCTAGAATGGCAGTAGCCAGTTGTTTAGACAGGTCTCAAGATGATGTGAGCCAAATTTGGTGAAGATTGGACAAAATTTGGGGGAGGAGTAGCAAAATGGCACTTAGATGGAAGAGTTTTCAGTGTGTTATTGTAACTTTTGACCAGCAAGTGGGGCTGTCATAAAATTTGTTACATAGCCTCAAGTCATGGTCCTCAAGATGCCTACCAAGATTTGTGTCAGTATGCAATGTCAGTGCAGAGATACAGCCTCACTTCCTGGTTGGTGGCTTTGCTGTCAGATTTGTTAGCACTTTATGGGCAAACCTTTTTGAATATCAACATTCTTTTGATAACTTTTGTCCAGCCTGGTCTGAAGAAATTTGGTGTTGATTGGACATAATTTGTAGGAGGAGTAGCAAAAAAGCAGCTTTTGACAAAATCCAAGATTGTCGACAGGAAGTACACTTGAATTTCAGACGTTGGTGTGAGTTCACTTCAGGATATGCCAGGGAATTATAGGAAAAATGAACTGTGAATTTAGCACAAATTCTTCAAATGATATAAGGAAAAAATGAAAGGTTTTACAGTTCTTGACCACAGTCATGAAACTTCTTGGTGGTCCTGAAGATATTTTTTCATGATGATACGTAGATGCATTGCTGAGATACACCCTCACATCCTGTTTTTTTACAATTGTCAGTGCATTACAGGAGAACAGTTTGGAATATCAAAATTCCTTTGATAACCTTTGTCTAGACAGGTCTCAAGATGATGTGAGCCAAATTTAATGAAGATTGGACAAAATTTGGAAGAGAAGTAGCAAAAATGGCAGTTGAATGTGAGCATTTAGGTGACACTGGCACAAAAATTGCTGCATAGCTTCAGGTCATGGTCCTGAAGATGCCTACCAAGTTTTGTGTCAGTGTGCAAAGTCAGTGCTGAGATACAGCCTCACTTCCTGTTTGGTGGCCTCACGGTCAGATTTGTTGACCCATTACAGACAAACCGTTTGGAGTATGCAAAATTCTTTTTATAACTTTTGTGAGGCTTACTCTGAAGATCACGTGTGCCAAATTTGGTGATGATTGGAATTTGTAGGAGGTATAGTAAAAAAAAGTTTTTGACAAAATCGAAGATCACAGAAAAACTAATTAGGGGGAAATTGACGTCATAGGGTGTGTTGAACTTGTATCAACCCAGGGAATCCAGGGGTGCCTTTTGGCTTTTAAATCTTGGATACACGGTTGTGATGACAGGCCGGCAGCCCACGCACATAAACCAGCAAGCGCTCCTTACTCTACTGCTGCTATGTTGCTGAAAGGACAGCGCCACTTCAGCACCACCCATGTTGTGGAGAGCACGGAAGCGTGTGGCTGCCAGTTTCTAAGGCTCTCGAGGGGGAAGTCAACCAGATGCTTCACCACAGCATCGTTGAAGAGTCCACCAGCCCCTGGTCCAGCCCCATCGTCATGGTACCCAAGCCCAATGGAAGCATCCGGCTGTGCAACAACTTCCAGGGCTCAACCAGGTATCAGACTTCGACAGCTACCTCCTCCCTAGGGCCAATGACCTGGGGCAGTTGTTGGGGAAGGCCCGGTTCATCTCCACACTGGACCTCACAAAAGGGAACTGGCAGGTGGCCCTGAGCCCAGAAGCGCAGTCAAAAACCATGTTTTCCACCTCCGGCAGCCACTGGCAGTACCGGGTCCTCCCCTTCGGCCTGCATGGGCGCCCGTGACTTTCCAGCAGCTTATGGACATCATCCTGTGGCTGCACCTCCAGTACGCCACTGCCTATATCGACGATGTCATAATCCATTCCTTGGGGTTGGCCAGATATTACAAATGTTTTGTGCCCAATTTCTCTTCAATTGCCTCTCCCCTCTCAGAAAGGCCAGCCGGACCGTGTGCGCTGGAGTCAGGAAGCTAAAGAGGCCTTCAAGACCCTCAAGCAGGCGCTGACCTGCTCTCCAATCCTGTAAAACCCTCATTTCAACCTCCCCTTCAATGTGCACCTTTCACCCTTGTGACAGACCATGCCCCCCCTGCAGTGGATAGGCAGGGCTAAGGATTTCAACACCTGGGTGACACAGTGGTTCCTCTCTCTACAGGACTTTGACTTCAAGGTGCAACATCGGGCGGGGGCTCAGCATGGCAACGCTGATAGCCTATCTCTCCAGAATGCACTCTAGGGTTGACATGCACTGGCAGTAGGCTCGGAGTCGGGGGGGTACTGTGACAACGGGTCTGCAGCCCGTGCACATAAACCAGCAAGCGCTCCTCACTCTACTGCCGCTCTGGTGCTGAAAGGTCAGTGCCACTTCAGCACCACCCATGTTGTGGAGAGCATGGGAGCGTGTGGCTGCTGGGGGTGGAGTAATCAGGCACAGCTGGCAACCAATAAGGGCTGCAGCAGCTCCCTACCCTCCTTGATAAGACAGGAAAGTATAAAAGGGGCCTGCAGTATGGGTAAGGCAGACACTCATGGGTTTATGCCACACACTAATGTTATTCCTTTTATGTCTTGCGGAGCCCATTGGTGCCACTGCACTGAAACCTCCCCTGTGCCATGCTTCTTCCAGGGATGACCATGACCCCTTCACCCAGCACCAAGCCTGCACTATCACCTGGCACCCCACTTACCCTTCCTGCACCTGTAAATAAAAGTCACTTGTGCCCCTTATCTTCCTCTCTTGTGGTTCATACTCAGGCCTCCTGCGTATGCTGAGCGCTACAATGATTCAAAAGTTATGACCATAAACGTACTTCTAAATTAGGCCCAACTGTGACCCAGTGGTGGTCAGAATGTTCCTTAGACCCTCCCCAATCAGTGTGCCAAATTTCACAACTTTTTACCAGACCATTATTTTTCTTCTGAAGTGACCTAGAAGGATATTGCTAATCAGATAACAAAATAATCTAATTTTTGGCATGGTGGTGGAGTGTGAAGCAATGCAGCCTCACAGTTTCACAGTCTCTTGTTCAAGCCTGACCTTGGGTTACTGTCTGAGTGAACTTTCTATTCTATGCATGCTCTCCGTGTGTCTGCTTGACTTTCCTCTGGGTTTTCTGGTATCCTTCCACCTCCCAAAAACATGCCAGTAGGTGAATTGGCTAAGATGAATTGTGCCTAGGTGTGAATGTGTGTGCATTACTGGCTTCCTATCCATGTTGTAATCCTGCTTCGCATCCAGTGTTCCCGGGATAGGCTCTGCATCTACTGTGACCCTGGCCATGATAAAGTTGTTACTGAAGATGACCACTATTACTCAGCTGTTCAATCACCAAAATGGCCCTAACATACATATCATAAATAATCAACTCATTTGTAAATGACCCATTTTTTCAGAAATTTTGGAGTCAGCTCCAAATTTTGAGATTAGAAATTTTGAATTTGAGAATCAACTCTTTTGAAAAGAAAGTTGTTTAAATTTTTACTACTCTTTTCATCTTTCATCTCATTTTCATCACCCTCTGTTCCCGAAATAGCTCTAATGTTATATTTAGTTGTGTTGATTACGAGAGGTTGATTTATCATATTAATATGTAAATCAACATACTGGGTGCTAATACTAGAAATTTTGTTTTTACTATACTGAAAATGGTACCACAGTGTAAAGGCCATGCTTATATATCTACGTATCTGGTGCCAGCCATGTAAGGTAATATAGCGTTCACTGTAGTGCTTATAGTGTGGGGTCAGTCTCCGTCAGCACAAATCAAGTGATATTGCTTTCCTGAATAATTCCCATTTTTGAGCTCAATATTTGATGTGTCACTCATTCTGGGATGATATGAGTATGTGAGTCAATCTACACTACACACAGTTATTACGTGCCCGTCACAGAAGTGAAGTGAAAGTGACTGGCTCAGAACAACTGCATTTCCACTACAGGACTGATTTGCAGTATACTTGGCAATGCAGTCTGTTCAATTCCAAATTAAGGATTTACTGGATCATTATTGGATAATTAATGACAGTAAGAATTTAGACTCCTGCATGCTTTTCCTGTACTTTGGGTGAAGATGCTAGACAGGAACCTGTCCTAGTTTCACAACTGTATTTAAATTATTTCAATCAATATTATTTTTGTTACTGTAAAGGAATTTATGTAGCATGACAATTTCTCTTATTACTGTTACAAACAGCTACCCATTCTGGTTGATTAAAAGAAAAAAATACACACACACACACACACACACACACACACACACACACACACACACATATATATATATATATATATATATATATATATATATATATATATATATATATATGCTATAGGAAAACAATAAACCTCAGGGTAGTGTGATGTGGTTACCACTCTGCAGCTGATCATCTTCCTGTTACAGCATATCCTAAAGTGTTTTAATCTGTTCTTTTTAACTATTCTTTTATATTAATTTAAGAGCAATATCTCATTTTTTAAAATCCATTTATAGGGACATTAAGTTTATGGAACATCTGTAAAACAAGTTATTTCATGTTATCACTTATATCAACTATAAATAGTCACTCCCTCACCAGCCTCTTTTTTTCTCTCTCTCTTAACTGTAATAAGACAGAAACAAATGCAGCTTGTCATGTTACTGAGAAATGGTAAACACCTTTCTCCTGAAGACTTTCCGCATACCAGAAAACCTTTGACTGATACAAAGAACTGACACTGTAGACTCCTTCCAAAACAAAAAGGTCTAATAAGAGAAGGTTTCATCATATTTTTATTTGTTAAATACCAACACCAGCTTCTGTGAGTTTTATACAAGTCCCTGGATTAGTTGTTACTATAGAAGCGATAATGTATTAGAATGAATGCATTAATATAAAACTGTGATATGAATTAAAGCAGTCACTATTGTCAGAGCTGCTGTTAAAGCCTGTTATTTCAGAATCAAATATGTACAGTTATTTAAATTTTATTCTTAATCTGCAATATTATTGCTTTGCTTCTTAGGAGAAAGCCATTACATTTTGGGTGGAGGAAACTGCCAGTATTAAAACCATATTTAAAACAAAATTCCTTGCTTTATATTTTAATTTACTTTGCCAAGCCTATATAAAATGGATGTATGAACATGTAATATAAATAACATCATGTTTTTAGATTTGTTTGCAGGCATGAGCTGAAGAGAACTTTTGTTCTGCTGTTTAGAAAATATGTCAAAGAATGATATCAGTGACTAAGAATATGTAACAGGCATTTATCCTTTTTTTCTTAATTGCTTCTGCTATAACTTTAATATACATACAAAGAAGTTTACTCCATGCCTGAAAAGGATGGGAAGTATATGATTAGGAGGAGAGATGGACGAGATTGCATTATCATGCAATCTTCTTTGTCAGCAAAAATTGTCCAGTTTTCCAACCTTGAACAATTCCAGTGGAGACAAACATGCTGATTGGTCACTTTGGAATGATCATGAGGAAATGGAGTTATATACTGTATCATTATACTGCATATAGCTAGGAGGAATAGACAGGCCACATCTGCACATCTACTGTAGAGCACTGGAATTAACAGAATCACACTCGGCTGGTGTGATATATGTACCAGGTACATCTTCCAAATGTACTTCTGCAATGTTCCGGCAAATCAGCTTTTTCCCCACTGGGATAGTAATGCTAAATTTGTAGGCAGGGAGGCAGAGACAATCTACACTCTATGGCCAAAAATTTGTGGACAACTGACCATCACACCCATATGTGCGTCTTCCCTAAACTGTTGCCACAAAGTTGGAAGCGCACAGTTATATAGGATGTCTCTGTATGCTGTAGCATTACCATTTTACCTTCACTGGAACTAAGAGGTCCAAACCTGTTTCAGCATGACAATGCCCCTGTGCACAAAGTGAGCTCCATGAAGACATGGCTTGCCAAGTTTGGTGTGGAGGAACTCAAGTGGCCTGCACAGAGCCCTTACCTCAACCCCACTGAACACCTTTGGGATGAATTGGAATGCTGACTGCGCCCCAGGCCTTCTAGCCTGACATCAGAACCTAACCTCACTAATGCTCTTGTGGCTGAACGGACAAATCCCCACAGCCATGCTCCAAACTCTAGTGGAAAGCCTTCCCAGAACAGTGGAGGTTATTGTAACAGCAAAGGGGGACTAAATCTGAAATAGGATGTTCAAAAAGCACATATGAATGTGATGGTCAGGTGTCCGCAAACTTTTGGCCATATAGTGTACTTCTGCCTGCAGAAGTTCAAACAGGAAACAGGGGGCGTGGTTATGAGATAAATACAAACTGAAGCTGAGAGAAAATCAGAGACGGAGATGTTTATAGTCAACTAATACCTGTCCTAATCTATCCCAGGAGAGGTAATGTGGCTCAGCAATGATGAAAAATAATATGACATCCTCAAAATAAGTAGTACCCACATGCACTCATTTACTTCAGCATTCAGTAATTAATGATAGCAGTCATGCATAACGCAATGGATGTGTGCGCACAGACAGTCGATAATCACATCGTTAGAATGCAAATGGCAGCTTAACAATACTGAAAATGCAGCAAGAGCCTACTTGGTTATGGCAGCAGTAGAGATGAATGCAATTCTATTCTAATTGCTCTTCACCCCATTTATACTTCACTGAGCTGTTAGTATTTATGTATTTCCGCAAACATATTTTCCCAGAACAGCCTGCCAGAATACAGGCAGGTCGGACAACCCACCAAGCGGACACGTGTTCTGTTGGTAAATGACTAGAAGCTTTTCGCCGCAGTGAATCTATCTTCATCTTCATTGGAGAAGAAAGAAGTTCCCCGCCCCCTGTTCCCCAGCAGCCTCCCATTAATACTAATTCTTACCTCGCTGCCCCGCAGGGGTTGCCCAGCAATCGATACACCATTGCCTGTTGTAGATGGCTCCGGAAATGGATGGGGTTTAGGTGGATGCTCCTGTGAATTAAGAAGGATACTTATAAACATGTTTCCTGGAATCGGCTTTAATCAAAGCTAAAATTGAACTGCTATATTATATCAATTATAGCTCAAATGGGATTAGAAAAAAAACGGGAAAAAACTCAAGGTTTATACCACCACAAAGAAAACACCATAACATGTTTTATTCCTCTTATACCACAGCAGTTTGCCAACGATTGGCATTTTTATTTTATTAATAAACAATACATTTTGTTTTTTTTTATTTGTTCATAGTTACATATACTGTTGTGAAATACAGTAAGTTACTTCCTGTTATTAATTACTTTATAACAGTAAACAGCTATTCTTTCACTAGCCTCTCTTTTTTCTCTTTTGAAGGAAATAAGATCAAAACCAAAACCCCAACTCGTAATGTTACAGAGAAACTGGAAAGTGTAAACTTTTCTGGTCAAACTTTTCTTTTCCTGGTAAAAAAAAAACTTACTTACTGTTAAAATAAAACTCCTTTCATGAATATTAAATGAATGTCTCCATATCAGTGAGACAATAAATGTCTCAATGATAATAATAATATAACAATAAATGAATTAAGAAAATGTGTTGTTATTAAACAAAGAAAAATCATAACACATTTTCTTAATTCATTTATTATTAGCCTTATATTGGGTGGAGCATCCACCATACAACTCCCTCTGAATGAGCTTTTACTATAGAAACAATCGTGTATTTGAACAAGTGCATTAATATAAACTTGTCATTTGAATTACAGCCTAAACTACTGTCAGAGCGGTACTGTAATAGAGAATTGATCAACACCTTCAGATCTGAAAATTCAGCAGTGCTGTGATAAAAAACACAACAAAGCCTGAACACAAAGAAGTTATTTCTTTTAGTCAGTTAAAAGTTATGAGACATGAAAGCAGGTGATGACACAGAAATATGTGATGATGAACAATGATTCATCTCCTGTGCTACTGACCAGATTGGTGCTAAATTTATCTCAGTCTGATCAGCAGTATGATAGAACTGGGGAAAAAACAGATTTCTCCTTGATCAGGAGTATGAAAGAAAACAGAAATTTCTCTTTTTTTCACTCATTACTGAGATTTGCCACTGACAGGAACTGCTGGGACTGCCGAAGTAACAGACCATGAGACAGATCATGACACAAGCAGTGAGACAGGACAGCAAGATGAGCAATGACAGGGAGAGTGAGACTTGAAAGTTAAACCAACAGTGAGACAGGCAGGTCTCCTGTGCTAGCACCGTGCAATGCTTTTTCCTCACTCAATCAACACTCCCCAACAGCTTGCCAGCTATCATAGTCAACTCAGAAGTTTCATTACTAGCTGTTCCTCATGCACTACTGTCTTGTGCTCGAACACATGGGCCACTCCAGCAAGAGAGGACTCATACACACACACACACACACACAAAACATCTTAATGCCTGCCTAAATTAACGGTGTGTCTCCACCACGATACATGTGCTAGTTGCGGCTCAGGCTGAGCTTAATTGAATGGCTGACACCTTGCTTTTGATGAGCTGGATGAATCACCACAGTCCTTTCAGGTGTGTTAGACAGTGTGTGGAAAATCAGTAGGTTTCCCTCTTACCACCTTACGATCCTTTTCTTCTTAATAGCTTCGCCTGAAATATTCACAGCTATGATGCATTAGAGATATTAAATCAGAGCAACGTTATCCTCTTAAAACATTCTCTTTACTGTGTTTGTGGCATGTGCCAGTCCAAGTATGAGCATTCAAAAAGGCAGAATGTTTTTTCTGTATGAGAGTCTGTGTGTGAACGGTGAGCCCTGAAAAGCCTGCAGGTTAAACTCACTCTAATCTTATGCTGAACCATGTGAGTTAAAGGCTACATGAAATTTAGAGCAGAGGGGAAAAAATCCTTATTTTTTATTTAGTGACCTTGTGGCCTTGAGGGAAATGACATAAAATACATCTTAAACAACAGCAAAGGTCTCCAGTGACACAGATTGGTTGCCAAGACTTCCTGGCTATATTATTTATATGCTGATCCATATCTCAGCCTAAAAGGCTCTTTATTCTTCTTAGACCTCAACAAGGAAAAAAAAGACATGCCATTAATTTACAACTGGGCACCTGAACAACTGAATTTAACCTGCAGAGAATAATGGATGAAGCAATAACTCACTCTCGAGCTGGACAATCAAAGAGCCTGAGTCATGATGGTGTATTAGCCGGAGCTCTACTGTCTTGAACCTCTAACTTAATTGCATCTTCGATGTTCCTGATCATGACTGACAGGCCTGCATATATTGCTATAGCTGACAAAGGAATACACTCCTGACTTGCTCAGGCATGCACACACACACACACACACACACACACACACACATACACACACACACACACACACACCTCACTGCTGCAGCTCTGAAACCAATATGCTACTCACTCCACCGTATGATGGCACTGTAATTAATTGTGGACTCTAATTTTAATTTAAATAGCAACAATTATCCTTGAGGGGGCCGATTATTTAAGTTGATAATTGCATTCATTAATCTGGATTATTGGCTAATAAATAAACCACACAAGTTAAGGATCTAACAAGACCAAGACCATGTAGTGCACATTTTAGCACGGGCCTTTCTTTACCCTTTTGTATTGTTTAAAATTATAGCTGCAAAGCAAAATTTATCTCAACTGGTAATATTTGGTGAATCCTTTATTTCTCCATACTATCTTTCCCTAATCGTTTGCGTCATCACATTCTTTCTAAAAAAAAAACTGTTTGCAGTTTGACAAACTCATATTTTGGCAGTGTGACAGACTATAAAACAGCCTTGTTAGAAAACAGCAACCTAAAGACATAACAGAGAAACAGAACGAGAGAGAAAGAGAGATGTAAAAAAAACGACAACACAAAACAGAGATGAGCACAGCCCTGAAATTCAAAAACAATGTGTCATCTCAAAGAACCTCAAAAGGCCCCTGCCACTGTGGTATTTTTATCCAAATTGTTTTGCTCAGGGCTGCCGTGTACGAAGCTAATATATACAAAATCCGTTCAACAGGAATCGACAAAGCTGCCTTTGATGAGATGCCACCCTGCTCAAAGCACGTTCCCTGTGAGAAGGCCAAAGAGGAGGAACACACACAAGCTCAACAAGCAACTTATTCTGTGCTGGGCACCAACTGACAGCCAGGGAAATGGACAGGCTGAGGAAAGTGGCCATGAGGGAGTTTAGGAGTCTGTGAGCATGCGCTTTTTCGGTTGAGACACCTGAGAAAATGTACAGCTCCACACTATTCTTTCCAGAAGAGCATGAGTCATATGAGATGGTGACAACCATCGAAACTATGAATAAGTTGTAGTGCTAGACATGTCAAGAGTGAAAACTCTGCAGCACGTCACATGTGGCTAAGAAGAGAATAAAGCAAGAAGTACTAATGAACAGAAAAAGTAATTCCCTGCTGTGGCAATAGCAGAGCTATATATACTGTGATAATTTTGTACATACTGTACATATATGCATTGGTGATATTTTTGTACGTATGTGCACGGTTGATATTTTCACACATGTATGGATTTATACCATATATGTGTGAAAATGTATAGTATAAATCCATATACGTGTGAAATTATGTATGGATTTATACTATGGATTTATACCACAGTGTTGTTGAATGCTCAATTCCGATTGGTATGTCGTCACATTTTGGTCACTGAAATTTCCATTTCTCAAAAGATTTCTGTTTTCCACCCACAACAACAACAACAACAAAAGAAAGATTATAGAAAATAGCATGCCAGGCATGGGCATTGGTGATTCACCTTTGACAGAATTTCTGCCAGTTTCTTTTGTTTTGACACTGCAGTCATGACACTGAACATAAAACAAGCTTTCTTGAACACCACAGTGTCAAAGCAAAGCAGTTAAACAAAGCAGATAAAGGGTTCAGCCATTTTGGAATTGTGGAGATCACATGCCAATCACAGGTAGCATGTTCAAAAGGCTACATTTTCCTTTATCCACACTACAATGCAAAAACAACATTTTCAGATTCATCTTTGGAGTCCGGATTCAAAAGGGTGCATTTCTTTTGGTGGACAAACACAATATTTTAGTCTGGATGGAAAGGCTAACAAGATAAGATGAGTTTTCAAATTTACCCATGTTGGTTTGGATTAAGCCTTTGAACATGCTATTACATTGGACTTTACGTCCTGAAAACAAGGGGCCATATTCAGCAATTAAGTTCAAAAGTTACATCAACATTTAGGCTGGGAAAGTTGCTCTTATTCAGAGTATATAGTAATATATAAGTATAGAATAGCAGAATAGTAATATGATGATATATAAATTAAAAGATATTATTATGAAATAAACATCTTACAGGGGTCTAGTATATTTCCAGAATAGAGTACTGCTGCATGAATGCAAATTTGGTTTATTTAATGAATGGCTTCCACCTTCATTACTCATTACTCAGCAGCTTGATCCAGCACATCCTATTATTTTGCATTTTATTTATTTATTTTTTTAAATATCAGGCACCATCAATTAATTGTGCACACAATTTACTGAAGCTATGAGACACTAAATCTAGGTGCATTGGGTGCATGGGATACAAGCTATTATGTGAAACTCTTAATTTGCTGTTTTCATTTGTGGATATAATAAAATAATACCAATGTTTTTGGTAATTCGATAGTCTCTCCTGTAAATTAAACATGCCCACAGTTTAAAGGATAAACTGCCTGAACACGCATGTGCTACTCTTACAGCTCACTATAATTTAATTCATAAAATTACCCATAAACATTTCAGTCCTTGAGATAAGCAATATCTCTGATTAAAAACCTTGATTTTCATTACATAGATTTGTGTATTTATAGCACAAATCATACATTTCAGTGTGACATATTGTGGTTATATCAAAACTGGGCAAACTCTGCCCAATGAACACAATTGTCTAAAGTCTATAGTTATGTCTGAAGTCTGAATACCACTGTTCAGAATATTATAATTAAACTTTCACCATTCGTAATGTAATTCAACTCTGAATATGGACCAATTTGCTTGAAAGTAATTTTCAGCCAATACTTCCACCTGTTCCTGAACATCATCAGAATATACTGAAAACAACAACGGCAGACAGTGATGAAATAAAGGGCCAGTCTTTTTGCATCATCACACTCTCCTTGTCTGGCTTTCAGCTTGTTCCTAAGTGTAAGATTCGCAATAGAACTGAATTAACTTTGAGAACACCCATTTGAGCTCGCCCCATTGAGTTATACATAACAAACAATATTTTCCTTGAATCCCATCTGCTTCATTTAAACACAGACTGATAATTACAACATTTCCTCTGTTTACAAAGGAGCAAAATTACTATTCAAGCTAAATGTTGTTTGTAAAGCTTTATATCGTTTACTTTTTCTTTTTCATGATTATATTCTGAGGCTGTTTTAGGTATCACTTTGTTCAAACCATGCTAGGTTCTCCAAGAACAGATAAGAACATTGCATATATTATGTTCTGTATTGCGTTTCGATGACAGTAAGCAACAGCGACAGATAGAGATGTAGCAGTGACAGAGTTATTGCATACACTTTCACATCTTATATATAACACACAGGTTCTGAACAACACCCCACTGTAAAATGCCACAGTGTCATTTAGAACTGTGCAATGAGTTGCAGAGTAATAAAAATGACAATTTAATCAGTTAATTAACCATAAAATGCTCAAAGTCAGGAATAGAATGATGGGCCATGCTGTTATGCATAGGATATTATGCTACCTCCCTGAAGTAGATTATTTTTTTCAGCACGACCTGAAGTGTTTTATACCTCTTATACTTCAGCGATGTGCCAATGATTACAATTTTTCATTTATTAATGAACAACATGTCATACCTTTTAACTGTTTACATTTAATGTTATGGAACATCCACGAGACAAGTTAGTTAGTTGCAGTTATCACTTATGATAACAGCAATCTCTTTTCTCTTTCTTGAAGAAACCAGAAAGCCTCACCATATGAAAAAGTATGGGCAGTTCTTTGTTAAATAATAATTTTTTAAAAATCTGTTTGTATTAAGCCTAAAATATGTTCACCATACAAATCTCTGCCCTGCAATATAGACATTTTAGCAAGTGAAAATAGCTTAGATATAATTACATTTACCTAATATTTTCTATTAAATGATTACAATAAAGCATATATACAATATAAGATTATTAAATCTATTTCTAGACATTTTTTACTAATTTCAAGCTTGAAATTATTTTTGCCAAATAATTAGTAGTATTTTCTATTGGCAGATCATTTCTCAAATTTTAAGCATTTATTTCAAGAAAGAATTAAACTTACCCGCTAATAGAATAAGACAATTCAATGCTTGAAATGTGTAAAAGCATCTAAAAACAGGCTGAACCATCTTATGTTTGATTTATAATAAGCTCATAATAAGAAATGAAATTTAATTAAATTTACCCATATTCAAAATATTTTTCCTAATTTCCTAAGATATCACTTTTTGCAGTGTGAAATTATTATCTGTTACAGAAACAATAACATATTAGAAAAGGCAATATTAATATAAATCATTTGAATGTCAGCCGGAACTACTGTCAATTGCAACTGCTGTGGTGTAAATTTTATTTACTTGATTTGCATTACATCACCAAAAAAAAAAAAAAAAAAAAAAAAAAAAAAAAA
>CM040985.1:17728655-17786744 GCA_022985145.1 Pangasius djambal
AAAAAAAAAACAAAACAAAAAAAACAAAACAGCCAAGCTCAAATAAATCACCCCAGACTATGTTGCAAAATGTGTTATGGTCTGATGAGACCAATTCCAAAAGATATAATAATTCCATAATTCCAAAAGGTATGTTTGGTGGAAAAAAAAGCTCATCACTGTAAGAACCCCATACCCACAGTGAAGCATGGTGGTGGCAGCGTCATGCTTTATGGCTGCTTTTCTTCGGCCAGAACTGGGGCTTTTATCAAGGTGGAGAGAATCATGAATAGTTACAAATACCAGTCAATTTTAGTGCAAAACATTCAGGCATCTGTTGATATGCAGAGGAATATGCAAAGGAACACAACAATAATGTAAAGTATACATCCAAATCAACAAAGGAATGGCTTAACCAAACAAAGTTTAATGTTTTTGAATGGCCTAGCCAGAGCCCAGACCTGAAACCAATTAAAATCTGTGAGGTGACCTGAAGCGGGCTGTGCACAGGAGATGCCAGGAGATACAATTTGACAGATCTAGAATGTTTTTGCAAGAAAGAGTGGGAAAATATTGCCAAGTCAAGATGTGCCACACTGATAGACTCTTAGCCAAAAAGAGTGAGTGGTGCAATACAATCAAAAGGTTCTTCAACAATGTATTTTAGTTTAGGGAGGTGCACACTTATACAACTAGGATTTTTTGGATGTTTTTTTATATCCACTGTAAACATATAAATAAATTTTATATATATATATATATATATATATATATATATATATATATATATATATATATATATATAGTCTAGGAGACTTCTAATGTTACCCCATGAGTTTTATCTCTCTTTATAATAGATTTATGTGACAGTTATGAATGTGTTATAAAGGCCCAATAAACTGTTACAAATGTGGCATGCAGAGAGTGCAGGATTACTTGCTTGTTTGCAGTTGTGATACATTGTTAACCATCTCCAGCACACACACACACAAGGCAGTACCCTTCAATTTTTTGTTTACTCATGCAACTCGGCCCTGATTTGCTTTTGCGCTGCTGACGAACAGCGCCTGTGTGAGTGGACCGGGACAATTCCGGCAGAACAGCAAACACAGCTATTCTATGTTGCATATTGTTTCCTTCTGATGCATACAAATAGCTGTTTATTTCACCTTTCACTTATCACTCCTTTTCTTTCCAGACACTGCTGCCAGTCTGCACTATTGACAAAGTGAAATCTACAAAGACCAAGACCCTGAGTCTGCTATTACAGCGTCTTCTCAATGTAAACACTTTCGATATCACTACCATCGGATATGTTTGTGTGAAATACTCTCACTGCTTGCTAATCTCTCTCTATCTTTATGTTTGTCTCCAGGCACTGCATGCTTATTCGTTTCTCTGGCAAGCTGATGGAACAAAGTTCTTCAACTAACATATATCATACTTTAGAGAAGTGCATGGCTGTGCTTTTTTTCTATAAGCCTGCCTTAATGTCTCCGTCTATCTTTTGCTATTAATGAGACAGCTCATCCATATTCGTCTCAATTATGCAGGACCTTGAGAGTCTGTTTACTCTCGGCCAGTTCAAAGTGAAAACAGAATAAGCAATGGACCTGATTCAAAAATATGAATAAACATTCACCATACTTTGCTGTGTGTTCAATTTTTGATAGAAAGAGTCTTTGAGGAAATGATCAGCACATATATGTACTGTATATTATATACAAATTGGAAAAAAAAAAAGCTTTTTTTTTCCTTTTTGTTTTTCTTAATTCAATTCCAATCAATTTTATTTGTATAGTGATAACTGACATTTTCATAAAGCAGCTTTGCAGAAATCCTGGCAGTTTAGTCTACAGTATCTGGGTGAGATTATTCACTTAAGCAAGGGTGAGTCTTTTGTGTCATGTTCCCATTTGTTTGTGTCCAGTCTATCTGTTTTAGTTGAGGATACCTATTAATAATGAAATTTCAGTGAATAATTACATTAGCATGATTGGAATATCCCCAACGGTTTGTGTTCAGTAGCTACACTGAGATTTTAAGAGCACTATTACAATCCTCCGGGGATTTTCTGTAGAGATTTTAGTGTGTATGCGTTTAAACTAAACATCTTTCTAATGCCAGAGGTGTGCCTAAGCCATGACATTACTTTCAAATGTGTGAGATTTATGTTTTTTTTCTTCTTTTCATTAATAGATATTTACTGTCACTTTGTCTGCTCATAAAACAAGTTCTATACTTTAAATATGGATCTTGGGTTTTAGTGCCACAACCAGCTGTGTGAAAAAAAGGGTTTTCCTTAAAAAATAATGTTCTACATAGTTCCCCCTAAAAGAACTACAACCTACGTAACAGAATGTAGTAGAAGGGTTGAGCCTTTATGCCTTTGCTTTTACTGTTCTCAGCAGAAGGAGTTCTCCTCTTCCCCTACTATTACTTCTCTTTTTGTTTTTGTCAAGACATTTACCTTGCTTACAGATTGGCCCCAATTTTCCACCCTGCTATCAGATTGGCCTAATTCTCTTCCATAGAGCTCCATTTCATATATTTATTATATATGTACCCACACACGCAAACACACACACACACACACACACACACACACACTGATCAGCCATATCATTACAACCACTGACAGGTGAAGTGAATAACACTGATTATCTTGTTACAATGGCACTCGTCAAGGAGTGGGATATATTAGGCAGCAAGTGAACAGTCAGTTCCAAAATTGATGTGTTGGAAGCAGGGAAAATGGGCAAGTGTAAGGATCTGAGTGACATTCCTCCCACCTACACAGCAAGATCAATGCCTCCAGAACCCCCACTTTGCCCTCTTTCAAATCTACAGTATTCTCACCCTCGAAAGGGTAGGACACACTGTGAAGCATTCAGAGCCCCAAGATTCCAGGCAGCACATCTCTAACAACAGAATAAGGCAGAGTGAATTAACAACAACATGGAGAGTGCCACTTATATAAAATGGACTGACTAAATGTTGTTAGTCAAAGTCTCAATTCAGTGAGCACAAACTAAATGCTGTGCTCTTGGATTTGACCCACATAAGGCTGTACACAAAGATTCTGACTTTTGGACTTTTGGACAAGCAGGCTAAAACCACTTATGACTCATTTTATTTACATTTATTCATTTGGTTGATGTTTTTATCCAAAGTGACTTACAAATGAGACGGGACACAACTGAGCAGTTGAAAGACTAGAGTCTTGCTCAAGGCAGCTTGGTGCTCCTGGAATTTGAGCTTACAACCTTCTGATAAGTAGCCCAAATCCTTAACCACTGAACACCCTAGCATAGCAATTACTGTACATGACCACCACAGTTTATTCTCAAACAGCATTATTCACAAACACTTAGTAGCATTAGGTAGCTTAATTTAAAAAGTGTGTGCAGTCAAGTGCAAAAGTTTTTTTTTTATTATGACAATTTTTATTTATGACAACTACTGTATATATAGTCAGGTCCATAAGTATTTGGACAGTGACACTATTTACATAATTTTGGCTCTGTACACCACCACAATGGATTTGAAATGAAGCAATCAAAATGTGATTGAAATGTAGTCTTTCAGCTTTAATTCAACAAAATTTAACAATTTAACAAAAATATTGCATTAACCAGTTAGGAATTACAGCCATTTTTTTTCAGAGTCCCACCATTTTCACAGGCTTTAAAGTAACTGGACAATTGACTGATAAGCAGTTTAGTGGCCAGATGTGGCCTGTTTCCTCATTATTCCATGACAAATTAAAGAGATAAAAGTTCTGGAGTTGAATCCAAGTGTTGAATTTGCATTTAGTAGTGAGAACTCTCACTATGTGGTCCAAAGTAAGTGAAGGAGGCCATCATTAGGCTGAAAAAAACTAAACAGACCTAGTAAACCTACCTAGAGAGATAGCAGAAACTGTGTAAATCAACAATTCTTAAAAAGAAGGAATGCACTGGCGAGCTCAGCAACACCAAAAGGCCTGGAAGACCACGGAAGACAACTAAAGTGGATGATCACAGAATTCATTCCTTGTTGAAGAAAAACTCCTTCACAACATCTAGCCAAATCAAAAACACTCTGGAGGAGATAGGCATATCATTGTCAAAGTCTACAATCAAGAGACGCCTTTATGAATTTAAATACAGGGGGTTTACCTCAAGATGGAAACCACTGGTAACACTAAAGAACAGTGAGGCCAGATTAGACTCAGGTTTTGGAACAAGATTTTTTGGACAGATGAAACCAAGATTAACTTGTATCAGAATGATGGGAAGAGTATGGAGAAGGAAAGGAAGGGCTCATGATCCAAAGCATACCACATCATCTGTCAAAAATGTGGAGGAAGTGTTATGGCATTGGTATATATGGCTACCAATGGAACTGGCTCACTGGTGTTTATTGCTTAGAGCTACTTTCTGCTCAGATTCTGTCAAATGCTACAAAACTGATGGTTCTTCACAGTACAGATGGTGTCCATGGGTTCTAGACTTCAGGCAGTCATTGACTGCAAAGGATCTGCACCCAAGTATTAAAATATTCTTAATATTTATAATTATGTTAGTTTGCTCAATTAGTTTTGAGCCTGTGAAAATGGAAGGACTAAAAATGGCTGTAATTCTTAAGTGGTTAATGGAATATTTTTGTTAAACCCCTTGAATTGAAACTGTGTCGCTGTCCAAATACTTATGGACCTGGTTGTATGTGTATATATATGTGTATATGTGTATATATTGTTTGAATTATAGGATATAGGAATATAGGAATTACAGCCATTTTCAGCAAAGTACCTCCATTTTCAGGGGCTCAAAGGTATTTGGACAAAGTGGCATAATTGTAAATATAATACTTTTAATACTTGGATGAAAATCCTTTGCAGTCAATGACTGCCTGAAGTCTGGAGCCCATGTTCTCAAAACTCAAATTCTGAGTTTCCTTCCTGGAGATGCTTTGCCAGGCCTTCACTGCAGCAACCTTCAGTTGCTGCTTGTTTGTGGGTCTTTCTGCCTTCAGTCTTGTCTTCAGTAAGTAAAAAGCATGCTTTATTGGGTTGAGATCAGGTGACTGACTTGGCCATTGAAGAATATTCCATTTCTTTGCCTTCAAAAAGCCCTGAGTTGCTTTCACAGTGTGTTTAGGGTCATTATCCACCTGCACTGTGAAGCGGCATCCTATCAGTTTTGTAGCATTTGGCTGAATGTGAGCAGAGAGTACAGCCCTATACACCTCAGAATTCACCTTGCTACTTCGGTCAGCAGTCACATCATCAATAAACATCAGTTTCATTGGCAGCCATACATGCCCATGCCATAACACTGCCTCCACCATGTTTGACACATGATGTAGTATACTTTGGATCATGAGCTGTTCCTTTCTTTCGCCATACTTTTCTCTTCCCATCATTCTGGTACAAGTTAATCTTGGTTTCATCAGTCCAAAGAATCTTATTGCAGAACATGGGAGGTATCTAACATTTTTAGATGTTTTCTGGCAAAGTCTATTCTGGCTTTCCTGTTCTTGAATGTTACCAGTGGTTTGCATCTTGTTGTAAACCCTCTGTATTTACATTCATGAAGGTATCTCTTGATTGTAGATTTTGACAATGATACGCCTCCCTTCTCCAGAGTATTCTTGACTTCTGTTGATGTTGTGTTAATTCAGTTGTTTTTCTTCACCAAGGAAAGGATTCTGCGATCATCCACTTTAGTTGTCTTCCGTGGTCTTCCAGGCCTTTCGATGTTGTTGAGCTCATCAGTGCTTTCTTTTTTTTTAAGAATGTACCCAACTGTTGATTTGGCCACACCTAAGGTTTTTGCTATCTCTCTTATAGATTTAGGTTGTTTTTTCAGCCTAATGATAGCCTCCTTCACTTGCATTGAGATCTCCTTGGACTTCATATTGGTAGCTCCAGTTGAACAGCTGCCAAATGCCAACTCAATACCTGATATCAACTCCAGACCTTTTATCTGCTTCATTTGTCTTGAAGTAACGAGGGAATGGACCATACCCGGTCAATGAACTTCTTGTCAGTCAATTGTCCAAATACCTTTGAGCTCCTGAAAATGGAGGTACTTTGCTGAAAATGGCTGTAATTCCTAAATGGTAAATGCCATATTTTTGTGGAACCTCTTAAAATAAAGCTGAAAGTCTACACTTCGATCACATCTTGATTGTTTTATTTCAAATCCATTGTGGTGGCGTATAAAGGCAAAAAATCACAAAAACTCTGTCATTATCCAAATGCTTCCAGACCTAACTGCATAAAAATATATATGAAGAGTTTGGTTCCAAAACGCTATAAATCCATTTTGATTAATTTGAGTAAAAATGTGTTTTCTTTACCAAGAAAGTGGCAAGATGAAAACCACTATTTTCTGTTTCAAACTTTCACATAGCATCTTTAGGTTATAATAACATTAAAAATTCAAATCCAGATTTTGATTTTCAGAGATTTATTATAAAAACTGATTATTTTTTTCCCAAATGCAATAAATCCATGACACGTTTTTTTTTCTTCAAAATGCATTGAATCAATATAAAAGTTGTTTTTCATATTGAAACTGTTGAAAATACACAACAAAGTAAGTTGATCCACATATGACAGCCTCTGAACTTGGTCAATACTAATCTTATATACAGGCACTGGACTAAAAATACATTCAATCAGTCATCGCTCCCAAAATGAATTCAACGGGTCATCTTGTTAATGCTATAAATTAATTACAACAATAAAAGAAAATTTCATCATGAACAAGAACATGAACAACAATATCACATTAGACCACAGAAATTCCAAAATGACATTTTCCTTACATTCAGCTTCCAAAAGTGCATTCATCTCTGCCATGTTACATTCATTTAGCTGACTAGTGCTATACGCTGTATTAACAAAAACATTAATGGCATTAATAAAAACACTTACTTTGTCATATTAAGAACACTGTCAAGAAGAAAGATTCATATATTGTAGTATCAATTTTATATCACTTGTAGGCCTAAAAGATTTTTTTAAAGATTTTATTCAACCCATAGCCCTGCTGAGCAAGGTCACCACGAGGCATTGATAGGTAAAGGAATCGCTTGCTCAAGCAACAGCCGGCATTTTCCCTCCTCCCGAGTGCCTCCTCTTCTTAACCTCCTCACGTCAATGATTAGATTTCGATGGCTTACGTTTCTTCCCCACCGCAGAAACCACCACAGATTCATCAATGCCGTCAAAATTATTCATTTTTTTGTTTGTTTGTTGATGAACAAACTACAAAGTAGACGAGGAAAACTAGGATGCCGGTTGTAGTATTCAAAGCGCCGCCATTACTGTTTACAGTGCGTGGAATGGCGCGCTGTGATTGGCTGAGCGGATGGATCGCATTCTGCAGAGAAGGGAGACTGGCGTTTGTCGCGGTTTGGAAAGAAAGGGAGAAAACAAGACAGAACAACACGGCGGATATCGCATTTTGCGTAAAATTAAAAACTACCGACCAGATACAACACTGATTTTGGCGGGAACTCAATTTTAGAATGACACTAAGATAAATGATGTCAGATCTTTTCCCAATGTGAATTGGGAAAGTATAGAAAAACAAAAACAATCAATTGTTGAAAAACAATAAGAAACATGTGTAGGGTTTAAAAAGAAAAATAAAAAACTTATAAAATCCTAGTTGTATAAATGCGCACCCCCCTAAACTAATACTAATACAAGCACCTCTTGATTGTATTACACCACTCTCACTCTCCTGTGCACAGCCTGCTTCAGGTCACCCCAATGATTTTTAGTTGGATTTAGGCCTGGGCTCTGGCTAGAATGTATGTTTTGGGTCATTGTCATGCTGAAAGGTGAAATTCCTTTTCATCTTCAGCTTACTAGCAGACATCTGAAGGTTTTGCTCTAAAATCGGCTGGTATTTGTAGCTATTCATGATTCCCTCCACCTTGATAAAAGCCCCAGTTATGGCTGAAGAAAAACAGCCCTAAAGCATGATGCTGCCACCTGTGTCACTGTGGTGCTCCACTTTCTCCACTTGTTGATGATGGCCTTCACAGTGTTCCATTGTACATGTAATGTTTTGGAAATTTTTTTATACTTCTCTTCTGACTGATTCCTTTCAACATTGAGGCCCTGTACAGGCTTTGTAAGTTCTTTGTGGACCATAGCTTCAGCAGTCATGACCAAGAAGATGTCAGAAAAATCACACAGAAACAGCTGGTCTTTGTTTTGGGGTAAATCAGAATAATTTCACTGATGTGTGATATGTATGTATGTATGTATGTATGTATGTATGATAATTACTTTTGAACATGAGATTGAATGTGATTGGTTCATTCTGAACACAGCCACATCCCCAATTATAAAAGTGTACGCACACTTATGCATCTAGGTTATTGTAACTTTTTAATTTTTTTCTATTTTTCACTAAAACATTTCTTGTTTTTCATTTAATTTTTATACATTGTAATTTCACAGTGAGGGTGGGAAATGTTCTGCCATGATTTATCTTGGGTTCATTTTTTCATCACAAAAACCTGCCATTTTAACAGGGGTGGGTAGACTTTTTATATACAGTATATGCACCTTTCTGTGAGAAGACATGTATTTAACATTTTTTGAAAGGAGTCTCCAATATCAGCCCTTTTTAATAACAGACAGAGGTAAAGGAGTAACTTTTATGTTTTCCAACATAAAAGACTGTTTATAGACCGTTAGAACAGAACAGGAACTATCTCTTTTCATGGATGTTCCACAACATTTAACAAAACTATAACATATGACGTGTCATTCTTTAATAAGTAATTTATGTGGCAAATTGCTGTGGTATAAGAGGAATAAAACACTTTAGGACATGCTGTTATTGAAAAATAGTATTTTATTCCTTAGGGAGTAGTTATTTTAATAATATGCTTTAAAATAAATTATGTTTAAGGGGTTAATAAGAATGGACCAAATACTATTTTTAAAAAATGAGGTGAAACGTATCTCCAGGAATTGGCTTTTTAAGCACTTGTATGTAACCAAAATTTAGGATTTTCTGTCCTACACTCTTAGAAAAAAAGATTAAATCCAATATCTTTCGGGGTTCTTTGGTTCACCATGTAGCAACCCCTTTAAGGTTGTATGTAGAACCCTACAACAGAGTGTTTCACTATTAGAAAAGGTTCCAAGTAGAAATTAAAACCTTTAACTATCTAAAACACCCTTTGAAGAACACTTTGCTGAGAGAGTAACACATACCCAATTCACCTCCTAAGTTTCTAGGTAAGTGTTCCATTTTGATTATGCAATTTTATGATTAATAGGCTTTGCTTAATCCACCTCAGGAAAAAATGATAGTGGTAACAAGCTACTGCACAAAGAAATATCCCCCCAGTATTTGCATTAGTTAAGGCTCCAGAGGTATTAAGACTCCATGTTATGCTAAAGCGAGAGAAATAGAGAGTGAGAGAGAAAAGGAGAGATGCGTGCACAGTTGTCTCGGCTACTGCATCTGATTGTTAGTGTTAATTAAAGAAACATTGCCTTCTCACAGTAGCACATATAGTCAAGAACAAAGTCATGAACGTGAAGGCACAAGAAAACTACAGAAAGATTGCACTCTTAAAACTAATCTGTCAGGACTTGGTACATAAATAATTATATAAATTCATGTAGCTGGATTGATGTTTCTGCTTTGACAATACACAGTGGCCTTGTACAAAGGTGACAGATGTAGGCCACTCGCATTAACAAAGATCAAAGATTATGAAGTTTTCTACTGATGCATGCACATCTCTAGGGAAGCAGAGGTTAAATGAATCCAGGTATAGGCAGAATCATATTAATTAAAATCATCAGGCCATAGCTGATTAACAATTCAAACAAGTCACTCTGGGTATGGCATTCATAAGAAAACGCACTGCAAAAGAGATATGCAATTGCTATTGCAATTCATGCAATTCATCTTGACTACTCAGTGCTATTAAATAACCAAGACTCTCAGTGTTACTTTGCAAATTCTCACTCCAGCATTGTGTCAGGGTGTACAGGTGATTGCGTTCACCAGGTTCCCAGGAGTGGTCAGTGTCCAGGCCAGTGCAGGTGCACCAGTTTGAACTAGAGATTGTTGGGGCTCCAGAAGACCAGAGGTTGTAGAGCTACAGGGGCAGTCTCTGTGGAAGCCTACTAAAAAGCAGTTTAAGATGGAAATATTTGGTGTTGGTGAGTGATGGCTTTCCAGAGCTACATATGGGCTCCAAAATGGGGTTCATTGGGACAGGAGGTAGTCATTCTTTTCTCTTCAATAAGCAGTTTATCAGTAGCCTGTCACAAACCTAGGAGCAATTTAGAATAGCCAGGTGGGAGGAAACTGGAGTTCCTAGAGGAATCCCACATGAACATGGGGGGAACATGCAAAGCTCCACACAGACAGTCAAGCAAATTTAGACTAGAACCCTTGAGCTATGAGGCACTAACACTACTTGCTACTTCTTCCTATTAGAAAGAAGACAGACAAGAGTGTCTTTCATCACAGAATCAATGCTATAATATATAAAGATTATGGATTAACAAATTAAAGGGAAAAAAAGCAAGATAAAGTGTATTAGGTGCTGAACCATCATAAGCTGCCAAAGCTGCAATGTGGAACTGTACTCGAGGAATGAACACCGTTCTTCCAAAAGATATTCCCTCAGTTGGTGTTTTGATGATGGTGGTAGAGAATGGATTGCTGTTTTGGGTTGAGAGCGGGTGACTGTGAAGGCCATAGCATATGATTTACATCATTTTCATTCTCATCAACCCATTCAATGAACCTTAGTGCCCTGTTATGGTGGGAAAAGTTCTGACATGATTTATCTTGCTTTCATTTTTTCATCACAAAAACCTGCCATTTTAACAGGGGTGTGTAGACTTTTTATATCCACTGTGTGTATGCGCATATATATATATATATATATATATATATATATATATATATATATATATATATATATATATATATATATGGTATCTTTATATATATATATATAAAGGTTATCTTTCTTCAAAGGTTAAAGATGAAAGATGATCAGTCAGAAGAACCTTGTATTGATTTCCAGTGACCATTTCTTCTAAAGGGACAAGTGGACCCAAACCAAGCCAGAAAAATGTCTCCCTCAGCATAACAGAGCCACCAGTTTTTCCCTTTAATTTGTCATCTCTGGGTGAGATGAGGGTGTAGCTGAAATATTTTGAGACACCTTTTACATTTGGACTCTAATCATAAATTCAGATGATTTGAACTGGGCATTACATCACTGGCCTGTCATTACATCTCCCAAAGCCTGGCTCAAATAAAAAACCTTAACTATAAACCTTACATCGTGCCAATGCTTAATCCAATCCATATGTCAGTTCATTTATATGGGAATAAATCAGCATGAGGATAAGTATTTACTTCTTAGATGAATAGACCTTGGTGGGGAATAAAAGTTGATTAGAAAATGCTTTAAGGCCACATCAGAAAGCCTACAGTTTCCCCTACTATTTATTTTCTCAAGCAATGACCCAGTTAAACTTTGAAGGGAAAGTAAGTAAAATACACCACACTTTGGATATCTGTTACTTCAGATATATCTAACGGCAGCCATAATGGCTTCATAAATTAATCTTTACTGATTTATGATTAATATATAATTAATATCTTGGTGAAGGTTTTTATAACCATGTAAATTTATGTTTTTTTACTGAAAGCTTTTACTGAACCTTTTTCTTTGTTGACATTCATGAACAGATGAGTCCTGGTCGGTCAATTCACACAGGATGTATGCAGGGATTATAACCCTCCAGATGACTGAATTAACATCACAGATCAATTAATATGCAAATACACTTGGAAAACTTTTGCACAACCTCACAGGACTGGGAGTAAACAGGCTTTGAGGTACAGATGGACATCAAACTCAGATATCATGGATGACAGATGGAGGACATTTTTTTCCCACAGAGAAATGGACAGCACTGTAATTATTTTGGACTAGGGATGTAATGGAATGACACTATCTGTATCTGTTTCTGTATTCAGATCATTTTAGTGCTCAAAATACCTTTTAGATATCTCCAGATATCTGTATCTGCTTTCATATTTAAACTCAAAGTGGGTGTGACCAGAACTGGAAGCTTATTTGTTTGTTTGTTTAAAAAATATGAACCCTACCATTATGCTCCTGGAAACACTTGACAAAAACCCACCAGTGTCAGCACAGTCTGTGAATTCAGGCTGTAAAATCCTCAACTTGTAATATGAAAACACTGTAATATGAAAATCGAGCATGTGCCAGAACCGTGGGCCATGCCTTCAGTGGTGTTCTTTTCCACAGTGGATGGTCTGCTTTAAACAGCACGTGGATTTCCCAGCATGAGGTTGGCTACACTACGCTGACTGTATTGCATCCATCTTCTAAAGGTCATGATGGGTGGAATTGATTTATGTAGGCTAGAGCAAATGCTTTTTTCATACTTTAAAATTACACATTTGCTAATACGTCATGTTGAATTTGAATAATCACACTTTTCAATAAATACATACTTATTTAAATTGATTATTTCTAGTTGTGTCTGCTCTGCAATTGGTTTGTGGACATTTGGAACAGTGTGTGTGTGAAAGAACCCACACTGCTATGGTAGAATGATAAACAGCAGAGTAAATGTAGGTGGTCCATCATGGGCAGTGGGAGTAGGAAGGAGCCACAGAATGACAGAAATGCAATCAGTAAGAGAAAGAGAAGGAGAGATGAGTGCAGAGAGAGTGTGAGATGAACAAATTTATAGCATAAAAGTAGAAAGAAAGAGCGATGGGCAGTCTGGAGGGAGGGAGAGAGGGAGGTAAAGAGTGTAAAGTGTGTTGGGATTGTTGTGTCAGAGCGGGGAGTGCATTCATCATCCTCTCTGTGGATTTCGAAGGGTGACTCTGAAGGAGTGACAGCATGGAGAGTTCTGTCAGGGTTATGGATCGCTCAGAGGGCCAGGGAGCACCATCCTAGAATGTGAGCACAGCTCCTATTAGGTCCCAGGAGAGATGGTAATTACTGCCATGTTAAATGACTTCATAGCCTAGATTCATGGGCTCTACAGGGAACTGTGGCAATGTGTTCCCTGAAATGTTTCGAATATGGATGCTGTTTATAGAATTCTGCGTCTGCCCTATTGTCTTGTAAGTTTGAAACCCAATGATAACACAGCCATCCATGGTCAGAATTCCAAGAAATGACCATACTCTCTGTGTGGGAAGGATGGCATTACTGTCTCTCTCCTGTCAATCAGAGTGACACTAGCCAATCACTGTCCTGTGATGCAACATGACCAGCAGTTCAGAAAGATGCATGACTGGTTTAATATAATTCGGAGGAAGCATGTGTTTGCCTTCACCTTCCCCGATTAGTAGCTGTCGTATGATAGGGGAGAGTTTGCTAGTGGGTAGGAATTGGCAAGTCCAAAATGGTGAAGGGGGGAAGGGGGGGGGGGGTGTGGGTTCAAGAGTTGTTCAAGAGTTGTTCAGTTAGTCAATGGTTAACAGCTTCTTAAAAGGCTTTTACTTGGAAGACTTTTTTTTGGAGATGCCAACATTGCTAACTAGAAAATCCCAGCAGGTTGAGAGCAAAACTAGAATTTTACCACAAAAATCCTAGTGGTATTACTAATCCGGCTTAGTAATAAACAGCACAAAAGATAAACAGCACATTCTACTCTGTATTTTTCCCAACCAAAAATCACTGTCCCCTGGGTTCCCATAGCCCAGCCTTTTTGTTTTCTACTTGTTCACCAAATGAGTGTCTTTCACATCTCATATCCCTTCTGTTTCAGTTAATTACCTTTTCTGCCAGACTAATTTTATTTATGTTTAGTCTGACCACTGCTTTCCCATTTCTTTGGGAAAAAAAATTACCCATTTCACCCTAGCAATCATGAATGCTATAATGTATGGTTCTATATTTTAAGGGTTTCTCCTGAAGAAAAACAAAATAACCCTCAAGGGTTATAGACTTAAATCATTTTATCCCAGGATTGTATATATAATTAAACTTATTATTAGGTTTATTATTAGGCTACAGGACTACTTTTTTATTTTCCTGGATGTAATCAAGTCCCATAATGCAATCATCCACAGAACCTGTCTAAACCATTTCCTTTTTGAGAAGTAGAGCTATTATTTTAATTTTACACCCAACTGAGGCCTATTATAATGATGACGGCCAAAGTATACAAAATAGCCATTTTACAAAAAAACACGTTTAGCTTTAAAATGTTCTGTAAAGGTGCTCCTAGTTCACTTACTCACTTTCAGTAACTGCTTTATCTTGGTCAGGATTGTGATGGATATGCAGCCAATCCCAGGAAAACTGGGAGTGAAGCACTGCTGCTAGTCAAAAAGTGACATATTAAAAGTGGTGGGCAAACCCTGTATAGTCAACACAGAACTTGTATCTGTCAGTGCTGTGAGGTGCTACAGTACCTGTTCAAACCACAGAAAAGCCAATCCTATGACTTCCCATATAGTCTCAGCTCCAAAATCAGGATGCATCATCAACTTCAAGGGCTACAGAAAAATTACATTCATTTTTCATCATGAACCTTCAGGACCCCATACATTTTTTCACATGTACTGTTGGTGGGTATAGATGATGCTCTGATCTAAATCCTTTGCAGGTCCTAGTCACATGTGGACAAAGTCATCCATAGTCAACACTGTATTTTTTTACTTCTCCATTTCCTTCAATACTTTCCTGCTTCTCCAACTGGGAAACAAACTCAGGCTGATGCACTGATGACCGTATGATGTCCTGGATCATGGACTGACATCAGGTCATCATTTGTGAGGCTCCACTACTATGTTGAAGATTATGGTGGGCAACACCTCACCTCCCAACCATCCAAAGAACGGGTCTTTCTTTTCCAGAGTCTACACCAACATCTACTATCTACTATCTCTGACTATAGAAATTGTCTGATTAGTTCTACATTGTAGGGTGCTTTCACAGTTGAGATGAATCAGAGTATTAGTGGAAAATGTTGTCTTGTGGGGCTAGGAAAATCATCCACAGCATCAATCAGATAAAGAAGCTTTTTGTGGTAGGGTGCTCTGAGACCAGTCACGGTTCAGCCAATCAGGGGGTGTTAGGAAATTCAGATCTTTCTATGTTTACAGCAGGTTACTGGAGTCTATGGAGGGCAGCATCTTTTTTTCTGTGCTTTCATCTGCTGGGGAGAACAGCACCACTGCACTACAATAAGCTAACTAGGCTCACCAACTCCATCATAGGACTGAATCTGGACTCTGGACATGACAGAGAGAAAAGCATGCTGGCAAAAACATATTAAACAAATCTGCCCTCTGTTTTGCAATCTCCAGCAATCTTCCACCAAATGAATCTGCCATCAGGCACCACAATGTCTTTTCTCATCATCTCGATCTTCATTGTCATGGCAAACAATGTTTTACTGTACAATGGTGTACTGGACAATGTTTATAACTAATAATGACCAGTGCATAATTATAAAGCAACTGTTTATTAACAATTATAAAAATGAGTTATATAAGATTAACTTACTAATAACTTATAAAAACAAAACACCCACATTTTTTTGTAATGTTCCTGTTTTATTTTGCCATTAACATTTTCAAGTTACAAAATATCTATCTGTATGTGTTAATCTGTAATATTTATGATGTTATTATCATTGTTAATAAATGTTACACTTGCTCTATAATTATACATAGGTGATTATTAGTTATAAAGTTTGTGCAGTACACTACATGGCATTAAAATGAATAGTAACACTTGCATTACTACATGATTATATGTTATAAAATAATTATTTAGAACACATTATTAAAGACTTATGGGACATTATTATCCTTACAAAGAATCATTACCATTAAAAATAATTATAACAGTTATAATTGTTAATGAATATGGGCTTCATAGAACGTGTTACCACATTTTCATTTATCCACACATAATGTCTGAGCAAAACCTCCTTTTTCTGATATTTATTGGATTAGACAGAAGCTCATTATCTCATTTAGACACTATTAAAACAGATAATTATCACAGAAATCAAATGTATTTCCTGCAACAGTCTTCTTATTAATATTACAGTCAGGGTATAAATATGCTGGCTAATGCTATTGAATTTTTGTACATTATGCAGGGTACATGAACTGAGTGGTAGGTTTCATCAATAGATTATTGAATAGATTTAGCTCTAACACAGCAGGTCAATGATATGCTGTCTAGCACTTGGATTGCTTTGATTTACCTACTTCAAATCCACTGGTAACGAAACATAGCATCATGGTAGGAGAGAAAAATAACAGAGGAATAGGCTAGGGGTGTAACTCAATGTCACTATCTGCATCACCTGATATCTGTATCAAGTAGGTGTAGCCTAAACTGGATTTTAAAAAAAAAATAAATATGAACCCTATAACTATGCCCCCAGAAACACTGGAAAACAGTGAAGAAAACAATTCCTCAGCCTCAGCTACATAACTCGAGTTCATAATTGATCTCACCTATAAATGTGTGTGGAGCTGTTCTTTTTAAAATCCCGCTCATGCAGGTATTATCTTTGTCTATACCTGTTCAGGATATCTTCTAACAAATTTTGTTCTGTTTCTCAAAATATAAACAAACTAGTCATCTAATTTAAACCACCACAACCCTGACCAGGCAGTTTCTTATTATGAATGAATAAATAAAAACTGTAAATGCATTGTGAGATCTTTCTTTGTTCCACAAGCTTCATATCTGACCTGTGTTCACAAATGCATGACAGTAACAACCTAATCCTGTTTCACACCTCTAGTCTCAACCTGATGCCCTGTAAACCTTTCTGGTGAGCTAAAAAAAAAAGAATAATGTGCCTCCTATTCATATCTGTATTTGCAACTGTTTAGAACATATTGTCTATTCAATTCAGATAATGTATTCATATTCAGTTTCATCCCTTCAATAGTCAAAACAAACAGTATTATTTATATGTTGTAATTATTTTGATTTTAGTGCATGAACATACTTGTTTACTTTTCATCCAATATTGGTTATTGTCATGCAGTATATACACTATATAAAGTTTTTTGGACACCTGACCATGCCACTCATATGTGCTTTTTGAACAACTTTATTTAGTCCCTGTTTGCTGTTATAAAAACTACACTCTTCTGGGAAGGATTTCCACTAGATTTTGGAAGGTGGCTGTGGGGATTTGTGCCCATTCAACCACAAGAGCTTTAGTGGGGTTGGGCACTGATGGTGGGCGAGAAGGTCTGGGGCACAGTCAGTGTCCCAGTTTATCCCAAAGGTATTCAGTGGGGTTAGGTCTTAGCTCTGTGCAGGACATTCGAGTTCTTCCGCTCCAACCTTACCAAACCATGTGTTCATGGTGCTTGCTTTGTGCACAGGAGCATTGTCATGCTGGAACATGTTCCAGTGAAGGGAAATTATAATGCTACAGCATACATAGACATCCTGTACAATGTTTGCTTCCAACTTTGTGGCAACAGTTTGGGGAAAGCCCATATATGGGTGTGATGGTCAGGGGTCTAGATACTTTTGGCCATATAGTGTATATTTAGAAATGCATATATTGTGGTAATGTACATTTTCTCATGAAATAAAAATCAGTATCCATCACTCAATCCATGTCCCACTGGTTACTAGTTCACAGTTTGTGATGCATCTCTGATGATGTCTCATGTTTGGCTTTCGTCTTAATGAATATTTCACAGCCATGTCACCATTTTCTGTGCAGCCATAAGCATAGGGCTGTCATATTTCACTCTGACTCTTAGCACCTTGTTTGCTCACATTTCACTTATTTTCCACTGCTTTACACCAGCCATGTGTGTATGCATAAATTGCCACACACTGTGGTTATAAATACCAAGAACAATAACTGTTGCTGTAAAAATGAAAAATAATCATAATCTGACAAAAGAAATCACTTGAAAAACCAAAGTGTGAATGTGAAAAGCCAGTGATTTTGATTCAATTTTGCTACAAATTCAAAGTCATCTAAGTCCAAGTGTCAGAGTGCCCTGTTCTGGAAATCTGGCTTTTATCCGATCAGATATCTGATTCAATGACAGATTTGGTGAAAAAAAAAACAGTTCTATTTTCACTCTTCCATGTCAACTGAAATGCTTAGGAAATCATTTTCTGTAAGTAAAGTGTCATTTCTTTCAATGGTAAACATAGATAAGGTACCGCTCACTATAGTCAAAAATCCTACAGCTGCAAGTCAGGTTCAGGTCCCAATTGTGCAGTGTCATGTCTTCTTAGAGTTCCAAAATGAAAGGAAGCATAGAGCCTCTCTCACTCACTATGTGACATAACAGCCAGTTGGTGTCTACATGGTGGGATGGCAGGGTCAAGCACTTAGTGGTCCTCTCCAACTGCAATGACTGGTTTGACAATGATGCGTGACAAGCGTTTCAAAAAGATGCACGTTGGGGGCTTCACACTTCTAACTGTTAGTACTGCAGGGAGATAGTTGTGACTGAAAAGGCATCCTTCACGACATAGGGATCTTTATCCTACTAAACCACATAAAATGCAACTAAACATACAAGGCATGTTATTTCTGCCTGATTAAGCTGTTTCTTTGGTCAGCATGTTATTCTTCCCCACTTTACCGAGTTCTACAGGAGGAGAGAGGTTCCCTGCTGCTACTATCAGACAGCCATATCAGATTAGAACATTTGGACTCCATGGCTGATTGATTCCCCAGCATCCTTTCTCTGTCACTGGCCTGTATAAAGCCAGAAGGAAAGATTGGAAGAGTTCCCTACCCTGAGGCTCTAGGAACAAAATTGTGTTTTTTCTTCATACAGCAATACCCTTATACGTTACAGTAGAACCCTTTCTTTGGATTTAAATGTAGATACATAAAAATGTGCCCTACAATGGTGTGGCATCCATCCGGGGTGTATACCCGACTAGTACACTGCATTCCGGATTTAAAGTGACCACGAGGATGAATGAATGAATGAATGAATGAATAGATCAAAAAGTAAAATCTTTTCATCTATTCAATGAAATGATTTAAAAACATTAAATCCAGCACGTCAAAGAATTCCTTGATACGTCCCTCTGAGAAAACCCTTAAAGTCCCGAGGAACGCTTTTTCTCCTTAAAATGTAATAATTATTTTAGTACTGATGACGTTCAACATCCAGGATCATATTCAGTGAAGCCTTAATTGTTTGTCAACAGCAAGATAATTGATATAAAGTCAGAGTCAGCCACAACTTGCTGTTACACTCTCACAAAAAAGGGTACTAAACTCTATGTTTGCTTGTCACTGGAATGGTACCCTCAATGGCACACCTTTTGTACATTTAGTATGTATCTACAACCTAGAAAGATGCATGTAGAATGGTTCCCAAAGTAGGGTCTGTGAAGCATAGCCAGGGCATCTGTGATTTTTTTTTTTTACAGTGATCGAAATATATTCCTCTATCATTAAAGTCATGTGCGTTATCCGCTTTTTATAGTTATTAGCCTTTTTGGATGGTTTCTTGAATTACATTGGTTTGATCCAACCTTCAATAACTCAAAAACAATTCAGCCTATAAATAAATGTCAAATTGGACCTAATGTATTAGGTCAGTGGAACATTTAAGAATAAAGAGCTCAATGGCTCTAATATTAACCATTAATAATGAGCCTAATATTTGCATAGGATGATATTTGGAACAGGTCCAATTTATTTTACAGTTTAAGGGTCCCTAGCTGCAAAAAATTGAGATCCTCTGTCTAAAATCACTTTTAAAGGTACACTATATTAATGTTTCCCAGTGAAAGATAAATATTAAAGGTACAAAAGACAGCCTTGAGGGTACAACCCCATCATCATGGAAATGTACAGTTTAGCAGAATGAATTCAGATATACTGTAACAGTTTAACTTAGCAGCCTTTGTTTTTTGATCTAATAAGTGAAAATCAAAATTTATTTTACTAAACCCTTGTTGTTATACAAATAACATGACTTAATTCATGTGATAACCTATAACAGGGTATGATCAAACAGAACGTTAACTCCAAAAGGCTTAGGGTAGGAAAATGACATGATCTTTGGTTATTTTTTTTCCCATAAGGTTATAAAATCATCAGGACTAATATATTACACATATGAATAATGCATATATAAATAAAATGTACTACTGCAAAAAAAAAAAGCATAACATTAGTTCAAATCGTGTACAGATGGATTTTATGTGTATTAAATTCTGTTGTTATAAGACAATCAGTTCTTATAAAGCAGGGAAATATGTTAGACTGGGAAATGAAGAACACTACGTAGGCATAGTACTTAGTATGCAGATTTTTTTATACTTAGTGTAATGCGTTCATATATTGTTAGAGATCGATGTTGATGTTTATTTTTAACATCCTGTGTTTTTAACATTCCTTTTTAATACTGTGTGCATTCTGTGGATCAGAAATGCATTCACACTATTGTTGGGAGATCTCAGTTTAAAACCCAACAATGCCACAGCCATCCTTAGCTGGGAGTACTAGACAGCAACACTGGCTGTGCTCTCTGGGTGAATGCTTAATCAGAGTGGCACTAATCAATCGTTGGTGTTTGTGAGAACATATATGCAGAAGAGGGCAGAAAGAGCATTCCTCTGTGTGTGTTACGCTGCCCTGTGACACAACATGAGCAGGGGTTTGAAAAGATGTGGTTGGCTGGCTTCACATGTCTCAGAGGAAGCACATGTTTGCCTTCTCCCTTCCCGGATGGTAGCTGTGGTGTGACAGAGGAGAGTTGGCAGGTGGGTGGGAATTGGCAGCTGACCAAGTTGGTGAGAAAATGTAGTAAAAAATAATAATAAAAAATTGTGTTATTTGTTATGCTGCTACTACAAAAATTAATTATAAAATGTTACTTACCTTTTAGTGGTGATTTGTAACTGTGATTTTTACTTAATCTGTCCATAATGAATTTTTATAATTTGGAACATTTAAAGCCCTGTAATACTGGTATTGCGTTAAGAAATTATTTATAGAATGCTTCTCATGCCATCTTAAAACACTATGAAGTAAATTTGACTTATTCTACTGTGTTCCTACAATATTACAGTATGTCCATGATGAATTTGGAGAAGAGATTTTTAAATGAAAGTAAAGATCTAAACCAATGAAATGGGACAAGTACCAAAAAAAAAAAAAAAGTTAATTCAAGTCTTGACCACAGCGTAAGCCATGCTTCTTTAGAATATTTTATTTATTTATTTTATTTCCTGATATATTTGTCAGAGAGAGTGCTGTTAATAAACAGTATCGATTTTACTGCAAATGAGTCAGGCCCAAAAAGGCTTTTTCATCTGTAGTCCCTGGCCAAATGTTAACAGGCATATTAAATATAGCTTACATTAAAATACAGCATAACATTATGTATATGTGATATATGACATGAAATGATATAAACATTTTTTGTGTAGATATTCAAGACTTTAAGGAGCTCAGAAATGTATTATACTGTATGTTGGGGTATTTATTTTATTAATTGCAAGAAAGCTTAGACAAACGGAAATTCAAAAACGAGTATATCCCAATATATCTGAATTCACTCTACTATTTTTTTTCTTCCTGTGAGTGTGGGAAGCTGAGCCGCGTGCGCCGTACAGCATAGCAGAGCGCCACTATTTGCTCCGTATTTAAAGCTCTGCTCTCGAAGACACCGGATATTGAATCCGAATTAAAGTGAAGGGGTAGAAAGCCAGTCCCCCAGCCAAGCCTCCGACCGCGCTGTTAAGTTCGGCACGTGCACTGACCCGCAGCACGGCTCGCGTTTTCCTAAACGCCGTCTGCGTCACTGTTGCGCGCGCGCGCGGAGCCCCCTGACCAATCTCGCGCCACGCTGGAGCTCGAGCGTGACTGTAACGACTGGAGGCAGAACGAAGCCGCTGTGTTTCCTTATCCAGCAAACTTCATCAGCTGCGCGCGTGCTTCTCAAAGCCACACGTCTTCCTCCAGCTGTTCCGTTCGGGTTTATCACAGCATCAGACTGGAGTGACTCAGACTGGACGTCGAAGCCGCGCGTGGGCATTTTTTATAATCTAGCACCGGTCCAGCAAAGTGCTGATTTAAATGAAACTGGATTTTTTCAAGGGTTTTTTGTGCTTGAGCGTGTCGTGCGTAAGAGTGTGTAGACTGATGCTGCTGATGCTTTTTGGGGATCTGTAAGCCTAAAAGCTCCATCACTTCTCTGCTTCTCTTCTCTGAGTCACCGCAACACACTGAACGAGTAATCGTTTAGTGCGCAAAAAAGCAAGATCATAGGCTTTATATGCACTGTGGGCCAATTTTTTTTCTTTCTTTTTTTTCTTTTTTGGAATTTGTGATGCACCGTTTGAACATAGTTCCATCACACTGAGGATTTTGGCCGAGTCGTGAATCGAGTCTGATTCTCAACGAAAAAAAAAGGTGGGTGCCAATAATTTCTCGCAGCATTAAGCATTGTGGATCTGCACAGGAAACTCACTCAACGCCTTTTTTTCTCTTCTAATGTTTGCAATTACATAATTGCAGAAAACTTTCAGTATAGAAAGGGTAACTTAAAATGAGGAATATTCGCATACATACTTTTTGTGCTGTGTGTGTGTGTGTGTGTGTTTGTGATGTTTTTTGGGTATCTTTTTTTTTCTTGGTCATTCTTAGTGCAGAGAATGTGGCCTTTCTGCAAGCTGCATCCCTGACTGAAAAAAGATGTATGCAAGTTTAATTGTCAGACAGATTTATTTATTATGGTTTCTTGTCCGTCTTTCCTTTTTTTTGATAATAGGAATGAACCGTGCAATGTGTGTAGGTTGTAAGCAGGCGTGTGTGTGTGTGTGTGTGTGAGAGAGAGAGATAGAGAGAGAGAGAGAGAGAGAGCTGTGATGGTCTCCAGCAGCAGAAACTGTGCAGCTGTCCGTGGTGCTGATTTAATTGCTCTTTATCAACTTGTCAAGAAGTCAGCAGGCCTGGATATGATTTTAGCGCATGGCCATTGTAGTTATAGCAACGGCTGCCAACCTTCCTCTTGGAGATCTGCATTCCTATTGAGTTCAGCTCTCAGTCACACATAAATCCTAAAAACTCACCTGAAGACATCTGAAGAAGACTGATTAGTTCGAAGGTCTACGACCGCTTGCCTCTTCTTTCAGTCATGTTCATCATCAGTCAGAAGTGATTGAAGAGTGTATGTCTGGGTAAAAAGTTTGAAACACAGCTGCATTACTTTTGAATTACCCTTATTGTCAACACGCTAGCTCTCTTTTCCACAGCATGAATTTATATGAAATGATATATGATTGCACGTTGCTAGGCCCAAATGAAAACGATGTAGATTTCTACCAAGACCTGTAGGAAATTAAAAATCTGCTGCATGAGACAACGTATTTTAGTGACAGTTTCAATCCCTTATTTGAGTACCAACCTCTTGAACTTTTTCCTGTAGATGGCAGTGTACCTCTAATGTTTACGTCCAATTTCATTACTCCTTGTGATAAGTTGCTGCCAGGTCCCTTGTAAGTGCAGCATCATTGCAAAGTAATAGGGTATTACTCATTTTGGCATGGTGACGTCTGCAATCATGTAATTGTTCTCTCTAACAGCAAATAGAGCCAAGGAGCATTTTAGGACAGTCATGATTAAATTAATGAAGGCGCCTTTTTTTTTTTTTTTGGAAGATAAGTTACTTCCAAAAGTAACTTACCCCAATGCATTTGTTCAGGGATTAAAGTTTTTCTAAATTAGATTTTAAATGGATGATTAAGAGTAGATCATCTTTCTTGCATGTTCAATTCTACCTTATGTGTCCTTCTGGACATCATCTAGGAAGTAAGATGGTGCATCTGCTTTAGCTTTTATTTCCCCAGATGTTGCTTTTACCAACATCACTGAGAACTGAGAGAGCGAACTGACACACTGAGTAAATGTGTTGTTCTGAGGCTTTGCTAATGTAACCATTAACATGATCCTTTTGCCCCATCTCTTAAAGTTTATTCAGAGTAATATGGTCCGTCTTATGAATTATTCCCCAGTGAACCCTTGTGGTAGCTGAACATATTTTACCACCAGACACCGGGTCAAACATCCTGACTACAAATGTGTTACAACTGTCTAGGGCTTCAGACAGTTCTCTCAAAATGTCAAATACATTGTAACTCACTTCTGTATGTACCTATATGTAGACATGAAACAGTGTTCTGTGGCTGATTACAAGATTTAATCTACTTGCAGATAGTCCAGTATACAGTATATAGTGGTTCATATATCTTGTTGAAAAGTTTATTGCATTACATGACTGTCCATATGTAAAAATACATAAAAATAATATATAAAAAATGGAAATATGGAAAAACTTTTGTGCTGTTGAAGGCTAGTTGCAGATAGTAGGTGTAGAGTGTTAATATAAACGGTACATTGTTTATCTTTGAAAAGGGTCACTGCATCACACTGCCACTTAACAGCAATCATGGTCTTAGCCCACTACACAATAAGTTAATTAAAACACATCTGTCTGTAATATAGACATGCATACTCGCTTGATTAATGAAGTGTCTTTCATTTTGACTGAATGTCTCGGCTGTCTGGAGACAGGACTTGTATAAGGGACATGCTGGGAGCTGTTTCGTATTGCATTAGATCACAGTAAGACCTCTTTTCACTGCCCTGTCTCTCTGGCTGACTAACACAGGACCCCTGCCGCTCAATTATCACGGCTATGCCCAGTCACCAGTGTGATTAATAATGCCTCATAACCCACTCGTTGTCGCTCACCCACCTTGCACATGGTTAGGACCTCATTTCAGTGCTCACTGTGCTTAACACTATCCAAAATGGAAACAAACAACAGGGGCTGATGACGATCATTAGCCCTCATTAGAATGCAGCACGATGTGCTCTGTTTTGGTGTTGTCGCTCAGGAGCAGGAGTTATGCACTTCCCAGCCTGATCCAATGAGCTCAATGCTCGATGCTTGGGAAGTGTCATATGCTGACATTGCTACTGACTTTCAATGCCTGGTGGAGCTTTAGTCAAGCTTAGCATGGGGTCCAATCACTGGAGTCTCATGTGTAGGCTATTAGTTGGACCTGTTCTGTGACATTTTAATAAATGTTAAGGGTGGGTTTTCTCTTTATATGCCAAAATAGATCCACTATGTGTATGAAAGGTTTGACTACCCATCAGAATGAAGATCAGGAAACCTTTAAGCACTGATCCATCAACTGTCATGTGCATCATGCTCAACATCTTTATTTCCTTTAAGAGTTTTCATTCACTAAACCCACCCAAAATAAGTTATTCTGTTCTGCAGGCCAACATGTCTACATGGAACACTGATGTTTTCCTGCTCAGCATGGACAGCTATGTAACTTCCCAAAATTGATCCCTTGTCTCTCAAAGTGGGGTCTGGGGACCTACAGAGGGCTGTGAAGCATAGCCAGGGGGTCTGTAGCTACAGCTGTATTATTGTGTTAATTCATAATTCAAATCTACAAAATGAACCAAATTTACAGAAATACATAGATATAAATGAAAACAGACAAACCAAATTTTCCTCTGAATACTTTATTAATGAAAATGTATAACTGGCTATTGGAAAAACTCAAGAACAATCACACAGTTGGCAAGCAGCGAATTAAATGTGCCACATGTTTCATCTAATGTTTTCATTTTTTCGTCTCTATTAAGCAATGAAATCATGCAAATGGGAATTGTCCTCAGAGTACTAAGCATGAACACAACATTAGGAATCCAAAACAATCATAAAATTGGTAACGTTATCCCACTTACTAGTAAATATGGCTATGATTTTATTATTTATACAGAGAGGTTAGCACAATGTTAGCTCGCTTACTATTAACCAGGAAATCTTTAAAGATTAAGGTAAAGAATTTAGGTTAAATGAAGTGTCACTAACATTTGTGCATTCTACAAAAGCAGTGGGATGTGTCGTTGTAGCAAAAATAGCATTAACTGACGCATATACAACATTACTTATAATACTACTGTATTGATGATACTACCGTTTAAAATAATACAGTGGCATTGCCAGTATTTTGAAGCTGTAGTTTTGCGATGCTACCATAGTACCAGTATACTGTGTTTTTGTTTCAGGTTTTTATAGCGATTTTTATAAACAAGTCAGCCCATAAATAATTTCAACCTGGACTTAATGTGTTCTGTCGGTGAAACGTTTAGGAATAAAAAGCCCTACAGCTCTTAAAAATACACAAAATATTATTTAAATATTGTTCATGAAATGCCTGAAAACCCCTGTCTTACAAGCTATATTTGGGCCATGGATTTTTTTTGGCATATAAATTTGGGCCATGGATTTTTTCTCTGGCATTTTGTGGAAGCCCTTAAAAGAAAGAGATACAGTCTCTGTGTAATATGTAAATGTCACAATAATGCCATTATTGTTCTGTGTAAGTGCTAAGAAAGTAGCTGACAGTGCATTGTACTCTATATGTATAATGTTTTATATTTTGATATATTAACTGCCAGGTATAGTCCAGTGTCTAGTTGCTCAATAAATATTGACTCTGGCTGGTAATATTCTGCTTGATAACTATGTAATACAATTTATATAACTGTGTCAACTGAGTAGTTATTATGGTTTACATTATGTTATCGTTAATGGTAATTGTCACGATAGCTGGCAAAACACAGTCATGTTAAAGAATAATGTAAGTAGCAAATGTTTTATTATGTTATGACACATACTTTATGAAAACTGTCATAACATGTAATATCATGACCACAGAAAAAATTCTGATTGACTAGCAGGGGTCTGTTATTTCATATATTGAGAAATAATTTTATATTATTGTTCTTATGACATTGAGCATAATAAAAGAGCTGAACTCAATAATGGTTTTGGCTAGGTCTACTGTATATTCATACAAAACTACAAAGCATTAAATAAAGATGGGGCAGAGCTCCAACATATATATATATATATATATATATATATATCAACAAATGGTAATCTTCATAAAGTCCTCACTGACAACTCTATACATTTTATTTAAAATTTTATGGCAATATTAATGATCTCTTTTGAGTGACTGAAAATTTGAAGTTTGGAAGATATAAGCCGATGTTCCACTGATTTGCTCGCCTTTGTAGATGTTGTGCAATGGTGGGCAGTGTGCTCAGCACCCTGTATACTTCAGCAGTTCTTATTGCACCTAGTGATTAAAATAGGAACTACAACAAGCACTAATCATGACCCACTGGAGTAGAGATCACTCTGCAGCATTGTCCCTTGCTGAACATTTTGTTTATGAGTGGGAGAGGGCAGAGGACAGGACTGTTAATGATATTGCTTTTGCATTCATCTTGCACACTGTGGCATTGGTTACAGGATCCACACCTGCTGTATTGAGAACAGTTTATTTTTTGTTTTTAAAAATCCATTTGTTATCAAAATGATATTTATTTAGCTATCTAGCCAATTAGGTAAGTTGTTAATGTGTCTTTGGTTTACAATCATCAGCAACCAGAAATCATTAAAATTGCAACAACTGCTTATAAAATTTACAAATGACCGAAACTAAACAGTAAGGTGGCAGTGTCAGATGTTTAGTTTGATCAACTAAGAGAGCTGTATTATTTAACTTTTTGTTAGGCTATTCATCTGTGCTGGTGGTGCTGGCTTTTGACCAGACTATATGTTTCTGTATTCTCATTGGAAATTGGTGTACGTAGCAAGCTTGTTGTTGACTGTCAACTTCCTTCTATGGGGCAATTGCTTGGGTGCTAAGTCTGTGAAAATATCATACTAACGTGCAGGACTCCTCCAGTGGGTAATGAACAACACTATACCAGGAGAGGCCGTATCTTAATATCATGCGGGAGTTGCACAATGTTAATTCTGAATTGTCATGTTTTTAAAAATGAAAGGAACTTACCTTTCTGGAAACCAGAAAAGAAAGAGAAAGCAAGAAGCAGAAAAGAGGAAGCAGAACTGTGGTAAGTGGAGATAATGAGATAATCTAACACTGAAATAATTAAGGATGACAACTGTAGGCTAAGCCATAAGTAAGGAATAACACACAACAGACTGTGCTGTTATACGAAAATAACGCATGCCGGCGGGGCGTTATGTAACACGAGGTGTATAACAGCATAACAGCACGGTCTGTAGTGTATTGTTCCGCTTATACCACAGCAATTTGCCAATGATTATAATGTTTAATTTATTAAACAATGACAGCACAGTCCGGAGTGTGCATTTTAATGGTTTATAGTTAGATTTAATGACCGTCTGAGAGACGGTCCGTGGACCGTCTGAGAGACAAGTTAGTTCCTGTTCTCAAGACTGAGAGCGCTTACAACATAAATGTTAAATAAATCTCTCCTAACAAAAAAACTTCACCACATCGATGACTATAAGAATTACACCGTCTGCCATGCAAGTCCCTGTGTATGAGTTGTTACTATAGAAACGAGCACATTAGAACGAGCACATTAATATTGACCTATCATACATTACAGCCAGAACTACCTGTGCTGTTATACGAAAATAATGCACACCTCCTGACCAATCAGATTCAGCATTCAACCAAGTTGTGCTATAAAGTAATATAACACTAGCCCAACATCATTTTAGCATTTTCCTGCCTGGGGCCTCCACTGTCCCTAGAATTGTATGTGAGTCTACAGCATAAGTCACATATGATACATATGACTTTATTTTGTTTAAGGCTTTGTCATTATTGAGGTCATTATTCATATGACTTTAGCTGAGCGAATTGTTATGAATTTACCAGTATGAGATGATGTTTCACAAAACTATAAAGAATAACTGAATTTGCAAACACATTGGCTAGTTAACATAAGCTTGTTTTATTTAAGTAACTCTGTGGACTCAGTCAACAACAACTTCATAAGACGCTCTGCTGAAATGATTGTCAGGCACTCGAGTAAAGTGCTTGAGAATCAGTACTAGAGAAACACACGCCTGTCATATTGATTTGCACCACCAATGCTGACATCACACATTTGTCTAGTAACTGACGTGTTTTGAACAAGCTTTTTTAAAATTCAGGAGAATTTTCTCACTTCACTATTTGCTGACTCTAGACAGCTTGGACGCAACTAATGCTGTCATCTCTTTGCATTTGGCTAGAAGCGAATCAGCAAAAAAATAATAAATAAATATGGGAAATGGAGCTCAAGTCGACTCATAGAATTGCAGATTATTTACAATGTATAATTGCAGCCAAAATTTCTCTCATATTATGTGGCAATTATGAAAGAGAAGGTGTGTAATATTTACTGTTACTGAGTTTCACAGCAATGAAAATGTTGGATTGATTGATCTATTGTTGAAAGATGTGGTGATCATTTTAATTTTAATTTGTGCATATGCATTTTTAAGTAATTATTTTTAATTCTAATTTAAAATTTGTACTGTGACAAATTGCGTTAAAGAATGTCAAGTGTAATTTAAGCTATGACCTGAAAAGTCCTATTCATGATTAGCATAACAGAATTAAACATGATAATTTGAGCACTAATAGACACTAATGTTTCTTGTGTGTATCTAACAGGTCATATACAGGAAATGAATACGCGACTGCATTAGTTATGTGTGACTTTCCTGTCAGCAAAGAGACGACTGCATTTGTATATGTAACAAATGTTAAGGTCCGAATGTTATTTAAGTCAGATTGCATTGATTTGTGTGTGTGGAGAGATATGGCAGTATGATTCCTCATGTTGGACAATGAGAAACATGACATTTCTGCCTTGAATCTTTACGTTCCATTCTGGCTGACTGGCTTTTAAAGGCAGCCTCGGCCACTCCAGTAGATTAAAGGCATGGCCGGAGGAGTAATATGCCACCATGTGCTTGTCCGTGGGTTGTAGATCTTTTCACGGGTCCATCACCAAGGTTACTCATATTGACATACCATGTCCCCGCTGGTGATGCACCACTGCAGACTTCCCATCCACTGTGCTCTGTCTTCTCATTGCATCAAGTGAGGAGGAACTTCTCTACTGTCAAACACATACAGAATGGAATATACTGAATACATTTAAGTGTGTGCCAAAGCTGATAGTGGTAAATGAGTTGCCATGATCAGAATACAGTGTTTACACAGTGGGATACTATATATTGTTTTTGGTCATTTATCCTTATTTGTCCTACTGGCTTGAAAGTGTACATATTTCAGTAATGCTACATAGACTTGCTAAATTAAATTAACGTAAAGTAATATTAATTAAAAATTGTGGTGTATCCTAATTTGTGCTTGAGAGCACTCTTCAAGTGAAGAAACTGATTTTTTCCCCCATTTTCTCTTTAATTTGGTCACTTGCCAATTCCCAGCCATCAGCCAGCTTGATAGCCTGTCACATGATAGCCACCAACTGGGGAGGGTGAAGGCTAACACATTCTTCCTCTGAGACACGTGAAGCCAGCACCACATCTTTTCACACTGCTCATACTGCATCACAGGGCAGCTGATCACACTTGAAGAAAAGTGCTATCTAACCTCTTCAGCATACAGTTCCCTCCAAAATATTGGCCAATTCTTTTGTTTTTGCTATACACTGAAGACACTTGGGGGTGAGAGCAAAAGATGAATATGAGATGATAAATCAGAATTTCAGCTTTAATTTCCACGTTCTAAACGATGTTCTAAGCTGTTTAGATGAAAATATAAGGAAATGAAAGCTGAAATTCTAATCTATCATATCATATTCATCTTTTGATCTCAAACCCAAATGTCTTCAGTGTATAGCAAACCAAAACTGTACATGGGTTCACAGATCCCCGTGAATAGTGTCACTCTTATTAACAGGAAAGAGGGTATTGCCATCCCGCCCACCCAGGGAGCACAGTCAATTTTGCTCTCTTGGATGGCTATGGCACCATCAGGATTCAAACTGTGGCTAGCTTTAAACCAATATTCTCTTGGTTATAAAATACTATCTTGTCGTCTCTCTTTGTAACTTAATGGAACCAAATGGAACCTCTTACAGGTATTAAATGGGTAATAAATACTACACCATGTACCTTAGCTACTTATCCTTTTCTAATAAGTGACCACTAATAAGCTTACTCTAAGAGCTCAGAGCAATCTAGTTAAGGAATGAGCATAGAACGGGAAATGTAATTATTCTAATTGTTTACTTGCCCTCATCCTGTACTAAGCAAAAAACCCAAGGCAGTACACATTAATCTGTTGCCTGTATGCCATCCTCTCTTTTACTTTCCCTTTTGTTTTGTAAGCTGGGCCAGACTCCAGTTTACAGATGTTGCTCATGGGTCTTTGCACTTCCCTGTTTTGTCTGCTCAACAAAACCCTCTTTAGGGTCTTTACTCTAGACAAAGTTTGTTTATACTAGTGCTTTCTCTCTTGGAGAGGAGAGCTTTTTGAATGGGTGATACAGTCTTTTGACGGTTTTGTGAAAAATTCTTCCAACACTGATGGAATTCTTAATTCTTCTTAATGCAAAGATCCTGACAACTACAGCTAGTATTGCTGGTCCTGAGATCATGTTCTTGCTTCCTGGATTTCTGGCCATGAGCTGAAGTTGTATTCACAATGCAGAGGTCCCAAGGCAACTACACTGGGAAAGGCTACAAACGAGTAATGTACTTGAAGCCAGCCTTGCTCAGTTGTCAGCATGGTTAGGGCTCGATAGTGGCAGAACTACAGGAATAAATAAACAAAAATATTTTTGAAATGAATCGATTTGATCAAGTTTGATACTTGGTCAAATTTATAATCGTAATCCTTTTTTTTTTTCTCTTTGTCTTGTATGAGCAGATATTATTTTATACACAAATCAAATCAAACTCTGATTTGTCAGGTCATCATACAACATGAACTAGTGTTAAAGACTCTTATCAGTCTTTTTCTCTCTATGTTTGGCTAAGAAAAAAACACAGCCACTTAAGGGAAGGGAAGGTTAGCATTTTTAATGGAAGTTTCACAGAAAAAAAAAATTTGGCCTGTCTGACTAGTGAGATAGTAATTGACAGTTAGAGAAACATCTTATTCACAATTCCCAAATTAGTGGAGCCATCTAACAAACCAAGCCTGCAGTTGTAGGATTTATGACTTGGAAGAGTTCTGGAAATGCAAGACCATTTCCACTGCAATTGGAACTCTCCTGAAACTTGACACAACCCTTACTCCCACTTTAAAATCCAGACAGACATCAAATTTCATCCATCAAAATTTGTGAAAAAAATTTCACTGTTGTGTCTCTTTTGGAAATTAATATATAATCAAAAATGCTTGAATATCAGCCATCATCACATCAGCACCTGGGTGATTCAGCTGCTCACCAACATCAAGGTCCTGTCTGTTGAATTTTAACCAGTTGCCATATTCACTAACATGATTTGCAGTACACCCTGATTACCATGCTACTTACACCATGTTTGTTCTAGCCTTCTTTGTAACTTTTGGTTGATTTTTCCTTGCAATACCCATAGTTTGTGTCAGTGTCCTGCTTCTTTGGTTCCTTGGACTTCCTTGGAAACTTTGTTGTTAATAGTTTAAGTGAACTTTTCCATTTAGGAACTTGGATATCCATCTATACTTAAGAGCTCTTGGCATACAATTACATGTAGCTCGAATAAAAGTGTAGTTGTACTAAGCCCTATTTCCAGGCTTACTTGAGTAAAGAAGACAAAGACAGCATTTGGTTGAATGATTTCAGCCAGCCTCTCTAGACATTGGCATTTTAAGTCTTACTGAGGAACATTTTGAATCTTTTGAATCAGTTTACTATAAAGAACCATGTGGTTTTGCTCTAAGACAGGTCCTTGACTCAATTATTTCTCAAAACAAGCCCCAGATTATGTTGATAGAATTTTTACACACAGCTTGTCTACTGTGGTACTCAGCATCAATTACTATATGTTCAGATACTTTTTATTTCTAAAAAAAAAAAAAGTCAGCAATTTTGACTGTTACAGATAATTCTATCCAACATTACAGATTAAGAACAAAACTGTACTATATCTATACAGTAAACAGCGGATTAAGCTTTTTGGTGTGTGGTTTGTTCTACTGATTTTGCAAAGTGCACCAACATAATACCACTAACAATTAATATCCAATTCTTTGCTCTGAACCCTAACTCAACCCTAAACCTTTTTGTACAAACTTAATTAAGGGGTTGGAATAAATGTGACATGCCATTAAATAAAAACACAAAGAGTGGGGCCAGAGGGCTTGATAGTTAATTACAGGCCATACATAGCAAAATGACTCTATTTCTCCTGGATTATTTTACTGTTCTGTCCTAAAACATCCTGCCTTAATTTGCTTTGCTTTTTTTATGAACAAAATTGCTGCTTTCTTTAGTGAAATGATAAAAAAGTCATCTGATTATATGTGTCCAACTTTTATGGTCAGTTATTACTTGTGCTGTGTTATTCATTAATTTCCGGTTTCCCAGGCAGTGGTAAAAGCGTCAAAAGCTTGCCGGTTATTTAAGAGGAAACATTTATTTTTCAGCTCTCCTCGTTTTTGCCTCACAGCCAAACAACCTAGAAATGTTTGACTTTATGACCTATTCATAACTGTTAGTATGCAGCACTGCACTGTAGGGATATTAGAACCAGTAAGCCCATAGATTTAGATAAGAACAGTATTTACGAAGACTTTTTTTCCTTTTTTTCTGTACTTTAAATGTCAAGAGCACAAACACTCTTAAAAATGGCTAAAGGAACCCTTGATAATGCTGGAAGTAGCCCGACCAGACGGCTGTGATGGATGCTATGGATGCATTAGTATTCGGAGCACGCAGTGAGAGCTCATGCTTGCAGGGATATCGTCCTGCATGCTCTGTCTAGTGCTGCCCCATAGTTTACTTGTCCTTATGAAAATTACCCTGGAGCTGGGCCAAATGCACTGAGAACATGGCCATGCGGTGCCAGGCCTTGATCCATGCCTACAGGAGCACTGCTTCAATTTGCTGACAAGACTTCTTAGGCAGCAGGCCCTGTCGACTATTGGATTAGGGAAACAATGATGGCTTGTCAAACAGGTAGCCCATTCTTGTCAGATCTGACAATAGGAGCGGCCTTTCACCTGAGCTAGCTAGCTAACTGCAGTCGGTGCATTAATCTGTATGATTCGCTTCTGCTTCTGTTTCCTGCATTAGTTCTTCAGTGGATTTCAGTTTTTTTGCTTGGCAAATTTGTTAACTGTCTACTACAGGGAAGATATATTATATTCCCTTTTTGTTTTTCTTTCCTAACCACTAGAAAGGTTTTTCATGGACATCAGCACTATGGTGCTTTTGTACTGATGAACCTTGCTTATTTCAGTTGTCAGACATTGAGGGTTTTTTTTTCTTAAGAGCACAAGTTGGAGAAACAGCTGAGTATGAGATAGTGTTCAATCTGTGTGTCTTCTTTTGTCTGAGCATACAATAAAAGATTAGTAATGTTTATTGATGACAGTCAATTATCCAATTTTCCAATCAGCCAATCATGTGGCATAAGAGCAATGCATAAAACCCTGCAGATACTAGTCAAGAGCTTCAAATAAGTTTCACATTAAACATCAAACTACAGAAAGAAAATGTGATCTCAGTGACTTTGACGTGGTATGGTTATTGGTTGCAGATGGGGCTGGTTTGTGAATTTCAGAAACTGCTGATCTCTTGGGATTTTCACTCACAATAGTCTCTAGAATTTACAGAGAATAAACCAAAACATCCAGGGAGCAGCGGGTGGAAATGCCTTGTTGATGAGAGAGGTCAGAGAATAATGGACAGACTTGTTAAATTTGCTTTTTGCTGCCTCACAGCTCCAGGCTGCATGGTTCAATCCTGAGCTCAGGTTACTGTCTGTGAGAAGTTTATGTTCATGTTCTCCCTGTGTGAGCATGGGTTTCCTCTGAGTTCTCCAGTTTCCTCCCACTGTCCAAAAATGTGCAGACAGGTAGATTGGCTATGCTAAATTCTTCTGTCTTGCTCCAAGTGTTTGTGGAATTGGCTCCAGATCCATGCTGAGCCTGACCAGAAGATGAAGACGAATGTGTGATGAAAGTTTGCTTTCTAATTTATTTTGAGAGCACTTCAGTGAATGGCATCTGAGGAGGACTAGGAACTGCAGATGCTGAGCAAAGGATTTGAGTTACCGGAAAAGCAAATCAAGGCACTATTAGAATGTTGGGCTGAACTCTGGGAACTGAAAACCTAGATAATTGCCTAGAAACATCTCCAATCTCAACTTCAGATTTAAAAATTGAGATTGTTTTTTGCCACAATCATCATATCAGGCTGTTTGTCTGTTTAAAGAAAAGGAAGTTTTAGCACAGTTTTTGCACTAAACTCATAGGAAACAAACTGGGACATCTGAGAAAGACTGGCTTTTAACCACAGAGAAAACCGTGGAAAAACAGAATTTTTATTTTTCTTTAGAATTGCACTCACTTTAATGCTAAACATAGTCTCAAAGCAGCTTTAAAGTCTTCAGTGACTTAACCCCCAGTGAGCAAGTAAAGGGAAAATCTCCCTAGGATAGAACTGAGGAAGAATTAATCTTGGAATGAACCAATTCTCAGCAGGGGAAGCCCATCATCCTCTGGCCAGCACTGGGATACATACTATATATTCTAGCACCGAAGTTGCCAAGGCCTACTGGTTTTATTAGAGAACTTGGAGAAGGTATTAAACCAAGTATGACTTGGAAATGGTCAAACATCAGCATTTTTTGCCACTTTCATATTTCCTCAATATATGCATACTGTAAATAATGGATTTAAGATTTGTTTAAAAGTTTTAAAATAGCCCTGAATCTGTCATTTTAATCCATCATAACCTTCAAAAACATTTGGAAAATATGACAATAAATAAACTATATACTCAAGTATAAAGCTTAAAGTATAAAGTCACATATGCCACAATATCATAAAACTTGTAGATTATATGCAAAAATCTGGGTTTGCTCAAAAAAGAAACCTGCTGAAAATGCATTTGTTCTGCTTTAATTTATAGCCATCTGGTTGAAAGTGCTTTGTCACAGAGGAGACATGCAAATATTTCATTACAGACTTCACACTGAGAAACTACTACTGCTTGAATAAGGCTTCTGTCTGTAAGTGTAAACCAACTGTTTCAAAGCTGAAATGGTTTGAAAGAAAACAAAATAAATAATACAATAAAATTTCAAAAGTTGTCAATGTTTATAACAAGGCAATGTGGATGGTGAGGCAATTTGCATTTTTCAATGATAATAAAAATGGTAACAAACCAATACTTTTAAATCTTTCTTCATTAAATAATTACTTCCTGATGCTTCTCCATCAGACTGGGAAGCTTCTGCATAAAATTACTAATCATGGCCTGGTTCTGACGATCTGACTTTTTTTTTTTTTTCAGCTAATGGTTTTGTGGGATTTTTCTTTTCCTTTTTTTTTTTTACTCAGTTTGGTCATTTTGCCAATTCCTACCCAATCTCCCCATTATACAACTGCCACCAACCAGAAAGCGAATGCTAGCAGGTGCTTCCTCCAAGACCTGTGAAGCCACTGCATGTTTTCAAACTGCAGCTCATGCAACATCACAGGGTAGCTGAACACACTTGGAGAAAAGTGCTATTTGCCCTCTTCCTCATACATGAGCTCACAGATACTAACGTTTGTTTAGATTCTGACTGCCAGGAAAGAGAATAATGCCACCCCTCCCATGCAGACAGCATGGCCAATTTTGCTCTCTTGGACTTCGATTTCAATCTCCTGACGATAGGGTGAATACTTTTCATGCTATTGTGTTTAATTTTAAAATCTGTTTGGCAAATTGAGCAAAGGAACAAATAGGCTCCAGTAAATGTATACACACAAAGTGCATCTATATGGCTAGTGAACTTGATAAAATGGCCAGTGAATGTAGGTAGAACATTAATAAAAGGGGTACTATCTATATATGATCATATATGTTATTTCATTTATTGCTTTCATTTTTCCTTTTCCTGTTTTATATTTTAATTGAACAGACATCCTATTTTAATTCTAACATATACTTGTTTTACTTACACTTGTTTATTTCTTTACACACACTGGGAAGAAATTTTTGATGAATTAGTTTTTTTCACCTTTTTTAACAAATTAAAAGCACTATAGAATTGTCTATGTATGGTTGCTATTGAGCTCATTCTTCCAGTACCTATTGCTTGCCTTAGGTTTCTATACATTATTGAACAAAGTATATCCAGTAAAAAGCTACTTTTATGTAGCATACAATACTGTTCGGGTCTCAAATAAAAGGAAGTCTGCACTACTGATATCTAACTCAAATCCAGGCAGGGTTCGCTCTACCATAAAATCAGCCAAGAAAAGGTGATGCTATTACTGGTTGACGGAAGAGCAAATTGTGAGATATTTTTCCTAAAAAAAATCCAATGGATTATCTTATATCAGGTCACTCACAAACAGAAATCTGTTCTCTGTCCTAAAGAATATATGCATGAGACACTGCAGAAAGTATTTTAAAAGTATGGAGAAGATAGTATGTGCTTTCTGAGAATGTTTATAGCAGGATCTTGGAGTGCATTGGTGTCTTTGTGCTAGCTGTCTGTCTGACTCTCTTATCAATAGTCTTGGAGCAGATATGGCACCTCTTAAGTACTCACTCGCCGTGGTGAGTACTGAACCCTCCATTAGTCCCCTGCTATTTTCTTCAGGGCCACTGATGTTTGCTTTCCTTATGTCCAGCAAGACCGAGTGGGTGCTACTGAAGCCCCAAGGGTATGCAATGATTCACTCTTAGTTTTCTGCTGTGACCAGACTCCAGAGTTCCATGTCTATGGCCAGTTGAATACTAATATCCATTGCCTCTCATACAGTGCCCCATACAGTTGCAAACCATTGCTATTCTAGTCTCATACCACACTGTAATTAAAACTCAGTGCCACATTTCTTTTGCTGCAGTTAGATAATTAGTATATCTATGAAAACTGGGTTTTGCTGTGCAGTACATTCCTGTGTACCAATTTAAAAGGACATGCATTTTGTAAGAGTGCAGACTTTTAAAAGCGGAACATTATTTAAATGTGAGAAGAATATTTTCCACAGCCAGTAGTGAATTTTCAGAAAAAAAAAAGTTAGAATGGTTCTTTAATTATAGTACTGCACCGATTTCTATCTGAAGGCCAAATCCTTCTAGCTATTAAGTTTTAAGTACCAGTACTGTAAGTGATAGAAAGCTACTGACTGTGAAGCATAAGAATGGCAAAATATTGCATAAGCAATATATTATATAATATATAAGCAATAATATTGCCCACTTTAACTTGTCTTTAGTCAAAATGAGATGAGAACACAATTATATTAATTACATATTACAAAAAAGTAAATAGAATCGAAACTATACAAAGGACAACAGTTAAACAAGTACATCAGATGAAAATACCACTGGAATGTTACCAGATGTATAACCAGCAAATATTTCTCCTTTCTCCAAGTACCCTTTGCTGCAGAACCCAAAGTCCAGAGGGTGGAGTCAGACCAACTCCTCCTATCAGGGCAGAGTCAAACCAAAATTTCATGATGGATAAGTGTGTTGTTATGTGTGATATTCTGTGTTGTAGACCATCTCCTGGGTTAGGGCATAGGCTTAGAGTTATAGGAGGAGGTCAGGTCTGACTCTACCACTGGACTTTGGGTTCTGCAGAAAACGGTACGGAGAAAAGAGAAATATTTACTGGTTATACATCTGTATATATATACATATTTGTAGTTTATACAGTGAAGACTGTCTCACTTTCTCTGCCCTCCACCACTGCACAGCATTAAAGTTTCATTCTCACAAAACCAGTTTCATACCAAAACATAATCTCTCTAAACATGCATATGAATTACTTTCCTTGTGTCACCCTTTGAAATGAGGGTGTTTTTTTCCCCTCTACTTCTCTCTGATCATTTACAAGGTAGGCTGCTTCAGAAGAGGTGTATGTATATACAATAACACAATTATTTTCTGCTGCTTATAAGCTCTATTTCACTCAAAGTTCAGCTTTATTGTAAAAGGTTTCAAAATTTGTACACGAGTGTATTAATGATGATAACAGCAGAGGGATTTGCATTTTTAAGTACTGTCCTGGACTGGCAGGTTACTTGTATTCTGAAAGAGCAGACACACTTGTGAAAACCAGATGAAAGACAGTTTTCAAAGAAAAAAAAAGAGCATTTAGTCAGTGGGACAGAAATGGGCACATCTAGTTCCCCTCCTCAAAGGGTAGTTGAATAAAATGGTTTATCAAAAAAAAACCAAACAAAAAAAAAAAACATGCTTTTTGTATCCTTGGGACAAAACAGATTAGCACAACATAGAAGTTGTATCTGGCATGCAGTTTTATTTCTTTTTCTTTTCTTTTCTTTTAGAGTATGGAGGTACATCAGTCCATTCAATGGTCTGGTGAACTAAAGAAAGACAGGCATTCCAATAAGTAAGGAATAAAACACAACGGGGTGTTTTATAACAGGTAAAATAATCAACGATGGGGTGGTGTGATGCAGCCTGATATAAGGCAGAGGGCCATTACCACCCTGAAGTTGATTATTTTCCAATAACAGCACATCTGGAAGTGTTTTATTCGTTGCATACCACAGCAACTTACCAAAGACTGCATTTCTTTTATTAATTAAAGAATGAAACATAACACAAAGAATATCCTGTTATCACTTATGTTACAGCAGCTATAACCAGTCGTTCCCTTACAAGTCTCTAAATTTTTCTATTTATGTTAATAAGTTAAAAAAAAAAACACCCAGGGCTTTCATGTTACAGAGAATCCACAAAGTCCTCTGTCCTGAAGACTGTCCCATGGCAGAAAACTTACCGACTGTTACAAAGCTCTTTCATGGGATACTCCATAAATGTTAAATAAATGCCTCCTCAGAAAACTTTACCATCAGATGAAAACACTTCAGATCAAGGTAGTGTTCTCCTCTGACATCTCTGCTATGTTAGACTATTCAGATAATCTATATCTCAGTGGGATTTCTGAAAACTTTTATGAAGTTTTAGTGTCAAAATGCTTGTCATTATCATTAATTAGCGTAAGGGATCATTAAGTCAGGGTGTAGTCCTGAAAGGCATCAGTGGGGCATAGGTTTCAGTGTTTTCAATGTTTTTACACACTTGATTCAAATAATTAGTTAATTATCATGTTCAATCAGCAGGGAATACAAAATTATGTACAGTAGTCTTCTAATGTTTGAGCTTGAGTGCTGAAATTTATAGTTGTAAATCACAAACCATGAAGGACAACAAGGTCTGCATTATGAAGTAGAGATTTAAATGAAGAGTGTAGATGATTTGCATGTTAGCACCAAGACCTACTGATTTGACTTACATTATTATTATTTTTTATTAGTGCAAGTAAGGAATGTATGCAGTGTGATGAGTGGGCATGTATGAACTACAATCCACTATCTGTTTACCTTGCTGTTAAAGGAAACTTATTGAAATTTACTGTGTGAAATGTTAAATGCAAGCTTGGTATGGTGATTATACTCACATACAGAGTTTAATTCTAATTTTTTTAGAATGATACAAAGCAGCTTTACAGAAATCCAGATGTAGATTTAGATAGCTAATGAGCAAGACATCACTGGCAAGGAAAATGTTAAGGACATTAGGAAGAAACCTTGAGAAGCTCAAAAAGAAACCATCCTGTTTTTGGCTGACACGGATAGTGAGATTATAAATCAATAATTTCTTCTGAACTGTATTTGCATAACCCAGTGAGATACTGTAATAAACTCTGATCTAAGGAAATGCTTATTAATATTCATATCAACCTTGCTACAGTCCAACAGGACTTAGATGATAGCTGATAGCTGCATGCTCTAAAACATTCTCAATCATTTGCAGCATTTACACAGAACACTCCATTAATGGTAAGATAGTGTCAGTAGAGCTACAACACAGTTTCATAGTAATGATAATAAAAAGCCTTTCAACTTCTAGAAGAAAAGGTTTAATTCTTTAAGACAAAAACAATGCCTCAGAGTTGCCTCAGGACTATTATTTAGTTTACTATAACTATGTTTTCATGTCTACATTTGAAACAATGAATGCTGGAAACAAAGAAGGAAGTGAAACGTCATCTAACCATACTACTTACTTTACAATATGTTACATTATTAGAAAAGAAAAACATTAATAGGTGGAATTAGATTTGAATGTTGTGGGTCTGTGGGCTGAATGACAGCATAATGACATCACTCTGCCATAGGTTTTTGTTAAACATGAACACATCTTAGAAGCACTGAGAGATTGGAGGACACCCTGGACAGGGCACTAATGGTGCAATTGAGAGTAGCCAATTTTCATTACAGTACTCAGTTTCAGTAGATTCCTTCAACCATTTCCCTATCCTTCCACTCAGTATAGTGACTGCTGTTGCTATCTTCTTGTTGCTTTGCTGTGCTGTTGACACTGGATGATGGCGATGATTGTGATATGCACATACTTGTTGGGGGAAAGCCACATGAATTCCAGTCTAACTCATTCCATATTTATCTGATATAGAACCACATACAAAAGTGGCTCAGGTCTGATTCCATGATCATATTTTTGTGTCTACACAGTTCTGAAAAGAAAAAAAAAAGATTTGTATCGCATAAGGCAGAAAATTGTGTTTATGTCACTTCCATCTGGTAATGTGAATGTAGCCTTAGACTCAAGTCTATTTTGGACTAATAAATCTAGTCATTCATCAGCTTTCTAAATGCAGTGTTGCTGTAATCAGTAAGTGTGTGTGGATTAGGTATACTTTCACATAGACAGCTCTCATTTTTCTTCTAGTTCTTCCACTGCTATAAGCCTCATGATTGAGAAACCTAACCTGATGTTTTACCATTGAACATAAACACTATATTTACAGCTAGAACATACACTGAGGATTTTATTAGCTACATCTCCCACTTCTATGATTATTTAGTCAGTAACTGCACCACAGAGAATGCTACATGCTTAAGGGTTGAGAGTGTATACACTTCAGCTAGGGGAAATATGCTTATTTATTTAATACGCATTGATTTCTTTCTTTGCCAACATCTCACATTATCTAGGAGAATGGCACAGGGCAATAGAATTCTTGTCTTAAAAAAGATGTAATTTGCATTTGGTTGTATGCCAGCCATTTAGAAACCCTTACTAAGTTAAGAATAGATTGAACATCTACAACATAATCTACATTTGAAGAGCCATGTAAATAGATTTGTGATTACATTAAATTTGCATCATTTAGGCTTAACATACATGATGTTATAATTAAAATTATATGCCACAATTAATGTCATGGCATAATACCAGACTCAGCAGCTGCCCTGAATATGAAATATACTCATGCCTTAGAAATAGCTAAAATACTGTAAAATGTTCTCAACATTATAACACTACAACACCAGTTCAGTGTATTTGAGCAGAACCCCATATGTATGTGGGGATGTGGAGGGGGTGTGTGGGCATGTATTTAATACGCTCACTGGCCACGCATTATTAGGAACATCTGCATATCTGCTCATTGGATAGTGAGACTATCCAATCAGCCAATCACATGGAGGCTACCGTAGCTCAAATAACCACAACCATATAGAGCAGAAAAGCATCTCCTAATGTACAACACGCCAAAACTTGAGGTGGACGGGCTACAACAGCAGGGAACCACATCAGGCTCCACTCCTGTCAGCCAAGAAAGGGCACCAGAGACTACAGTGTTCATAGGCTTACTCAAACTGGAAGACTGGAAAAACGTCGCCTGGTCTTTTTTTTCTGATCTTGGTGAAGACCAAATGTCCCCCCAAAAATAGGAATATCTGACAGTTTTGAACTTGTGGGAGCATTTGGCCGGTCCCCACGAGAAAAAAAAAATACAATTGCAGATTTATTTTATAAAGCTTGCCAGAAAGGTTTACAGGGTTTCTGGCTGAGACTAGAAGTGTGCATCGGGACTGGCATCACTTAGGATCCAAGAAAAAAAGTTGTGTGAAACAGAGGGTGCATTCTTTAATATGAATGTGAATGATGCATTTACAGAGTTAATTCATTCATCCTTAGGTCAGGGTCATGGTAGTATAAATTAGGCTACTAATTTGTCTACATTTTGGAAATAAAACCAACTGAATTTTTTTTAAAATAGCACGGGCATAATGATAACTGCATGAGCATGTTTGCGAGGCCACGTCCACTTTCGTTTTAAATCCGAAAACAGATACACATACAGATATTTGGAACAATAAACAGGTACAGATTGTGGCATTGCATTACACTCCTAGTGTGTGTGTGTATCCATGGTTGAAAAGCAAGCTTTATTTACAGTGGCCACAACAGCTATAATCGAGTCAAACAAATACTCAGCATGTCACAATAGCCTGGTGTAAAATACAGTAAATTACTGAAGTGTACCTAATGACTACATGGAAACAGTCATAATAATGACCAAAACCAAAGCTTATTCTGCTTCTGGACTAGGCACGGGTGCAGAAAACAAAGAGAAGTAAATATATGTATAGAAACAGAGTCTGTATGCCATGGATATGGTTTTGCAGCATTTGTAAGGATTGCTTAAGCGTTGCTCACAATAGCTTGTAAAGGCAACTGTCTAGGTATGACACAGCTGGAAAGTATGCTTATTGATCTCAGACATATTTCATAAGCTTTCATAAATCTTTTGCAGACTTGTCAGTAATGAACATGAGTCATCAGAATACTGTGAAAAAGCAAAGCAAAAATTTAATTTTTTAATTTTTTTTTCACGTAGACTCTCAATAGCTACAGACATTCAATAACAATCACATTGTACAGACCTATGGATGACCATGGAAACTAAAGAAACATATAAGATACACAAACATTTCTGCATAATGGTCCATCTTCTGATTACTGTTTATACATTATACTAAAGAGGTTAATGTATTATTTTAAATCCATGTGTTGATAGACAGATACAGACATATCTTGCTGAAAGTTGATAGCATTGCTGCCTCAAAGCTCCAGGGTTCTTGGTTCAATCATGAGTTACTGTCTGTTTAAAGCTTCACATGTTCTCCAGGTGTCTGTGTGGGTTTCAGCCAGATTCTCCGGTTTCCTCCTACCTCCCAAAAAAAAAACCAACATTCCAGTAGGTGGATTAACTATGCTAAATTGCCCGTAGGTGTGAAGGAGTGTGTGAATGTGATGCCCTCTGATGGATTGGTCCATCCACGGAGCATTCCTGAATCGCTCCCAGTGTTTCATGGAATAGTTCTGGATCCACCACGACCGTGACCAGGATAAAGTAGTTACAAGGGGTAGAAAATACTTAATTAATTGTAATCAAAGTAATTGTACTTTGTTACTGTACTTAAGAACCATTTTGGAAGATTTGTACTTTGTTGAAGTATTATTAAGATTGAATACTTGTACTCTTTACTCTAGCATATTTTACACTTCTTAATTATTTTGTCATTGTGACCTTCAAAATATACAAACAACTCTTAAATGCCATGAGGTCTTTCTTTTTTTTTCTTTTCTGTTGTCATTTCTGGAGTTACTGATTCCTAAATGATGGGGTGTCTCATATGCCTCCCATGTAAAAAATTAAATACTGGCTTTTAAAATTTGTTGTCAAAGTTAAAGAAGTATGCTGAGTAAGGTTTTTTATTTAGTTAGTTAAAGTAACTAGCTAGTTAGGGTTTGTAAATTAGCTTGTTAAAAGTGCCTTGCGAGTTAAATTTTGTTTTCATTGCTAATTTGCCTTAGTATTCATTCCAAAATTGTTATTAAATATTAGTCAAATTCTAGGTTTGTCTGAGTTAGAGAATATTCTCCTTATGACTGATTACTTAGCAAGCTAGCTGGTCATGAAGGATCGAGCGTTATCAACTTGTGGTCAGGTCTTTTCATCAGTTAAAAAATAATATTTACACTTAAATACTTGAATATTTTAAAATGTAGATACTATTTGACTTTCACTTGAGTAGATTTTTGTCACATTTCTACATACTTTTACTTAAGTGCAGTTTCTTTGTATTTTTCTGCCCTTGGTGATTACTGAAGATGAATGAATCAGCTTTAGCAAAGACTAGAAACATGTTATGCTGTTAGTAAAGTCCTGGGTTTAGCACAACATATGCTTTAACCCAGATACATCTTCCTGTTACATGTTGAACAAATTATGTGTTTAAAGGGTAGACAGGTGAGGTAGCACAAGTGTATGATAATTTTTTGAGTCACAGCAGTGACGTTCATCTTACAACTATTCCAAAATGTTAGATGGACTAAAACGATGACAAACATTTCCCAAAGGTAGACTTACAACTATTTTTACTGGGAAAGTCAAAATTTGACATTTGAGAGACAAAGAGAAAGTGAAACATCAGGGATAAACAGATTTTCCTATTAGGTTGAAGAAATGAAGTTATAACTGTTCAGTTTGAAAAAAAAATCCATATTTCACTGCAGGATCTTTGCAGTGTTTTCAATGCAGCCTAAATATCCAAATCATTTTAGTTTGTTGTCAGCAAAGATTGTGTTAAAGGAGGCAGAAGACGAGTAATGCAGTCTTTGTGGGCCTGAGGTGGGTCTCAGAGGATTATAACTGAGTAATGAGAGCACGACTCAATCCCAAGGCATTAATAGCTGTTAATACTTTTCAATTGTACTGGCACTATGGACAACAAATTGCTGACAGAAAAAAGCTTTCAATCTCATTCAATTGAGAGTGTTGACACTGCCATTGATCAATAATCCCCAATCGAAGGCTGAGTTGTCTGAGCTGTGTTCATCTAGACTGCAGGTAGGCAGAAGATAATACAAGGAAAGTAAACATAGAAGGGTCGGGATAACAAATTCATTCTCAAAATGTGTGCCCAACTTAAAAGTAGAACTTTATCAGCACTTGTTTTGGAAGCACCACCTGCCTGACCTGGGAATGGATAGTGTCTTGCTCCAGGAACAGGGATTCTAATAAAATGTGGAGGTGTTGACAAGGAGGAACAGAATGAGAAAGGCAGGCAGAGGCAGGATCTGGTTCACTGCTCATTGGCAACTAGAGATTTATTTGAAGTGGATCCCAAGAGGTTAGAGGTGGATGCTGAGTTTCTTCAGAAGGAAGCACACAAGAAGCCTTGAGACTTAATGCTGATTCTATTACATGAAGGAACATGCAGGGAGGAGTGTACCCAATGGATTTGAGCTGGACAAGTCTGAGGTTGCCTGCAGACCCCATCTTTTGAGCACCAGGTGCTTTTGTTCTCCTTATTTAAGTAGTAGTGTGAAACACACTTCTGTGCTGGCTGTTGGGGCCAGCCTTCGTATATATTTCTTTGTCCCCTTCTGAGCAGTGACTGGGGCTGATTTCTGGTCTGTTGGCTTGGAGGTTTTATGATATGTTTCCACCCAAGTTGCAGTAATGGCACTGGTTTTGATGTGATGTTCTGCCTCTTTGCGCCCTTCTGAGCAGTCCAGGCCTCCTTGTCACTAATGGAGCCACAGCACTCAGACATCAAGTGGAACTGGCGAGCAAATGGCATGAATAAATCATGCATCCCATGCCACGAAGCGCCTGTTAAAAAATGCATGCTTCGGGATATGGACTTCTTTGGCCATAAACAGAGAGAATGAGGGGTTGCCTTGAGTAAAAGGGAAAATAGAGGGGTTGCTCTCATTCTAAACCAGTGTCATTCCTGTGGTTGATGAATTAATGTCTTGTCATGCTGAAGTAGTGGCTTAAAAGGCTTCTGGGGAGCATAAATAGCACTGATGTTGTCATTCATTCCTACTCTGACAGTAATTGATGCCTCACCATATCAGTAGTGTGTTTCTATGCCTCACGCCTGAACAATTTGAGTCATTTCGGCTTGCTTTTTCTAACAAGTGCAGCTACAGTTGCTACACCAACCATTATGAGCCCTACACAACAACTGCAGATGGCAGCAGGGCACAAGACAGGGGGTGTGAAGTTGCATCCATCGGCAGTAGTCATTATCGATTTTGTCTTTGCTGATGGTAAAACAGTCAGACAGCGATCAAGCAGTAATTTTGAGAGACACAGAGACACAGGGAGTTCTCTTAGATAGAGGTCGCCTCAGTATATTAATTTCTCCAAAAAGTGCATGTCATCCTGCAGTATGGCAAATATGACCCCTGTAATCAATAACCAAGCAAGATGTCTCTCTGTTATACAATGGATATAAAAAAAAGTCTACGCACCCCTATTAAAATGGCAGGTTTTTGTGATAAAAAAAATTAAACCAAGATAAATCATGACAGAACTTTTTCCACTTTCAGTGTGAAATTACAACATAAAAATTAAGAAAAACAAACAGAAACATTTTAGAGAAAAATGTTACAATAACCTGGGTTGCAAAAAAAAGTTACAATAACCCGGGTGCTTAAGTGTACACACCCTTTTATAATTGGGGATGTGGCTGTGTTCAGAATGAACCAATCACATTCCATCTCATGTTCAAAAGTAATTCTCATACAGCTGCCATCAATTAAATTATTCTGATTAACCCCAAATTAAGACCAGCTGTTTCTGTAGGATTTTCTTGACATCATCTTGGTTTCATCCGACTGCTGAAGCCATCGTGTCCAAGCCTACAAAGCATGCACAGGGTCTCACTGTTGAAAGGTATCGATCAGGAGTGGGGTATAAAAGAATTTCCAAAACATTAGAAGTATCATGGAAAACTGTGAAGACCATCATCAACAAGTGGAGAAAAAGGAGCACCACAGTGACATTACCAAGTACAGGACGTCCCTCCAAATTTACAAAAGGCAATTGCACATTAAAGGTGGGAAAAGATCTGACATGATTTATCTTAGTATCATTCTTTTACTTCACAAAAACCTGCCATTTTAACAGGGATCTGTAGACTTTTTATATCCACTGTATAAAGGAAAACCTTGTCTTGCCTGCCCTGTGGTTAACACACACAGCCATTATTAGAGCCAATGCCTGTGGGAAGTTTTTCTTAGGAAACAAACCAAGTCACAGGTGTTCATTTTAACAGCTAATTTGGATTTACCTTTAGTCAAAGTCTTTTGACTAAAATACAAAATAGTATATTTTAGGCATATTTTAGTCTAGAATTAGTTACTACTGTTAATTAATAACTAGTTATTACAGCAATTCCAGTCAACTTAACCTGAACAGTTTTAGTCAATTAAAACAAAAGCTTTTAGTCTTTTTTCTTCTAATAAATGAAAATTAATAATTCACTAAGTTTTAATTCCTTTTGAAGTGAAACAACAGTTTGCTTTACAAATGCTCATTGCTTTTATGGGCTTACCAAGCAAAGTCATTAACTGGTGGACCATAGTTTGGATGCAGACCAGCAGAGTATTTCAGTGGATTGAAAAAGCACTCAAAAATACTGTAGCAGACTTGATTAACGTATGACAAAACTGGCTACTGTATATTTAAGTAACTACAGTTTTTTAAACCTGAACCATCACAGATTCTGTAGCAGATCCTCTTGTTATGGCCAATCACATGCGTTTATGTAAATTCTTTAGCTGAAGGCAGCTCAATGAGAAAGGGAAGTGGTTTCATAAACTATCATAGATTGTTTTTCATTTACCCTCTCTGGTCTGATTAATGAAATGACAACATGGCTTGTTAAAAAAAGTCCATGATGAAGACAGAATGTTTAAAGACATTTTGGCAGAAAAGTATGCTTTTATTCTTGCAACAAGTTCAGATCTGTTAAGAGTTCATGGATGTTGTCAAAAGTGGTATCATGGGGGGTTCCTGTGTGGTACAATAGAAAAGCATTCACTGAACGAGATCAAGAGTTTGAATCCCAAAAATGCCACAGCCATCCATGTTTGGGAGCCAAGGGGGGAAACTGGTTGTGTTCTCTAGGTTGGGTGGGTGGGGTGGTATAATCTCTGGCTTCACATCTCTTGGAGAAAGCATGCGTTATCCTTCACCATCCCCGGTTAGTAGCTGTCATATGATGGAGAATGGTGGCTGGTGGGTGGGAATAACATTATTCTAGTGCATGTAGGTGTAGGTCTGCATACATCTGATAAAAGTTATTTACTTTCAGTGACTTTGGTGGGGTGTCATCAGATGTGTTATTTTTAGCTAGTTCATATTAAGTTCATCTTCATATGGATTCCTCTCATAAACACAATGAACACAACTCCATTTGAATGTAGCATGAGTTTCATAGGGAGGTCCCCCCCCCCCCCCCCATACCTCTATCTTCTTCTATATCATGAACTACAAACAAAAGGCGGGGTGGGGGGGGGGGTGTCTCTTGATGGGGGATAAAGATGGAAGTAACAATGGAAAGATGGAAACATTGCATAGTCTCTCTAAGCTTTTTTCTTGCCTGCACATAATTGGATCTAAGCTCAGCTGGAGTGAAAAAAAAAAAACAGAATTGGCAGATATATATTTTGCTGCTATGAACCAGGTCTCAATGGAACAATTGCTGTTTGTTTGTTTCTTTCAAATGAAAAGACCTGAATTTGCAATATCAATACTGTTTCTTTTTTTTTTTTGTAAAATACTTTTTCACGCCCAGTGTCAAATCAGGTAAGAGGGAAATACTCCAAAATTAGTTCAATAAACAGTTAGAAAAGGATTTCAGTCTCTTGTCTCCGCAGATACCACACATACTGTATGTTGGTGCAACATGCGCTATTTATGCTGCAATGACCTTGTTTTTTGTTTGTTTGTCATTTTTTAAAAATTAAATCTGCTACTTTAAGCCAACCTACAGTATAATGATTTGAAGCTGTCAGTGTTGTAAGACAGCACCATCTCCCAAGTGATGATTTATTTAATTTCCATGTTCTCATCATGTGATTAATCACCATAACCTACTTTTCAGAGTGTCTTTTACCTAGGTGGCACTATCACCAACAAATGAATACATGTGTGTCAAAACCCGTTAAAAGCTAAAAAAGAGGAATATTAAGAACATGTATTAACAGTCATCCAATTTGTGCCAACATCTTGTGATGTAGTTGAGATGTAATTTGCATATATTGCTGTATTTTCACATAGTAAGGAGTTAATATAGAAATTGTGATGATCAGTATTCAGACCTCAGATGCAACTACAGACTTGAGCTCTATTTAGATCTTGTGCTAGATTTGCCTCAAGTTTACCAAAAAAAGAGGCATGTCTCAATTACATGTAATTCTGACCTTGGGCTTGGACGCCTTTTTTTTTTTTTTGCATGTTACCGGCTCCAGCGAGGAGCAGTATTAAGTCCAGCACCACTGTCTGACAGTTTGACGTAACCACAATATGTCATGCTGCTATTCATGTTTTTGGTTTTAAATACACTCAAAAAACTATGTAATACCATTTTAGGCCACTGTTAAATATATAAGTATGACACTGTTAATAGAATCGTCCCTTTAACGCACATGAAAGTTTTTTTTTCCCAGCATCTTAATGGGAGCATTACTTATTTCAAGGATCAAATTTTTAATGGATTAAATTTTGAATTAAACTGTAAATGGAGAAGATGCATGCTTGATCAGCTTATCCTTTAAACTGTCAGCATGTTTACTTTATAGGAGAGTGAATCAAATTAACCAAATGTTTTCAGGCTTAAAAGCAAGTGCTTGTGTTTAAAAGCAGTGATGTAGATGCTATTTAAAATGTCAAACATTGCTACTCAAGAAAAACCTGACAACCTTAGAGGCATGATCTGAATTGTGCACACAGAAAATCAACCTAAGCACATGCATAACCCACTTCTGAATATGACGAACATTCAACGTGTAAATATTGACGTAACATTTGGACTAAAGTTGCAACTATGGATATAGTCCGTGGTCCTAATGTTGGCTAAATATGGTTCTGTGTTGTGTGTTTTTGAAAGCTCATACCAAACAAATAAAAACAATGAGCAATGAAACAAAGACTAACGTATCATATATTCAGTCATTGGTAATTTGGGTACAAACTGGGCATCACATAAAAGGCTATGACTTAATTGTGTTAATGTCTTGCTAATAAGAAGTAAAGTGTGTGCATGTCATTGTTCATATGACCTGCTTCTACAAAAGATGTGTCTATATGTGAGGCCTGCTTCAACCAGTTTGGTGGTTTGCTTTGTGTATTTCTTTAGTCTCAATTTTAAATATATTTGATTTTCATTTCCATGGTCTTGAAACAGTAAATATTATATTTATATATATAATTTACATATATATAATATATTTTACCATATCAAGATCTCATGTGGCATCCTGTTTCTGTACCAGGAAAACTGTGTTTATAGTACCTTGCATAAGTATTCACCCCCTTGAACTGCCCACATTTTGGAATGGTCTCATAGTTGTGCCATATTCTTTCAGTTTCTAAATAATTTATTTTACTAATTCAACTAATTGTGTGACTTCTAATGGCTACTGTTTGCGGCTACTGTTTGCACCTACTTTATGGGTTTTATAGCAAGGGGTGAATACTTATGCAATCACAGCTTTTACATTTTTTATTTGAAAATCATTTTGCAACCTATATAAATGTTTCCCCCCACTTAAATATTATGGGTCATTTTGTGTGGATTTTTGACATATAATCCCAATGAAGTCCATTTCAGTTCCAGGTTGTAATACTACAAAATGTGGAAAGGTTCAAGGGGTGAACACCACTATACTGTATATTCGGCCAGTAGATCAGGAAGTGTACATAGCCTGGGTCTGCAGAGACAATAAGAGAAATTAACTGTGGTGAGTTATCACATCGCAGTGGAGTGGCTGCTTCCCTTCGCAAGACTTAAGCCAGGCTAATGCTGTACGAAAAACAGCTGAGATATATCCTGCTCTCAGACATTTAAATTCTAATCCTTCTAACAGAGATATGCATTATTTAGTAGAGAAGGGTTATTTAATAAGGGTGTGTTTTTCTTCAGGTTCTACTGGCTGACATAGAATAATCTCTCACAGCTCTGTGAAGTGCATGAGGCAGAGGAAGTCACTGGGAGTCAAAAGAAAAGAACTGTATGTAAAATCTTTTACAGGGTAGAGGTTGCTTTGAATGGTATGACGGCAGGAGAAATTTGTTTATTAGACTTTTTTTAAAAAAAGGCAGGAAGTGAAATAAATAGCAGAAAGCTGGAAGGTGAAAGCCATTTATGATTAAACAACTTCAAGCAAGTTTTGCTTCATGAGCTTCAGTGCGTAATGAGAAAGTAAAAACCTTTGGTTGTTTAAATGACAATGACAAATCTGAAATTGAGATAATTTTAGAGGCTTAAAAGGAATAATTGAAAAGCGTATTATATCGACTGAAGGCTTTAACTATGTACTGTGGAATCATATCCCAGAATCTGTAGCTTTCTAACATGGAAAAAAGGCATGAATAGAGGGTTAATTTAATGAGCAATTTTTAAAATTCATTTCATTATGTCTAATAAGAAGTGTATTGGTTATCAAAAGTATAACTAAGCCTTTAATTATAGTTTCATTGGGTATGCTGAGCCATAAAGAGAATTAAAAGAGAAAAAACACAGAATGTATGATTTATTGTTCATAACTGTGGCTTCTGAATAGCTTTGATTTTTTCAGTGTCTCTGTAGCTTTCTGGCACTCTCATTGCAGTCCGATGACTTTAACGTGATTGCAATCTACTGTGGTCATTATTTTATTGCTCAGCATGTTGTATATCATTTTTTTAAAAATAATTTTTAACTCAGGGCTTTTCCTGAGTTAAAATTTTCCTGTTTCCATTTTTACATCTCCACTGACAACTATACTCTTGCTGTTTTCATTTCACCAGCAGGAAAATACTCCTGCTTGATTCTTTTAAAATGAGATAAAATAAGCATGAAAATATCAATCAAATCCAAGCTTAATTAGTACAGGCAAATGTATTCTAAACATGTTCCATATATGAAATATTGTCTGGACAGAGTAACCGGTGTAGCATCCATGCTAATATACAGTACGTATACTGACAAAGCCATGGCTGATTTTTTCCCTTATACAAAAGTTGCAAGTTAGAGCAAAAGATTTAACCCTGAATATTGCAACCTTTAAAAACAGGCAAGAAAACCAACAAAGAAATAAATAATAAAAACTTCTAATACATTCAGAATATTATAAAATGCACTCACCGGCCACTTTAACAGGAACATGTGTACCACTGCATATTGATGCAAATTATCCAATCTGCCAATCACATGGCAGCAGCACGGTGCATAAAATCATGCAGATACAGGTCATGAGCTTCAGTTAATGTTCATATCAAACATCAGAATGTGGAAAAATGTGATCTCAGTGACTCTGAGCTTGGCATGGCTCTTGGTGCCAGATGGGCTGCCTTGAGTATTTCAGAAACTGCTGATCTCCTGGGACACAGAACAGTCTCTAGAGTTTAGATTGATGCAAGAAAAACATCCAGTGAAAAGGAGTTCTGCAGGCAGAACGCCTTGTTGATGATGGAGGTCAGAGGAGAATGGCCAGACTAGTCTGACCTGCCAGGAAAGTCTACTACAGGAAACTCAAATAGTCACTCTTTACAACTGTGTTGAGCAAAAAAGCATCTCAGAACACACAATACGTCAAACACTGAGCTGGATGGGGTACAATAGCATTAGAATTTGCTTGCTCATTAGGGATAAATTCATAAATTTAAAATTTAGATTCTGAATTTATATATTTCTGTAAAGCTGCATTGTGACAATGTCCATTGTTAAAAGTGCTATACAAATAAAATTGAACTGAATTTAATTTAATTTAGTTGAATGTGTTGTGTGTTCTGAAATGCTTTTCTGCTCACCACAGTGGTTAAAAGTGGTTTGTTTCCTGTCAGTAAAAGCAAAATAAAAACATCCAGAGGCACTCATAAATTGGCATAAAACAACAAATACCTCAGTGGCAGCTTGTCCATAAGGGCCACACCATATCAGTTGTTCATCTTTAGAAACTCCATACATTTTAAATTACATTGAAATACTAACTACCTCTCTTGAGTGACCAGTGTTAAAAATGCTGCTATTTGACAGATATAAGCTGATGTTCTAATGATTTGCTCATATTTCTAGATGTTGCACAATTGTGTAGCCCACTGCCTCATTTAGGTCCATAGTGTTATCATTGTACCTAGTGGTCAAAATGGCAACTGAAGCACGAGCTAATAGAGGCCCACTGGGGCAAGAATTACGCTGCCCCATGTTCACACTATGAACATTTTCAGTAGAGGTGAAGCAGCAGAGATAACAGTTAATGACCAGGTTGAGGTTTTTACGCCACCAGTATTTTTACACCATTGGACTAGTTCAAAAATGCTCAGCTGCATCCAAAATCTTGTTTTATAGCAAATCATCTGAATTAAATCTAATACATTTCCACAAAAAAGTGTAAGTTCAGACAGTCTGTCATGATGTACCGAACCATTTCTATTATAACATATATGGCTTAGAATTGGAGAGGGAAAGGGGGATTATGGAGTGGATTATGGACCAAAAATTCATATTTAGTGTGCAGTTCAGTTTGGCTCAGCTGTATTTGGCCCATAAAATTTTGGTCTGGTTACATTATGGACAAGATTATTATGCCTTCCATACTTATAAAGTATTATTTATTAACAAACCCCATACTTCATCGCATTTAAAAGCAAATTTGATTATTAGAATTTATGGTTGTGTTTTGCTCTGGGACTGGAGTTCTGCCCAAATGTAAAGGACTACAGAAGCCTCACTCATAGGCAAATGGTCAGATCAGATGCAAAAACAATTTTAAAAAATGTTGAGATCAGATAATAAACAATCAATCAATCAATCAAAAAATAGCCAACTTTCATGACAGTACATGCTGAAGTATTATTAGTGGAACAGATATTAGTTTCACAGACCACCATATTAGATCAGCATGTCTAGACTAAGTAATGAAACTGAATAGTGCAAAACTATACTGGCAATGTGAAAGGAGTTGAGCTTTTGATCTAGTTTAGGGATTCTAGATTTACAATTTAGGACTATTGTAACAATTGAATATTTTATCATATGTTAGTAACATATGTTGAACAACTAAAAACCAATGCAATTCCCTGGTGGAATGGGTGAGGTTACATTTTTGACACAGTTTTCATAGTCACAGAGTGTGTTTGAAAGGGCGCATCCCGTTTCTAATACTTTTAAGACGAGTGCTAAATCCAACTTCACGCAGATATAAACTTTCAAAGAGGACCATCATCTTCAGTGCACATCTGGCTACTCTGTTTTTGCAGTATATTAAAACTCTACTTCTTATTTACCAACATGTTTGTAAATCTATATTCAATAAATCATGTGGTGTATTTTTGTGTCTGTTTTTTGACTTCTTCTTGTTCCACTGATTCAGAGTCACTCATTGTTTTTGAGGAACTATGGACAGAGAAATGTATTTATTTTTTACACTTTAATTTCATTTAATGCAGCTTGTTTGAACAAAAATGTGACACGCAATAACATTTCAAAATAGTAGCACAGAGAATCTGTTTTCACAGTATGAGCAATATTTAAATATATTTATTACAAAATAACTGAATAAAACAAAAGAGGAGAGACCCCAATTGTAAATCTGTTCCTAGTTTTGGAACCCCTGATCTAGTTCATCAGAGCTCAGACCTTTTCCTTACAGTTCCTTTCCACTCCCTGTGAATTTCCTCTGGCTTTGCAGCAACCAATAGCTGCAGTGCCCTTTCAGAATTTTCACTCCCTCTCACAAATGGCAGGTACCAGGACACTGAACAAATCCTTTCACACAACATGCACGACAAATGTTGCATTCCGATGTCAGTATTAGAACTGTGACTTTTACATGAGACTGTAGAATGATAGCAATAGATTTGCTTCATCGACTTAACTGCATTCATTAACAGAATGACTTATGTTAACTTATGTTCATGGTTTTATTCTATGGTTAAGTATATTTCTTTAAACCTCACACTCCATGAATGAAGGGATTGGTTCTCCACAAGCTGCAAAATGATCTTGCATGAATAATGCCACAATTTTCAAAAGGTTCTAATCAAACCTAGTAAAATGAAAAGGAGGTGAGGTGAGATGTCAACAGAGCTGAAGCATGCTAACAGTCACTTTATTTCTTTTTACATTTTTTCTCAGCTCTTGGCTCTATTTTAAAGAGAATTATAAGTGTTATACAGGCACCTGTCTAATAAGTCATTAAATTGGCAAAATGGAACACCATGCAAAGTAGATTACTAATGATTTACTGTGGCATAATGATTTACTGTGGCTGACTAAAGTGAGACTAGGTGCCATGATGTTGTGTTGGTGCCTTATAGCTCCAGTTACTGTCTGTATGGAAATTTTCATTTTCTCCCCATGTCCATGTGTGTTCTCTGGTTCTTTCCCATCTCCCAAAAATATGCCAGTGGACTTTGTTACTCCAGACACCACCCTGGATGTAAATCAATGGTGGCTCGTCCATAGGGGCAGGTAGAGCAGAACCCCACCACATAGCCATTTAACAAATGTTAATATTCATAAAGTTTTCATTCACAACTCCTTCATATAAAAAGATGTTGCTATATGACATATGTAAGCTAATGTTCCATTGATTTGCTCACCTTTCTAGATGTTGTGCAATTGTAGGACAACACTGCCCCATTTAGCTCCATAGAGATATTATTGCACCTTGCCTTCAGAAATGGGAACTGCAACAAGTACTAACAAGAGGCTTTTTCCCCTCACTTTTGTTGGCATTTCTGTCTCATGCTGTATCATTCTATAATGCTCAGTCTTTCACCTGGTTTGTGCTGCTGCAGTGTATGGCACAATGTTGCATTTAGATGTACAGTATAATCAACACACATTCTAGGTCTTTAATGAAGGGAGTGAGTTCATATTAATTACCTTTAGATTAGAATTGAATGCATTCATTTCTTCGCTATTGAGTTCCTGGCTTAATCAGCAGCTAGGTCTATGGGTGCTGCTTATATTTATGCAGAGACTGAGAATAAAAAAAGAGAAAACAAGAAAAGAAGAAAGACTCAAAGTGTAGTGTACTTTCAGCTTTATTTTAAGAGGTTCCACAAAAATATGGCATTTACCATTTAGGAATTACAGCCATTTTCAACAAAGTACCTCCATTTTCAGGGGCTCAAAGGTATTTGGACAAAGTGACATAATTGTAAATATAACCATAATTTTAATACTCGGATGAAAATCCTTTGCAGTCAATGACTGCCTGAGGTCTGGAGCCCATGTTCTCAAAACTCCAATTCTGAGTTTCCTCCCTGGAGATGCTTTGCCAGGCCTTCACTGCAGCCACCTTCAGTTGCTGCTTGTTTTGTAGCATTTGGCTGAATGAGCAGTTTGTCCAAATACCTTTGAACCCCTGAAAATGGAAGTACTTTGTTGAAAATGGCTGTAATTCCTAAATGGTAAATGCCATATTTTTGTGGAACCTCTTAAAATAAAGCTGAAAGTCTACACTTCAATCACATCTTGATTTCAAATCCATTGTGATGGTGTATAAAGGCAAAATCACAAAAACTCTGTCATTGTCCAAATACTTCCTGACCTAACTGTGTATATATATACTACTCACAATAAGTTAGGGATATTGTTATTTACATGAGTGCTTTTCCTATTTGCTCTGAATTTTAATGAAATAAGTAAAAGTTCCCTTTGATATTACTAATAATGTATGAGAAGAAACACAATTTTCATTAGTTTAATATTTATTACCCCCAAAAATTTAGACAATAACAAGGATAGCCCCAAATAACAAAAATTGACAATGTCAGTAGCGGGTGTTTCCACCATTTGCCGCAATGACAGCTTGACAGCGACGTCTCATGCTCCTCACTAGCCTCATGATGTTGTTCTGAGGCAATGCGTTCCACTCTTCCACAAGTGCTACATGCAGTTCTGCCAGGTCACGTGGGGGTGGGGTACGATCATCCAGTCTCTGCTTTAACTGGTCCCAGACGTGCTCTATGGGGTTCAGGTCAGGGGACATTGATGGCCATACCATATGAGGCACTCCAACTTCCTGAAGTCGAGCTGTGACAATTCTGCCACGATGTGGTGGAGCATTATCATCCATGACCAGAAAGTTGGGGGTGTGCTGGCAGAATTGGGGGATGATGATGGGTTCTATGATGTCTCTGAGGTAAGAACGTGCAGTGA
>CM040985.1:17786844-17980058 GCA_022985145.1 Pangasius djambal
CACACACACACACACACACACATTTATTTGTTTGTTCGTTTGTTTGTTTTCCCTCTCCCTTTTTTTGCCTCTGTTCTGATGTAAACCAAATGAGAACAGGACAGAAGAGTTTTAGAAGTATTTTTACAAATATATACAGCTCTTGCTTTTCTGTCTAGTATGTCTTAGCATGAACTTTACTATGCTCCTCCCTTGCAGTTTCCCTCTCTTTTATTATTCGCCCTCTCCTGAAGCTGCCTCATTCTCTTTCCTCCATTGATTTTCTGCTGGGTTTACCTGTCTTGGAGGGTTGGGCTAATGTGTCGCATCAGCAGCATTCACCAAATGGGAAAAGGGCCTTGGAGTATCTATGGCAACGGCCGACCGACGGCTCCTCATAACAGGGGGACAATTTTCATAGTCGTCTTCCACCTGCGACTGTCTCTTTCTCCTCTTGCATCCCGTATAATAATGTCTGTGCTTTGTCAAGCTGCTCTGTTGTTGCCATCTTTCACTGCCAAATGATTCACGGCTTTGTGCTACTTAATGGGCTCATTACATGGCAGACTGCTTGTTGCACTGGAAGACTGAGATCTACCACTATCATTAAGATCAATGCCCAGCATTTACGAAGGTAAAAAAGATTCTTTGAAGTGAAAGACAGCCCCACTCTTCTCTGCATCGCCTGGACATGATGTAAGGTAGGCTGGTGGCTAAAGCCTAATTGGTCTGTAAGTGAAGGTAGAGAGTCCATAAAATTCAGTAATAAGATTTTGCTCTCCTCTAGAGAGATGGACAGGATGAGCCAAGATCAAGCCTTTGACAATCCACGTGTATCTCTTCCCGATTATGGGCAAATTTTATAAGATACCCTTCCATTACAGGCCCAAGTTTACCCCTAAATTACACAACAGGAAAGGATCAGGGCCCTTATGCATTTTAGCAGCTTCACATTTTTCCTTTTTACCAACCAGTTACATCAATATAAAGTTGGGAAATCTAATTGAGAAACATGCTGCACTTGTTCTTCCTGGCTTCTTACCTCATTATAACAAATGGAGGATGTTAGATGTTTATCAGATTTCCAAACAGAGCAAAGGATCTTTCGCTAAAAGGCATCTTTCTCAAGGCAAAATCCATTTAGATCTCTTGTACTCAGGTTATTATATCTGTGCCATTTTGATTTTTCACCAGGTTTAAACTTATTATGCCACACAATGGCTGCTCACAGCAGCAGGGGCTTAACAAATCCAACCAAGCTTTTCTCCAAGTTTCACAAAGTTCCTGACTGGGCACTTTTCTCTGCTCTCTTGTCAAAACGAAGTAAGAGATTCTTTCTTTTCACACATCAGAAAAGATATAAAGCTCCCAGCTTCATAACTGTGGTAGATCAAAGCTCGAGTGTTTAGGAATACAGATTAGTGGCTGCACTGAGCAAAGATGTTACAGCTCTAGCCTGCAAGGACGCTTCATGTGATTTCAATGACGTTGCCATCTTTTTTTGCCAAAAGAGGGCCTATTTAGAATTCTGAAGTACTTGCATATGCTTGACCTTGCGTCAAATGAGAAAAACAGCAGCATGCTTCCTGTCCCACATTTTGTCCCGCACTTTGTTTGCTCAAGCCGCTAGCTATTTGCCTTCACCATGGCCTCATATTGAACCTGCCTGATCAGGGACCTTTCTAACTATCACAAACACACCACACTCACATCATTCAGTCATAACACAAGGTCAGGGAGTTTATATTCTTCCACTCTGTCCCCGACGCAAATATTGCTGTGTCACTAAAACCCACACTTATTTATATTGTTTATAAACAACACAGCAGGGATCTGGTTTATATCGCAAAGGTCATGGAGGCTTCACAATAATGATGACAACACATGAGAGCACCCACTGTCACAGACAGTAGCTGCTGGTTTGCATTGAATTTGTGAGAAATAAGTTGAAGACTACTCTTGAGCACAGAAAGGTTATGAATTGGATCACTGAGCCAAAAGCATTTTGGCAGAGTTGGATGAACCCGAGTCATGCTCCACAGAAATGGATTAAAAATGTTATTTAACAGAAAATTCAAAAGCAAAACATATGGTAAATTTTTCTATAAGGAGATGTTTCTTTGGCATTTAGGGAAGAAGTCTCTTTGTCTCTTTGTCTCTTTGTAACAGTAAGCAGGTTTTCGCCACAAGAAAGTTTTCTTTTGTCTTATTCACTTCAAGATAGAGAAAAAAAGTGATGCTGGTAAGAGTATGACTGTTTATAACTGCAATAATGTCCACCTACCAGTATGTTCATGGGAGGTTGGATGAAACTGGAGAACGTGGAGGACACTCGTGGACAAAAGGAGAACATGCAAAACCAGCAATCCAAGTTCAGAATTGAACCATGGACCCTGAAAGCATGAAGAAACAACACTACTCACTATGCCACCATGCTACCTATCTTTAATATTACCAGCAAATTTTATTTTTACTTGTTTTACTCCTGCAACACTGAAGCTGCATTACCAATCTGAGTCACCCAACTGTATTTTGGTATTTTTAGACTTTGGAATTAGATGGTTCTGACCTTTTATTTTGGTGAAACAAGGTTGTATTGGAGCAAAATTTTATAAGGGCAAAATTTGAGGCCATGTTATTTATATACTATATGGCCAAATGTTTTTGGACACCTGACCATCACACCCATATGTGGGCCTTCCTCAAAATGTTGCCACAAAGTTGGAAGCATACAATTGTCTAGAATGTCTTTGTATGCTGTAGTATTTATATTTCCCTTCACTGGCACTAAGGGGACCAAACGTGATCAAGCATGACAGTGCAAAAAGCGAGGTTTACAAAAACACAGTTTGCCAAGGTTGGTGTGGCAGAACTCGAGTGTCCTGCACAAAGCCCTGACTTCAACCCCACTGAACACCTTTGGAATGAGCTGGAACGCCGACTGCACCCAAGGCCTCCTCACATGAGATCAGTGCCCAACCTCACTAATGCTCTTGTGGCTGAATGAGCACAAATCCTCACAGTCATGCTCCAAAGTCGAGCGGAAACCCTTACCAGAAGAGTGGAGGTTATTATAACAGCAAACGGAGATTAAACCTGGAATGGGATGTTCAACCACCACATATGGGTATAATGGTAAGGTGTCCACAAACTTGTGGCCATATGGTGTATTAATGTGCTTGCTCTAAAAGGTTATATTTAATAGTAACTGCTGATTCACAGGGACTTGTATGGTGGATGCTCCACTTAAATAACTAAAAAATGTGTTGATATTTAAAAAAGGAAAACATATGGTGAAGTTTTCTGTGAGGAGATTTATGGAAGGAGTTTCCAATGTCAGTGTTTGGTAACTTTTGTCTTATTACTTCAAGAGAGATAAAAAAAAGAGAGACTGTTGAGGGAACTACTTTTTGTCTGTCAATTTTTTTTATATTACTTACTTAGGAAAGATGATGCCTCTTAGAAATACCCCAATAAAATTAACTTACACTTGCATCCACCCACCTATGGTTCCCCATTGTTACAAGTGGAAGGCTTCACAGTGGTGTTTCAAACTGCAGTTGAGCTCAGCTCCCCTGTGCTGCGTTTTTGCCACTGGTGAGTTTCTACCAATGCTGTCACAGCTGTTGACCCCATGGCAGGGTATAAACAAGATTTAGTGGGAGGTCAATATGTGCTGGGCAGCCTCAGCCATTTTGTTGGCTTGATGTAATTGGAAAAGGCTCAGTGTTAGTAGAAGATCTGGGCAGTAGTCAGTATTAAGATAGAGGTCTTGTGACTCTTTTTTGGCCACTACTGAATTAGGGTTTCATTGTTCTCGTTAATGTTTACATCATCATAACTATTATCTGTGCTGCTTAGGATGAGAATTAGAGGTAGGACAAGTCTACAAGACTCACACATTGATCCTCTATTCTCTGATATATTGGACCTATTGCATTACGGTGTGTGCGGCAAGTATTGCTTTCCTCTGTAATGCTTTTACCCAGTGGGTTTGGGTTGTGATTTAAAGTTTGAGAGTGAGGTGCACTGAGTTCTCCAAATATCCCCATGCATTTGTCACCAATTTAGGATCAGAGTTTAGCCAAGGGGCAGTGGGGTGTGGATCGGGATCTGCTATATGGTGCTGGAGGAGGCTTTTAATTTCAGCTGCAGCTCTTTCCTCTTGCAGATTCATTACAGTTTGATGATATCAAATGATTGCCTCTCGTTGCAGAAACAATGGGCTTCTGCCTCTCCTGGCATCTTATCCGAATTTGACGTCTCACTCCTCAAGACATCAGTATGAGTCACTTTGCCAGAACATGTCTGCCTCTAACCATATTCCTTTGGAAGGCAGCGAGGAATTGCTCCTTGAATTAAAAATGAACACGAAAGGGACTGTGGTAAGTTCACTGCAAGTGAACCACAGCTGCATAGCAAGGATTTGACGTGATGAAAAAAGTGCATTATTTATTGCATTTATTTTTACTTTATGTCCTATCAAGCAACCCAGAATCTCATGTTTGCAAACATTAGTAATTCAGCGCAATTATGAGTGTGATTTATTTGAGAGCTTTGTAAAACAAACAAACAAGTAGATTAATAATAACAATAATAATAATAATAATAATGACAAAAGACTGAATCAATGAATGACTGAACATAATGACATAACAATCATAAAATAACATTATCCATGTACTATATAGTTTTACAGTATATTGAGCGCTGAGTGATATGCATCACTCTGACATCAGCCATGACTCCTGGTGGCAAAAAAGCAGGAGACTATAAAATAGAAATTTTTAAGCACAAGCCAGAATTTGCTTTCTAAAATGTCATGTTGCACTATTGGGGGGTCAGAATTAGAAAAGTGTTCATAAACACATTTATTTTTACCACATACTATAAAATCAAACACCTTTCCAAGCCAACAGAAGACAGCTGTAGTTACAGGCAATTATGCAGGATAATAATTTCAAGGAGCTCCGTCTTTGCAGTTCCCATTTCATCTCAGCAAAATAGCTAACTATCATATCAGTGAAATTGTCCTGCTAACTAAGAAGTTAAGAGGTTTGCTAGTTAGCCAACATGCCTAATTTATATTTCCTTAACAAACCAACATAGCCTGCCTAAAATCTACATAAAGAAACTATCTAGATAAATAGATAGCTAAGTCATGTTCTTCCGAGGAGTTGCCTATAATGGACCTGTTTAGCTAGCTAAATTTGCTCAGCTAACAAATGAGTTTATGGCATCTGTTTTGGGCAGCACCTCTGGTTTTAGTTCCACAATGTCCTCAATGTTGTAATTAATTAAGTAAATAAAATTCTACATTTTGAATGTGCCCACAAACCATAAAGTAGTAAGTATCAAGTAACTTCTATGACTTCATTTTCTCTCTAGTATAAGAGTTTCTAACAGATATACTATATACAGTGCATTCAGAAATTAATCAGACCCCTTCAGATTTTTTCACATTTTATGTTGCAGCCTTATGCTAAAGTTTTTTTACACTAATCTACACTCCATACCCCATAATGACAAAGCAAAAATCAGATTTGTGATAACTTTGCAAAGAAAAAAAACGAAATATCACATTGACATTAAGTATTCAGACCCCTAACTCAATACTTAGTTGAAGCACCTATGACAGCGATTACAGCCTCAAATCTTTTTGGGTATGATGCAACAAGCTTTGCACACCTGCGTTTGGGGATTTTCTACCATTCTTCCTGCAGATCCTCTCAAGCTCTGTCAAGTTGGATGGGGACCGTCAGTGGACAGCCATTTTCAGGTCTCTCCAGAGACCTCTGTTCGATTGGGTTCAAGTCCAGTCTCTAGCTGGGCCACTCAGGGACATTCACAGAGTTGTCTGAAAGCCATTCTTGCGTTTGTGTTTTTAGGGTCATTGTCCTGTTGGAAGTTGAACTTTCGGCCCACTCTGATGTCTTGAGCACTCTGGAGCAGGTTTTCATTAAGGATATCTCTGTATTTTGCTGCGTTGAGCTTTCCTTCTACCCTGACCTATGCCCCACTCCCTGCCGCTGAAAAACTCCCCCAAAGGATGATGCTAACACCACCATACTTCACCTTTGGGACGGTATTGCGCAGGTGATGAGTGGTGCCTGGTTTCCTTCAGACATGACGCTTGTGATTGAGGCCAAATAGTTCAATCTTCATTTTGTCAGACCAGAGAATCTAGTTTCTCACAGTCTAAGAGTCCTTCAGGTGCTTTTTTGCAAATTCCAAGCGGAAAGGCTTCCGTCTGGCCACTCTGCCATAAAGCCCAGATCGGTGGAGTGTTGCACTGATGGTTGACTTTCTGCAAGTTTCTACCATCTCCACACATGATCCCTGGAGCTCAACCAGACTGACCATTAGGTTCAGGTCACCTCTTTTACAAAGGCTCTTCTCCCCGATTGCTCAGTTTGGATGGGCAGTCAGCTCTAAGAAGAGTCCTGGTTGCTCCAAACTTCTTCCATTTAAGAATTATGGAGGCCACTGAGCTTTTGGGAACCTTCAATGCAACAGAAATATTTTGTAGCCTTCCCCGGATTTGTGCCTCGACACAATCTTGTCTCTGAGCTCTGCAGGCAGTTCCTCTGGCCACATGGCTTAATTTTTGCTCTGATATGCATTTTCAGCTGTTAGACCATATATACACGTCCAATCAATTGAATTTGCCACTGCTGTTTCTCCAAAGTGTAGAAACTTCTCAAAGATGATCCAGAGAAATGAGATGCACCAAGTGTCATAGCAAAGGGTCTGAATACTTATGTCAGTGTGATATTTCAGTTTTTCTTTTTAATAAATTTGCAAAGTTATCACAAATGTGTTTTTTTGCTTTGTCTTTATTGGGTATGGAGTGTAGACTGATGTGAAAATTATTTTTTTTAAAAATTATATATATATATATATATAAATATAAATATATATATATATTGGCAGAATAGAACTCCCTGTCTTTTAGTGGTAGTCCATAATAATAAGTGGGTAACATTTTAGCTCAATCCAATTCCTAAAAAAATTTTTTAATTAATTAATTTAAAAAAAAAAAGGAATTATAAAAAATTTTCAGTCAGATTACAACCAAGTAGTCACCACAGAAACCAAGCCTCGTGGGTATTTTGCCATGTGAAACATTTAGGTAACATTTACATTTAGACACTGGTGTATCATTATATATGTTTTTATAATGGCAGTTGCCTAACTGGAATACAACTGGAACCAATAATAAATAAATTTAATTGAACTTCCCTACATGTTTTATAAAACACTCCCTGAATGAAATCTCTAATCTGTGCTCTCATGCATTTTGTAGATAAAAAAACTTTTTGTACAAGAGTTAGTTAAAAGAGATCAACTGTCATCTCTTTGCCTCTTATCTTCAGCTGGTATGTGGTGTATCTTGGTAAATGGTCATATGTTTAAACTTGCAGTGTGTGTCCACATGTGGGAAATGTGACAGGTACCCTCTCTGTGTTATCTTTTTCTTACTGAATGCATGGCCTTTTGAATATCAAGAAGAGTCTTTAAAGTGATTTTTCATGCTGCAAACGCATGCTCAGCCAAAGGCTGATGAGGACAAGCAAACAAAAAGAGCAACAGCAGGTGAGTCTGTTTCAGTGAACAGGCCCTGCTTTTACCTAGCTTGTCAGTTGCAGTTTAGGGGTCAATTTGGCAATGAATCACACTTTTTTCTACTTGCTTGGAGTTATTATGAATGCATTGGCACCTTTTTCTGCATACAGTTCTACCTGCTTAGGGAAACGTAGCATAATGAATGAGTCTAGAGGAAATTTGAGCCACACTTCCTAGGCCATATATGAAAACTATGAACATGTTCATGTTCATCATTATAATGCATTCATAAGGCACATTTGTGACATTTGCAGTAGCAGGGAGCTAGTGTGAATGAATGAAAGCCTTTATTGTCATTGTATATCTCTGTATACAATGAAATTAGGAGTATCCAACGAAATTAGGAAATTGATGTGTACATATTAAATAAGCAGGCATGTCTTTTCATTCTCTCAGACCTTTCAATCTTTCAACCTATAAATCAAGTCAAAAAGCTCTATCTTTTTCTGACTTCAAATGAATTTGCCATGTGAACAGGTCACATGTTTATGGAAGTGTAATTAGTTGTGATAAAGCACTGATTTCAGAACGATTCTGGCTCACCTGATCTTCCCCGAGCCCTCCTAACAAACGAGGCCAGCTAAGAGTAGCTCTGTGTGCTGGAGGCGACTGTAATCACAAATGGAGGCATTTTCATTTTGATTAATGCAGTTATGGATTATAACCTGACCCATTTACTAATCACCCTGGCTGTGCATTTGTGGTGTCTTTGCCCCAGGGTAGCTTTCTACGGCAGCTATTATCCAGCATCCTGTTCTCCACGATGGGACTGTATATGTATGTATATATATATATATATATATATATATATATATATATATATATATATATATATATATATATATATATGTATGTATACAGTCAGGTCCGGAAGTATTTGGACAATGACAGAAGAGTTTTTGTGATTTTGCCTTTATACGCCACCACAATGGATTTGAAATAAAACAATCAGGATGTGATCGAAGTGTAGACTTTCAGCTTTATTTTAAGAGGTTCCACAAAAATATGGCATTTACCATTTAGGAATTACAGCCATTTTCAACAAAGTACCTCCATTTTCAGGGGCTCAATGGTATTTGGACAATGTGACATAATTGTAAATATAACCATAATTTTAATACTTGGATGAAAATCCTTTGCAGTCAATGACTGCCTGAAGTCTGGAGCCCATGTTCTCATAACTTAAATTCTGAGTTTCCTCCCTGGAGATGCTTTGCCAGGCTTCACTGCAGCCACCTTCAGTTGCTGCTTGTTTGTGGGACTTTCTACCTTGTCTTGTCTTCAGTAAGTGAAAAGCATGCTCTATTGGGTTGAGATCAGGTGACTGACTTGGCCATTGAAGAATATTCCATTTCTTTGCCTTCAAAAAGTCTTGTGTTGCTTTCGCAGTATGTTTAGGGTCATTATCCACCTGTGAAGCGGCGTCCTATCAGTTTTGTAGCATTTGGCTGAATGTGAGCAGAGAGTATAGCCCTATACACCTCAGAATTCATCTTAATACTTCTGTCAGCAGTCACATCATCAATAAACACCAGTGAGCCCGTTCCGTTGGCAGCCATACATGCCTATGCCATAACACTGCCTCCACCATGTTTGACAAATGATGTGGTATACTTTGAATCATGAGCTGTTCCTTTCTTTCACCATACTCTTCTATTCCCATCATTCTGGTACAAGTTAATCTTGGTTTCATCAGTCCAAAGAATCTTATTCCAGAACATGAGAGGCTTTTTTTAGATATTTTCTGGCAAAGTAATTAATCTGGCTTTCTTGTTCTTGAATGTTACCAGTGGTTTGCACCTTGTTGTAAACCCTCTGTATTTACATTCATGAAAGTGTCTCTTGATTGTAGATTTTGACAATGATACGCCTACCTTCTCCAGAGTATTCTTGACTTCTGTTGATGTTGTGAAGGGGTTTTTCTTCACCAAGGAAAGGATTCTGCGATCATCCACTTTAGTTGTCTTCTGTGGTCTTCCAGGCCTTTCGACGTTGTTGAGCTCACCAGTACTTTCTTTCTTTTTAAGAATGCACCCAACTGTTGATTTGGCCACACCTAAAGTTTTTGCTGTCTCTCTTATAGATTTCTGTTGTTTTTTTAGCCTAATGATGGCCTCCTTCACTTCCATTGAGATCTCCTTGGACTTCATATTGATAGCTCCAGTCTAACAGCTGCCAACTCAATACCTGATATCAACTCCAGACCTTTTATCTGCTTCATTTATCTTGAAGTAATGAGGGAATGGACCACACCTGGTCAATTAACTTCTTGTCAGTCAATTGTCCAAATACCTTTGAGCCCCTTAAAATGGAAGTACTTTGCTTAAAATGGCTGTAATTCCTAAATGGTAAATGCCATATTTTTGTGGAACCTCTTAAAATAAAGCTGAAAGTCTACACTTTGATCACATCTTGATTGTTTTATTTCAAATCCATTGTGGTGGTGTATAAAGGCATTGTGGGAGCAGCACAATGCATAAAAACATGCAGGTCAAGAGCTAATGTTCAAGAGTTAATGTTCACATCAAACATCAGATTCGTTATAAAAAGGGTGGTTGTTGGTACCAGAAGGGCTGGTTTGAGTATTTCAGAAACTGCTGTTCTGCTGTGATTTTCACACAGAACAGTCTCTAAAGTTTCCACATAATGGTGCAAAAAACAAAAAACGTTTTTTGTTTTTCGCATCATTATGTGTGCAGTGGGTCTGCAGGCTGAAACATCTTGTTGATGAGAGAGATCAGAGGAGAATGAACAGATTGGTCTGAGCTGACAGGAAGTCTATAGTAACTCTTATAGGCACTCTTTACAACCGTGGTGAGCAGCAAAACATCTCAGAGCCAAGAACAAGAATCTGAGGCTATTATGGGCACAGACTCATTGAATCTGGATAGTCAAAGACTGGGAAGAGACAAGCTGATTTTTTTCTACTGTCCAGTTTGGGTGAATCTGTGCCCATGATGCCCATAACTGCGTGAATGACTAGGTGTACAGGTGTTTCTATTAAAGTGGACAGTGAGAGTATGTGTGTGTGTATATATATATACATACATACAAGTTGTGCGTGCATGTTAGCATACGCCAAACTGAGCTAAAATTATCTGTCAGATGTATAATATTCTGAAAGGCTGATTTTTTTTCTCATATTCACTTGCATATGTTGATCACCATTACAATAGGGGTAAAGCCTGAAAGGCAGAGGTAGAATTTATTTTGACTCACCACTATGCCAATAAAAATATTTAATAATATATTATTATTGCATATATTTGTTTATGGCTTACTGCTATGCACAAACAGACCAGCCCGTCCTCTGTTTATATGGTGGCATTTCTTTTCTCATGATTGAATGATTAGTTTTAATTTATTAAATTAATTTATGGTTTTGTGTTGGCTCGCTTTCTTTATTAAAAAAAAATAATTCCAATAATATAAAACGACAAGATTTTCTCACTAGTATTTTTAGTCCCTGACCTGGTGAGCTACCATGAGTATGTGTTTTATGACAGAGCACGTATAAGATATGAATGTTTTTGCGAATTTACAGGATTTTCACAAATACCAAATTTCTTGTATAAACACTCATATGAACAATTCATATCCAGCTTGATAAATGAGGCCCAATGTTTACACTGGCTTTGTTAGGCTCAGGTGAACCTAAGATTATAGGTGTTTCTGAAATGTGAAAACAATCCTGCCTTGTAATTTTATATCAGGAAACAGGAAGTCATAGAGTCTGAGTTGAATATTTGCATAGAATAGATTGCTGCCTTCTGAGGTTCTCTGGCCAGTTCTTGAGGCCACATACATTTATCCATATCCCAACATATCCTATAATTCTGTTCATGAGCTAGAATATAAAAGTGGCAGTGGAAAACATAGGTGAGAAAGGGAACAGTTTGTTGGGAAATGAGTTGGATAAAGATTGATTTCTAGTGAGAAATGACTGGTGCTACAAAATATTAATTCTCTTTTCTCCAGTGACATGGTATGTCATCTGACTTAATAAACCATTAGGGTTAGTGATTGTTAGAGCATGTTAGGAAGAGAATAACCAACACTTCAACAAAATCGATAAAATAGACTGAGAGCCTCATTACATTTTCCCCCCGAACTGCTGATTCCATTTTACCTGGCAGAAAACTTACGAAATTGTGTTTTCCTTCAATATATATATTTATGTCATACACAACGCCTCTCCCTATTCTGGACAATGCCTCAAAGCATTTAAGAGAACAGAAACCTACCGGCTCTTTGGGTCCAGGTGGGATCCCAAAGTATTTCATCAGGAGACACTCAGGAGGTATCATTTTAGGGGGGGAGTCAATATCAGCTAACTATCTGTTGCAGAAAATCTTGCTGCTGAGTTAAACATTCCTGTTGTCCCATAATGATCTATCTAGCTAGATAACATAGCTAAAAGGCAGCTTGACTAACCTGACTTATTAGACAGACTGCTGCCTTGATCTGGAGAATTATACTTCTATCTTCTTGTGGAAACCTAGAAGAGATTTTATTAATAAACAGAAATAATTAATGGGATAAAAATAAATATTTTTTGTAGTACTGTAATAACTGTTCAACACAAAACGTTGGCTTATCAAAACTAACGTTTGCCTAGATTTACATGGCCATGCATATGCAAATCACCTGGAAAATAAAGCCGCAAGTAAAATTTGTTGGCTCAAGACTGCGTGTTTGCTTAATCATGGATCTGGATAATAATTTGAATTGGCTATGGAGTCCATTAATGATTTTTGAATAAATGTAATTGCTTTTAAAAATAAATGTGTCTGTGTTTATGCTTTAATGGACAGAACTATTGTTAAAGTATACAACTTACCTGACTTCAATGGAGGATGTCACATTTTGGTGAGATTTCTTAGCTGTGTACTCAGAGTGGTGGTTTACAGCAGATACCCATTCAAGCAACCACTACTAATACATTTTTATATTAGGTATGAATCACACTTGAGACTCAAGTTGCAGAGGGAAACGATATGCACAAATGTGATGCCTGTGCAAGTCCAAGTGCTTTCAATGTAGTGTTTTCGGTTACAGACATATTTTAGAGAGAAATTGGGAATGAGGTGGATAGTTCCCAACCTTCATTGAGTAGGATTATGCAGTGATGGATGTCATAATTTTTCATGGCCTAGCCTATCCAGTTCAAGCAAACTGTTTCTGTTTCAGAAAAACAGTCGTTTGTTTGCCCATTTCCTGGTGGCACTAACGAAAAAACGTTAAAAAAACGACAACAACATCTTCTTTATTAAGGTACCCTCTGAAGCAATGCCACGTGGTTAATTGTGGGCATGTCTCTATTTAAATGAGCATTCACATGGCGTCAACAACAATTAGTATTTATTAAGCTTCATTGCATATACATATTTGATGAATCCCAATTCAACTGTGCACATGAGAGTCTAAATTTTATGTGTATGAAACAATTTAGAACCTTTTTTACACAAAGTCGATAAATGAGGCCCCTGGGCTTTTGATTGCTGTCATTCTCCAAGTAGCGAAAATGCCAGAGGTGGTCTTGTGATTTATATTTTGACAGCTAGCAGTTTGGAAAGAAAAGGAACAATAGTGAGGACATTGGGTTTGTTTTATTGCTGTTTTTGGGCTGTTTGATTAAGAAAAGTAAGTGAAAAAGAGAAAAAGTGGGCCTGTGCTTTGCAGAAGATGAAAGAACTGAGATCCAAAGCAACCAAGCATGTGTGTGGTTCAATATTTATAGACTATAGTATTTAATAGACTATAGTATTTATTTAGTATTAAGTATTTAATGAAGGACACATAAGCAATGGCTGAGGAGGTAGAGTAGGAAGTGAGGGGAATGTGAAAGGAAGGGAGAGGGGATTGTGAAAGGAGCTGTGGCCCCTGGGAAGCCAGCATGAGGCTCCTAAGAGCCTGCCGGAGGGGATAGTGCTTATTACACCAGCGCCTTTGGCACGCCGCTTTCAGCTCGAGGCCATGGCGGCATGTGTTGTAGACTTTCATCCAAAGCCTCTGTGCTGCTCCCCAAACATCTGGCTGTGTGTTTGCCCTACATTGCGCCTGGAAAAATGAACAATTTGCGTAATGGCACAATGCCTATGAGTGACAGCAGAGGCAACATATGGGAGACTGGCTGGCAAGGCAACAGGTACTCAGAAGCTTCCCTTCAGTGCTCACAATTACACACAATTGCCCTTTTGGGCTCTCAGCTGGTGTTTCAAAGCAATGATCATGGTCGATATAGTGTGTAGAAAGGTGTGGATTGAAAGCATACATTCTCAAAGAGAAGTGAATAAGTGATGTAATTGACATTGTTTGTAGCTCTTAACAGATATTACAGGCCTCAGTGGCTGAATGTTCAGCTTTCATCTGCGGATCAATCGGCAAAATACAGCTTTAAAATTCAGTGGGAGGAATGAATCAAACCCAAGGTCAGTGCTGTGTTTCACTCTTAATGACTAAGTGCATTAATGTGGAAGGTGCATTAAAAACTTTCAAAAGCTCATTCTTTAGCATCCACAAAAAAGGCAAAATAGCATGTGAGTGTCAATTAAAATAACACGAATGAAATCACATAAGGTATGATTAGTATGATAGAGAACACAGAATTCAAATTGATCCACTTTCTAGAAATGATATAATGGTGGTACTCAGCAAACTGCCTTGTATCAGGTAATAGAGACAGGCTGTAGCATGATGGTATGATGGACTAGTGTCCAATCCAGGGTGTATCTCAGCCTCAACTTTCATTCTAGGAGGATTACTGAACGTTAGGAGGAAAGTACTGAAAGTGGTTACTGAAAGTTTGTGAGTGCATGAGTGTAGCATGACAGGTATATATGGTAGCTGCTTTGTTTGCACTGAAGACCTTATTATCACATTAAAGACACAAAATTTTTACAACACATAATGTCCTGTCTAGGGTTTTAACTGGAATAAATGTTCAAGGGACACCAAATGTGTAGTTACAGTGGGAAAAAAAACAATATAAACCAGTTAGTTATATAGCTAGCCAGCCTACTAATATACTGTACTAGCCTATACCACCATGCTTTTGAATTCTTGAATTTGACTGGTGAGAATGTTTCAATTAGTTTTGGTATTTTCAGTTTTGTATTAATGTGCTCATTCTAATACATTATCTCCTTGGCGGACACTTCACATAATATAAGGTGAATAATAAACAGTTTAAACATGTTATTTAACAAAGAAAAACATATAATTGTTGAAATGGTGAAGCTTTCTATAAGGAGCTGTTATGAAAAGAGTCTCCAGAGTCAGTGCTTTGTGACAGCCAGTAAGTTTTCCATCATGGCAGAGTATTAATAACTTAAGTCAAAATTTATGTTACATGTCGTACATACTATAGCAATAATAACCTGCTAGCTCAGGTTGTGGTAGTGCATGGGATGCTTGATTTCAGGATTGTGGGTTTGAGCCCCACGCTAGGCACCAACCCCAGCCACTGGGGGTGCACAGGCTAGTACACTCTCATTGCCAATCCCAAGCCTAGATAAATGGAGGTGGTTGGGACAAGAAAGGCGTTTGGTGTAAACCCTGTGCCAAATCAATATGCAAACAATGGAAGGTGATCTGCTGTGGCAACTCTTAACAGGAACAGCCGAAAGAACAACATGATATAACAAAATCAAACAGAAGGGATATAATAGTTTAGTAAGGGGATGCTTTCTGTGTGTTTTACACTAGGAGACAGAATCTTCTTGCCTAACCCTTCAAATCAAACCCTGGCCGTGTTTGGTCCTATTATTGTCATGCTGATTTGTTCTCCTTTTATGCTCAATATCTCAAGCCTTGTGCAAAGCCACACAACATATCATCCATGCAACTGCCCGTTCTGAACAGTATAGAGCTCAAAACACCTAATTTCACAGGTCATGCTGTCAAAAGAAATAGAACAGACAACATGGATACCATGTGCTGTGTATATATATATATATATATATATATATATATATATATATATATATATATATATATATATATATATATATATATATATATACATACATATATATATATTGCATATTAAAGCTGAATTATTGTTTTTGGCATCCATGAATTCATTAGAGCTTGTAGCTTATATTACACCTGTGTCTAACCTTTCCTAATATTCAATACAGTGAATAATTAATTAAGGATTATGTCTTAAACTTAAAAGTGACCTGAAAGTGATAACAGTTCAGGGCGGAAAATAAAATATATACAATGAGACCTTGTACATTTTAATGTGTAAACATACCTTCATACTGCAGTTCACTATGTCTGATGCTGTTCACTATGCCTCACTATAGCATGATTCTCCTGTTTAATCAAAATTATTATCATCAGTTAATGGTCAGGGCTAGTACTCCAGCAGGGAAATCACTAACTGTTCTGAGTTGGACTTAGGATGATTGTGATTCAAAGAGGTAGTCAGTGAATACTTTACTGGGAATATGAGCATCCCAGAACTGCATTACTCATTATGTTTACACTGGTGTGAACCAGTGGTGTCTCACTCCATCCAGATGTTCTGTTGATAGTGCATAGAAGCTGATATACTGTATTAAAAAGCAGACCTTCCAGGCCAATTAAATTTCTCATTGACAAAAACTCATTCATGTAGATCAAGGACATCAAATTTGCTTCCCAGTTTTAGAATACTGGCACACTGCCACAGTGGGTAGCGTTGCCACCTCAGCGCTCCATGGTCCCTGGTCCGATCCTGAGCTTGGCTTACTGTCTGTCTGGAGTTTTCACCATGTCCACACGGGTTTCCTCTGGGTTCCTTCCACTTTCCAAAAACATGCTGGTTGGCGGTTTTGCTTCATTAAATAATCCATATGAGCAACAAGCAAATTGAAAATGACCTGAGGGATCAGAGACGCAACCTCAAAGAAGCCTGGAATGTCATGGAGAGGAGTGGAGCAGTATTGTCAGAAAGTCATCAAAAAAAAAAAGTGCATCAAGAAGAAGAGACAGGTTCAGTGAAAGAGGCAGGTACATCTACCCTTAGTCTTTTTAGAGAATTTGTGGTTATCAGTATAGCTGTATAGGTCTGATGTGCATGGATGATTTTGTCCTCCTCTCAGTGCAGGGAAATGTCAAAATCCTTGTCAGTAGTAATCAGTAAGCAGGAAATTATAGCAAAAAAATTAGCACACGTTGGTAAGCCTGATAGAAAGCATTTAAGTAAAGAAAAATGAAAAAAAAAAAAATTAAAGTTAGCAGAAAGGCTAACTTCAGTCTTTATTTCATTAAATAGGTATTAGTACCCATTTGTACAATGTTCAACATTTGCTACATTTGTAATCCAACTCTCGGACATAGTGTTAAACATGTTAAATTAACATGTTGGCAGTTCATAATGAGTACACTCACTCCTCCATTGACTTTACTGGCATGTCTATTCTGAAGTTATTACACCTATTCAATGGCCTTCGAAGGGGCAACACCATGACAGCCATCTGAAGTGATTTAAAAAGTTTTGTCCTGTGTGAAAGGGCAAATCTAAACACTTGTCACTGAAGATACCAACTGATTGACATCGACAAAAAGGAATGTAATAGGAAAAAATAGTGCAGCATGTTTACTGTATCGCTACCTCAGATAACATGTAGCATGTGTATTGTATTTGTTTACATTGTTTTATTCCCCTTATACGAAAGCAATTTGCCAAAGATTAAAATTTTTTATTAGCTATATTTTTTTTTAGTTTCACGTTAGTTTCTGTTATCACTTACAGAACAGCAGCTATACCTCACAAGCGTCTTTTTATTTTCTCTTTTGAAGTTAATAAGACAAAAGAAAACACAGCTTTTCATGGTACCAACTGTTCTGAAGACTTTTCCCTGGTGGAAAACTTACTGATTGTTACAAAGCGCTGACACTGGAGACTCCTTCTATAAATGTTAAATAAACATCTCTTTACAGAAAGCTTCACCAGCCAAAACTATTGTCACAGCTATTGTTAATGAAAATTAATCAACACCTGCTGGCCAATCAGCAAAGTGGTATAATTAATTAAGAGAATTAAGAGAATTAATCAGCAAATAATTAAGAGAATTAATCAGCAAAGTGGTATAATTGATAAATAACAGGACTAAGCAACTGCAGTTCATTGTTAAACTGTTAGGCTTGTTTACAGTAATGTTAGCAATTGTGCAACAGCAGAACACTGGCTATGGCTATGGCAACTTGACATTGATTTGAACTCTAAATAGCCGTTTGTCCCCGTCAGAAAGGTCACTCTGGGTGACATAGCCCGTATCAGATCTAGACTCGGAATAATCAATGTTAAGAATTACATTTTGTCATGGGATGTTTCATAAAAAGAATGATTTAACTAAACATGGCTTGTTTGTGACATGGAGATATATATCTCACAGCTTGTTGAAAGTGGGTGGCATTTACACCTCTACAACTTTACAGCTCCAGGGTCCAAGATATGATCTGGGTTACTGTCTGTGTGGAGTTTCACGTTCTCCTCAGGTCCATGTGCGTCTCCTCAGGGTTCCTCTCACCTCCAACATGCCAGTAGGTAGACTGTCTATGCTAAAATGTCCTAGATGTGAATGGGCATGTGAATGTAGGTGTGTGATGCCCTGTTGAACTGGTGTCCCATTCAGGGTGTGTCCCCGCCTCACGCTCAATGTTCTGGGGATAAGCACCAGACCCACCTCAGCCCTGACCAGGATAAATTGGTTACTAAAGATGAACGAATGAATGAATGAATGAATGAATGAATGAAGAAACTATGAAGGCTCTAAATATAGCTGAATCAGACTGCCTTAGGCTGGACTGGAGCTATATTTTGTAGGAAGGTAGCTATGTGAAAGGAGATCCGTCATGTAAATTGCAGCCCGAGTTCAGTGTCCCTTTAAAAAGCGTCTCTGTGAGAGTGCTGAAGTTCCTCTCAGCACCGCTAGGCGAATCTTTGCTCCATTTTCTGAAGCTCTTACAAGCGGCTTCATCTTTGCCTTGCTGGGGACAAGTGGGAGAAAATCGGCGTGTTATCAAGCTGTACACTCTAAAATCGTGAGGAGCGGATAAAAACGGGGGGAAAACCCAGAACAAAAGCCGGTTCGGTTTGTTAGCTTAGTTTAGCATCACTGCGGGGAGGAATTCGGGCTCGAGCCGCAAAATAAAAGGCGCTTCTGCATCCCGCTGCTGTAGAAATGAGGAGATTCGCTGTGGATTAAAGACACCTCTTAAAACTGCGTACGGGAAAATGATTTTTACTCTGTGAATAAACTGGACGGAATAATGCTGCCCGTCTGAGTCAAGTCTGGTTTTATCTTTTTTCTCCTTTATAATTTTTTTTTCTTGGCTGGATTTGCTTCCTTCGGATTCCTTTTTTTCTTCTTTTTTGTCAAGAAGAAATGCTGTGAAAACTGGAAAAGGCGAAGAGGAAAACTGTCTGAGGTGATTATGTGAAGAAAAAAAAACAATATGTATATATACATATATTTGTCTTTACTACAGCCTGGGGTGTTTGACTTGGGAAAGAGGCTGTCGTGTCTTACTCCTGAGGGGAAAGTATGGAGAGCCGAGCACTGACGCTGGCAACTTGCGCCTTTTAGCAGCTAGCCTTGGTGAGAAATGTACATTCGAGTTCACCAAAATTTACCCATTCTAGTGTGTGAATTGAGACATTTTACCATGTTCACAAACTGTAAACTAGCCTAGAGTCTGTTTCTGTGGTGGGTTTGCCCAGTTCTCTACTTTGCTTGTGGAATTACTGTGATGTCCGTTGATTTGTTTCCTCAGTAAATCAGACGAGGGCTTCAATAATCAGCCATTTAATAAACACCTGCAGTCTCACACACACGCACACACACACACACACCCCGACAGCCAAACAGCCAAGTGTATTTAAAATGTAGGCAAATTGTATTAGGACAGTCCATTCTCTTTTGATTAAAGTGAATCCCGTTTTAGCAGCCTTAATTGGAATTAATGTGACAAATTACTCGAGCTAATGTTCTCTGACTGATAATGAAGACTCGCGACTCGCGCGCGCCTCAGATTGCACTGCGCTCCCCCCCTTAACAAATGGGGCTCGCGTGCATTAAAAAAAGCTCAGTAAATAAGAAAAACTTGGTGAGCAGAATGCAGAATATTTGGACTAAATATTCAAAAGTAATCTTCATTAACCCACAGACAGCTTGCTCTAGGCACAAAGTTGACTAATGCTTTCTTGTAATAGTCTAATAGACTTGTCATACATGGGCGATTTAAGCTTCATGGTAGACAGTGACTGCCTTGTATTAGGGGTCCAAGCACTGAAACTGATGGAACCCTTTTGGAATTATGCTGATTTCTATGTTATTTATTTATTTACTTATTTATATAGTTTTCTAACGAAAGGTATGTAGGCGTCAAAAACCTACAAAGGCCTAAAAAGACCATGTTTGGCAGAACGATTGTCTATCCTCCTCCGTTGTGGTGTTTGAGTAGAGATTTTTCTGTTAAATATTGGCTAAAGCCATGCACAAGCACCTTTATGCAAACTGGCAAAATAAAAGTAGATTGAGCTAAATGGTCCAATTTACATATGAGAAACTAGTTTTAAAATTCTACACTTAAATCTTACATTTTATCCTTATTTCCTGAAATTTGGCATGTATCATCTAGAGCAGTGGTTCACAAAGCAGGGTCCATGAAGTATAGCCAGGGAGTCCGTGGTCGACATGCTATACACCAAGTTATTATACTTATTATTGAGTTCGTATAGTTTTCAGCCTATTCGACTAGTCACTTGAATTAAATGGTTTTAATCCAAACCTCAAAAATAAAAAATAAAACAAGTCAGCCCATGACTAATGTCAACTTAGAACTAACTTGTTCTCTCGGTGGAAAGTTCAGGAATAAAAAAAGGCTGTATGGTTATCCAATCAGTAACGATGATGTTATTGTACACATTTGAATAATGAGCCTGATATTTGAATAGTTTTATTATGTTCATAAATAAATATATACTGATGGGGTCCATAGAATTTATTTTACGGTTAAAGGGGTTAAAGTAAGATGCCGTGATCTAGAGTATTTTCACAAAATACTCTGAGGTCACCAGATAAATGGAATGTGACCGTTCTGGGCCACTGTAACCTATAAATGCTTTTAAAAATCTTGTAAATACATAGATGATGTGAGATAAGATGCCTATAAATGCTGCCAACCTCAACCAAATGACTTGAAGTTGAAATTTGATATGCTTTTATAGATTACAAGCCTGAACATATCCTAAAATAACAGCTGGACCAATCATCAAATATGCCAACAGCCAATCAAATTTCAGCAGCCAGTAATTACCCTAGCATGGTGATATTTGCTGTGTACATACAGAGGGAATTATCACGTAGCTGTCCAACATAGGAGGCATGCTTACCCATAGACATTTCTCAACATATCATGAAATAACAGTTGGACCAATCACCAGGTATGGTTACCAAAAGCCTGTATTTTGTCAGATTTTTGTTAATTGCATGTACCTGCATGGACGCTGTTGTTTGGCTATATTTTATTTTCTTCTCTTCGGTGTATATGAGCACGTTTTGGTTCTGAGGTAGGCTTGATATTTTAGGGATGTTAATTTTTTCATTCCACATTTCTTTATGTATACAACTATAATTATAACAAATGTTACATTGAACATTACTTTTTTCCATGCCTGGTAATTATAATATATGATACTGGCATTCTATTTCACTATAGTATTTAGTAGGATAGTATGCTTTGGGACACAGTCACAGTTCACTGTGTTTAAAGACTTAGAGCCTATTTCAAAGGTTTATATGGTTGTTTTAAGTCCAGCTACTGAATCTGTACAGGGGAGGGAGCTAGTTCATAAGTAATGGGCTTTACTGCAATGGTTTACCCAGGTCTTACGCCTACTTCATTTCCTCTTCCAGCGCTCTAGTTTGACATCGTGCAATAGGTTTTTCTGAGCCAGTGCCTTTCAACCAAATGCCCCGAGCTTATGAAGGAGCCAGTGACAAATGTGTCAAATATGTTTCCTTTCCATTTCTAAATAACAAATGCTACTGCATAAGCTTAATCTGTGTCCACTTTATTCTTGTGTCTTCATCATGTATTCCCTGGTCTGCTGCTTTTTTGTGTAGAAAAATCCTCCTTTATTATTCATCTTCAAATCTCACCTGAGGGACATGTCTGTTGAATGATGATTAATTCCACTCTCTCAGTACTCAAACAGGATAAAGTGTGAGTCCTTTGCGCCATGTCATAAAATGTAGCTAAGGCAAACATGATTAGAAAATGGAGCGGTGTTTGAGTTGAAGGCACTAGTGGGCCTTTAACATTGGCTGCTTGCAATGTTTTGGGTGATTTAATTTCTCTTGACTGAGGTTGTATTGACCAGTATGATATATATTTGTTTAAATTACCAAGCTTTAAAATATGTGATTTTTTTAGTTGAAACTACCATACTTCCATACCATTCAAGAAGAAATTCAGAACTGTCACCCTGACTTGGCTTGTTTTATTCAAATAAAATTCTTCAAACAAAAACAAATAGACAATATTTAATATTCAGTTAAGCAAATTAATACAGAATAGGGGACATTAACAAGTGTATAAATTCGCATGGAGGGGATTATTCAGTGTAACCATAGTCTTTATCCTCTTATAAAGATGTTTCGAATGTAGTGCCTTTGACAAAAAGTCGGCAGGTCATTGGCCGTTTCATCTATCACATTTGGTATTCTTTCCTTGCGTCGCACATAAAAGATATTGTTCAAGACTGTCTAGTGTCTGTATAAACATATCTTTTGATATTTCCAACTGCAAGGTGACAGGATAATTGCATGACAGTTTTTGTGTCAACCTTTATTTTGTCTGGTTTCATCAGTGTTTACAAAATCCATGCACATTAATTAATCAGTCAGATTGTGCCTGGGCTGATGTGTGTATTGCAGCAGATTGTGGGATGTGGAAACAGGAGCTCTTACTGTAGTTACAACATTGAAGTGCATCAGTACATTATGTTTTATGCATACACTCACCAGTCACTTTAATAGGAACACCTGTACACTATAGCCTCTGTGCTCTGAGATACTTTTCTGCTCACCATGGTCGTAAAGAGTGGTTATTTGAGTTAATTTAGCATTCCTGCCAGCTTAAATCAGTCTGGCTATTCTTCTCTGACCTCTCTCATCAGCAAGCTGTTTCAGCACCCACAACTGCCACTCACTGGATGTTTTTCATTTTTCACACCATAAACTCTAGATTTTTGTGCATGAAAATCCCAGGAGTTCAGCAGTTACTGAAATACTCAAACCAGCCCTTCTGGAACCTACAACCATGTAACGATCAAAGTCACTGAGATCACATTTTTCCCCATTCTGATGTTTGACGTGAATGTTAACTGAAGCTCTTAACCTGTATCTGCATGATTTTATGCACTGCGCTACTGCCACATGATTGGCTAACTGCATATGTGCATGTTGGTGGACATTATATCAGCATCCCATTGAACCTACTTATCTGCTAGGCAACTAGGAATAAAAAAAAATAATATTCTGGACATGTAATGTGCCCAGGCTACTGATTTGTCCAACCCTGTGCTAAGATCATGTGACCTACTTTACAATTATGTGATAGTTCAGGCCAGCTGCTTCAGCATGTACTGCTGATATCAGCTCAATACTGTTACTGGATATCAAATTGCAGTCTCTACCTGTATATTATTTTGTTTGCTGATTTGTGGTTTGAAAGGAACCTCATGTGGTTTTAGACAGAAATAGTAAGTGTAGCCCTGGTGGCATAAATAGGATCATGTATGAGCTTGTTGTAACAGTCTGCCAGCATTTTCCATCTGGTAGGAACACATTTGGCTCATACAAACTGCTTTAAGTACATGATGCCTGAGGGCTTTCTTGCATGTGCATCCCACTTCAAGCGCCCTACAGAGCATCTACATTATAGTCCATGTTCGACTCTACTGGTGTAAAGATATTTCTTCCTTGTTATTTGTGCCGTTTTGTTATGAGTAAAGTAGAGTCCATGGCTGGCTCTGTGACAGCTGCTGCCCTTAGTGTTCCAGCTTAAAACCATACATTGCTTGAATTTTTTTTTTACTGTACAAGGACAGGCATTGGTGTACATTAGCAATGGAGCAATAGAAAAATTCACGGTATACATACAGCTTTGTACATTTTCAGATTAAGATAATTTGGTCACCTGCCATTTCCCACCCACCAGCCAGCTCTCCCCTATCATATGACAGTAACCAACAGAGGAGGGTGAAGGCTAACACATGCTTCCTCTGAGACACGCGAAGCCAGCCAGCTACATGGTTTTGAACTGCAGGCCCTGCTGTGTCACAGGGCAGCATAAAACACTGGGAGGGAAGTGCTATCCACCCTCTTCCACATACATGAGCTCACCGATGCCCATGACTGGCAAGTGTTGCTGTGATTAACAGGGGAGAAATAGTAATGCTATCCCTCCCAGTCAGAGAACACTGCCAAATTTGTTCCCTTGGTTTCTAGCCACGGATGGCAGTAGCATCATTGGGATTTGAACTCGATGGGACAGGCCACTAATTCTTCGTTGCCCTAAAGGTTTTATCTTCAAGTATAGCCAAGTAGCACCTGAAAACAGAATAATATCAAGACACTGAAATGAATTAATCTTGAGCTTTTGCTATTCTTATAGAATAATTTAAACATAAATAGGCTACTGGACATACTGTAAATAAAAACCTAATGGACGAGACTATGAAAATAAATAATATCCATAGAGTAATGTACTAAATTCTGATCCAGATGAGTTTTGTGAATTCTATAAACCGATCATTGTATGTATGTATGTGTGTGTATGTATATATATATATATATATATATATATATATATATATAATGTATATATGTATTACATATATATACACACATACACACCCACACACACATCACCTCATTATTGGATAGTGCAAATCAGTACCATCTTGTAACTTTCATCTTTATGCTCCTTTCTTTCCAGTTTCCCTTCTAAGCGGAATTAAATCAGCTTCCGAACAGTTAACTCATGCACACTGATCCTCTGTAGATTGCCAGTGTCTAATGCTGGATGAATCTAAAGCAGGCGTCTCATCTTTGTGCATAAAGATGTGACCTTCAGAAAGCTGTAATTGCATTTGCTAAGCAAAAAAAAAAAAATAGTAGTTCTTAATGGCCTAATCGAACATGGGGATGAGGTACCTTTATGTTAAATTACATGTATATAACTTCATGTTAAACTGTATCTGCTATGACCTTCATAAGATACTGTATAGTAAGTGCATCAAAATGCATGGTCTTTTAGATAGATGTTTAGATACTGCACTGCTTACTCATGTGTGTTTAATATGCTAAGTGTATACTGCTTTTTACTGGCTCCTCAATTTACTGAAAATATATCTTGTATCTGTGAAAGACTTGCCAGGCGAAGAAATTGATACCTAGTTCATTTGAGCACTCAACGTGGTCTTGGACCGACATAACGTGTATATGTGAACACTTCAAATGATCTCAGACCACAGGAGGCGGTCTCAGTATGCTTAGTTTGTGGGTTCTTTTGTGGTTCGATTGATCTGTGCGATGTGAGCATAAAGACACACCTGTCAGCTTTGCGTTTACTTATGCCAGAAGTACCTCGAGGCTTGCCATACATAGCTGCCATCTTCCATCACGGTTAAAAAACAAAACTTTTTACAATGTCTGGCCACGGAGTTGTGTGGTCTCAGGAGGAGACCACTGCACTTAATGATATTTGGAGAGAGGACTGCATTAAATGTCAATTATCCACAACACATAACAATATAAAATTTTTTCTTTTGTTTTCCCAAAAATTAAGATAGCGGTTACAACAGAACTGCACTGTAATGTCGTGTTATGCCAGAAGTACACGAGCACCCGGGACAAAATGTGACACAGTGGGGAGTCCACTGAAATTAAGGATTCCTGTCCCTTCTACGAAGATCTAGACAAAATTTTGTGTGCAGGTGCTTGTACAAATCTGACGAATGTTGTCGAGGGGGGAAGCATGGACCTACAAAGTATAACACTATAAAACAAATAATACTACCTATAATCCAATGCTGCACAGATAGCTGGGGTCTGAGTTCTTAAGGAACAAGGGTCTGAGGCCACATCAATGCTAAAAAGGACCAAAAAAGAAACTGGTCCCCTTTTAAGTGCACTTACATTGTGAACACCAAAAGCACTGAGCTCACTTGCAGCTGGTTCACTTTCTGGTTCATTTTAACTGAACTGAGTTTGATTCATTTAAAGTGTACTATACAATGAGGGAAAAAATTATTTGATCCCCTGCTGATTTTGGACATTTGCCCACTGACAAAGAAATGATCAGTCTATAATTTTAATGGTAGGTTTATTTTAACAGTGAGAGACAGAATAACAACAAAAAAATCCAGAAAAATGCATTTCAAAATAGTTATAAATTGATTTGCATTTTAATGAGTGAAATAAGTATTTGATCCCCTATCAATCAGCAAGATTTCTGGCTCCTGGCTCCTGGCTCCTTTTATACAGGTAACGAGCTGAGATTAGGAGCACTCTCTTAAAGGGAGTGCTCCTAATCTCAGCTTGTTACCTGTATTAAAGACACCTGTCCACAGAAACAATCAATCAATCAGATTCCAAACTCTCCACCATGGTCAAGACCAAAGAGCTGTCCAAGGATGTTAGGGACAAGATTGTAGACCTACACAAGGCTGGAATGGGCTACAAGACCATCGCCAAACAGCTTGGTGAGAAGGTGACAACAGTTGGTGCAAATTCGCAAATGGAAGAAACACAAAATATCTGTCAAGCTCCCTCAGTCTGGGGCTCCATGCAAGATCTCACCTCGTGGAGTTTCAATGATTATGAGAACAGTCAGAAATCAGCCCAGAACTACACGGGAGGATCTTGTCAATGATCTCAAGGCAGCTGGGACCATAGTCACCAAGAAAACAATTGGTAACACACTACGCCGTGAAGTACTGAAATCCTGCAGCGCCCACAAGGTCCCCCTGCTCAAGAAAGCACATGTACAGGCCCGTCTGAAGTTTGCCAATGAACATCTGAATGATTCAGAGGAGAACTGGGTGAAAGTGTTGTGGTCAGATGAGACCAAAATCGAGCTCTTTGGCATCAACTCAGCTCACCCTGTTTGGAGGAGGAGGAATGCTGCCTATGACCCCAAGAACACCATCCCCACCGTCAAACATGGAGGTGGAAACATTATGCTTTGGGGGTGTTTTTCTGCTAAGGGGACAGGACAACTGCACCGCATCAAAGGACGGGGCCATGTACCGTCAGATCTTGGGTGAGAACCTCCTTCTCTCAGCCAGGGCATTGAAAATGGGTCGTGGATGGGTATTCCAGCATGACAATGACCCAAAACACACGGCCAAGGCAACAAAGGAGTGGCTCAAGAAGAAGCACATCAGGGTCCTGGAGTGGCCATAGAAAATCTGTGGAGGGAGCTGAAGGTTCGAGTTACCAAACATCAGCCTCGAAACCTTAATGACTTGGAGGATCTGCAAAGAGGAGTGGGACAAAATCCCTCCTGAGATGTGTGCAAACCTGGTGGCCAACTACAAGAAACGTCTGACCTCTGTGATTGCCAACAAGGGTTTTGCCACCAAGTACTAAGTCATGTTTTGTGAAGGGGTCAAATACTTATTTCACTCATTAAAATGCAAATCAATGTATAACCATTTTGAAATGCGTTTTTCTGGATTTTTTTGTTGTTATTCTCTCTCAATGTTCAAATAAACCTACCATTAAAATTATAGACTGATCATTTCTTTGTCAATGGGCAAATGTACAAAATCAGCAAGGGATCAAATAATTTTTTCCCTCACTGTATGTGAAACCTCCTCAGATAAGGAATATCCATATCCATATGGGAAGATAAGGAATATCCTCAGCTAAGGAATATCCATATGTCTTCATGTGTGGGGGTAGTCTGTATCAGCAAGTATTACTGTTTTATGCTATGCACACTGACCTACTAACTGAGTTCTGAGTTGGTCAGGTAGTTTATTTGAGTTTTTCTGAGTTATTAAATTAACAAGCCCAGCCAACTGGGGTAAGCGGGATTTCATATCCAGGCTATAAACTTTTTATTCATAGAATACCTGGCAGACAAGGAGGTTCAACAACCGTTTTTTTCTCTCTTTTATTTTCTCTCTTTATCTCTCATTTCTGAACCCTATTGAATTTTGCAGAACAATTTTTATTTGGTATGTATTAGGGATGTAACGCAGCGACACTATCTGTACCTGTTTATTGTGCCAAATATCCGTAATTGTATTTGCAGTTACACCTAAAGTGGGCATGGCCTAAATCACATAAATAAAGTTTTTTTTAAAGTAAATATAAACCCCACCAATATTGCCTCCAGAAACACTGAAAAAAATACTGGAAAACCCAGAGGTAGAAATACCAACAGTATTAGCATGGTGTGGGAATTTTGACTCTGACAGTTCCTCAACCTCAGCAACATCATCACTTGAGTTTGTAATTGGTCTCAACTCTGTGCCCACAATATTTTTAACAAATGTAGTTGGTTCTATTTTCCAATGTATAAAGCTAGTAGCCTATTTTAAATCACTACAACCCTGACCAGGCAGCTTTAGCCTAGTCAGTTTGGTTTCTGGGCAACTAAAACATAGGACTGGATAAGCACACTGAAGCTTTTACTAGCCAGTGGGCTAGCTAATGAATTTTGCTACCTGTATTCACCCCTGTATTAGAGAATCAAAGAATTGTTGATGGATTAGCAAAAAAAAAATAGTGTTTGCATAATGTATGTATCAGTATAGTCATTTGGGATTTTTCAGTTGATCTTGTGTGCCAGTTTGCAATACAAGGTGGAAGAGCAACAGGCAGATTCACAATCTGTCATGTGGAATATATATGTGTGTGTGTGTGTGTGTATATATATATATATATATATATATATATATATATATATATATATATATATATATATATATTAGCTACACAAGAAACAGGTATATTTGCCTTTTTTGGGACTCTCTCAGTGTGGTGCCGTCCTACCTACTGGTTCGTCAGTTTCCCATTCATTGAGCAGACGAAAAGCTCTCTTTAAATGTCTCCAGCACGGTTCGTCTTTCTCTTGCCAAAAGAAAATGATTATTTTGCCATAATCGTTTGTGTGTGGCTGACATGGCTGTGCACAGCAGGCTGAAGAAGAACAACAGCAGTTTCCCTTTTAAAATTTCCCATTCTTATGTCTGTGGTGCTTAAGAATCGCTGTGCACACTCGGATGGAGGGCTAAGTAGGTATGCTACCTGTTGCCCCGTTTATCGCACACCTGTCCTTTAGGGCTTTTAAACAGTCCTATTGCAGCATAAACATTAAAGTGTAGAGTGGTCTCATCAAATGGACTGTAATGTGTATGGGATTAGCTTAATAAATGGAGCAGGAGAAATGATTCAAAAGGACAGATCTTAGATCCGGCTTGGCCTTGGCAGATGAGCGGAGGTAATGGTGCGGAAGGGAAGGGAAATGAAGTAGGGGCATGCCATCAAAGCACTGCATTTAGTAAAATATGAGGCCAGCTGTTATAGCAAAGAGTAAGATGTCATCCTCACATGTCCTGCAGTAAGTTTACTAGTTACAAAGGAATTCATCAACAGCCTACAGCTGTAGTAGAGCAGTTCCTTTTGGAGCTCAAGCTTAGTGTGTTTTTGCTAAACTGATTATGTCTAATCTATCAGACAACAAGATTTTATCATAAACGGAGTATAGTACATGTGAACAGCATGTGGATTTCTTTTCCTGCTCATGTGCACTGCTATACCTTCCCGCTAACGTTCAGTGGCACTCACTTTTCTTCTTTCTATTATTCTGAGCAAAATATGTTCTTCTCTCACCTTTTAAAGCAAGAAGACGTTGGGCACAGGTTGTCCTGGGGTCTGAGAGTGCCAAACAGAGCTAAACTCACTAAATAGACTTGTGTGTTTTTATTCCCCTCCCCGTGGTCAGCACAGTCAGAATCCCACTTTCCACCTCTCAATCAGTGTGAGCGTGTGAGGACTTGGTGGATCAATGGGCATCCTGCAGCTTGTTAACACGAGAGAGGCTGGAGTATTTCCTCGACTTGCTTTACCTCTGCTTTTTTGTCAACAATATTGTTTCACCTGCACACCTGTCCACCTTCACACGGCAAATATACTTTGCAAATTCTGTTAACTAGTTTTTCCCTTTTTGCTGCTGTACTTCTGCAACGTGTTAGCCACCTAACAAATCCCATCATCTCTGTGCAACTGGGGTGTAACGCAGTGTCACTATGTGTATCTGTATTCAGATTTAAATCCGAAGTGGGTGTGGCTTAAACTGGAAGATTTTTCTTTTTCTTTTTTAAAATTAAATATGAATCCTACCACTACTATACCACACTAGAAAAAATGCAGAAGCAGAAATGCCAGCAATTCTGGCTCTGACAGTTCCTCAAACTCAGCTACATCACTTGAGATAATTGGTCTCAACTAGAGATGTGTTTAATGTTTTTAATAATTTTGCAATACATCTGCAATATTATTCTAATTTTAATCCATCGCAACATTGCCCGTAACTAAGGATGAATGAATGAACACTGTAAATACAATGTTCTTGTTGAATGTGGTTGTAGCTGACTGCTTGCTCATGACATGAAAGTTTAAAAAAAACTCCGTTATTTGCCCCTCTACAGGGTTACCCCCCCCCCCCCCAAAAAAAAAAGCCAGACAAAAAAAACAACAATATTATTCATATGTATATGTGTTAAATTTGCATAATATATTCACAACTATGCTGTGCATCATTATTAATCAGTGGCTAATTCAGTATCTGAGTCTTACGGTTCAGGATGGGGACATTAGAATATTATCATTTTGGTTTTTATGAGACCGTCTAGGCCCTCCCATTGTCTGTACTGTATGCTCCAGTTGAAGCAACATGACAATAATGTACCCATTTGCCTCCTCCCTAAGTTACAGTTCTAACCCTGAAGGCCTTTTAAAGCATCCAAGTTCTCCAGGAACTGACTACTTAAGACTTGATGTCAAATAATTTATTTGGCCCTAATGGTTACTTGACTGGCTGATGTTGATGGATTGAGAGGAGGCATTTTCTATGCAGAATCAAAACTTGAGAGTTCCAACCCCTTCCCGTGCTTCATAGAAATGCTAAAAAAAAAAAAAAAAAAAAAAAGTGATAAAAGTTTAATTGTGCAGCTTATTGTTTTCTGGACGCATGATAATGACGTTCCCACACATGGTGGACTTAAAGCCCCACAGAGAGTGAGTAGGAAGCTCCGTTCTTTCTTGGGGCCATTCCATTGGTTTAGAGCTCAGCTGCTCTGTTTCCATGCCAACATTGTGCTTCGTTGATGACCTCATAGAGCAGAAGTCACAAGATGGCAGCCAGGTGAAAAAAGAGAACAAAACGGGTGGCGTCCCACACATACAAACAGCTTGCTCTTACTTACTACATGTACACCCTGCAAGGCCATAGGGATGGTCAGTGATGAGTGTGTGTGTGAGTGTGTGGGTGTGTGTGTGTGTGAGAGAGAGAGAGAGAGAGAGAGAGAGTGAGTGAGATAGCGAGAGAGGCATGAGAGAGAGAGAAAAGCGTGAGATAGAAGGATGGTGAGAATGAGAGAAAGTACTTTTACACTAACAAAGTGGTAGCACAGAGTCTGCGTGGGCTGCCTGCTAGCTGTCATTTGAGATGGTGCAGAGCTGCAGGATCTTGTTTGCTTTACCATGTTACTGCAGGCATGCAATAAATCAGAGGCTGTGAATTAACTTGTAGATCTTTTTCCACATTTGTGGGTACAGAGCTTAAGAGAGTTTTTAGAACAGAAGCCCTTAGACAAAAGTTCCAGGTTCCCAATCTTATCCTGGAACCTTATAACTTGAGACTCATGTTAATATACTATACTCTGAGTTTCTCAGGTACACAGGTACATGTGTGTAGGTTTTACAGTTACTATTCCCATTGGTCGCTCAGCATGACCAAGAACTGACTACTTTCACAGAAAGAGGCAATTTGACTGACAGTGCAGACAACCAACTACAGACCTTTTTCTGTAGCCCATCAGCAAACTCAAAAGGGTATCTCACAATCGATACCTGTTTATGAAAATAACCATATTGAACAGTTTTTAAAGTTGTGATCTTAAGAAAAGCTCCTTGTGTGGTGGTGTTTGGAGGTTTTCCTGTAGGGAACTGGCACACAGAAGTGTTCATCCATGGAAATGTGGACAGACAAACAAATTTCTTCAGGATTCTGAAACTTCTGGCCAGAAAAGTGTACAGAATATGCAAATATTCTGGGGGATGGATTTGCAAGTTGTATACCTACAAAGTGGTCTGTATGGTAGCTTTACATCATGAAATGGACAGTGAGTGTAGACACAAGGTAGGTTTATCTAAGTAACCAGCAGTTTCACTGGTATCAAAAACATTCCCCGCCTCCTTGTCTGTACTTCTCATTTGTCCAGCAGGCACAAAATTATGTGGTTACATCCAGTACATTTGCCTCTATATCAGTCAAATAACACACTCTGTCCAGCATTGATTTAGAGAAGCATTTCTACCTATCATTGGTCATGTCATATTCCCAGGCTTTTCATTTTGTGCTAGGTGCATTTCACACTTGCGCTATAAGAATAACTCCCCCCACTGTTCTCACGTTGTCTGTGTACCTGTTAAAAACACACGCACACCCAGTCTCAGCCAGCACCATCACGTCTCATTACTCCGGCCCCCAAAGACCAAGCGACAGCTTTTACACAGAACTGATGATACAGTGAATATATCTCAAACTGTGGTCCATTTTTTTTAACGAGCCTGGGAGGAAGCTTCCTGAATCCTCACCAAATTTAGTTGGGCCCTAAGTCCCCCACCCACCCGCCAAAAAAAAAAAATTCTCATTTCTCCTCCAGCGGCAGCCGGGCAGTCCTGCAAGCTAAGCACATCAGTGAAAATAGGCATATAAGCCGCTGCCTATAAATTTCCACAAAGCCTGATTGGAGGTGGAATGAGATCATTAAGGTCAGCGTGAGGCTTGCGTGGACCTAAAGCACATGGTGATGGACTGTTCGGGCTGTTGACTGACTGCGGCAATAAGCCGCCTTTCGCACCCTACGTCCCGTGCTTCTGACAGCTCGCGCTAAAATAATAGGTCATTTGTTTTCCACGCTGCACTAGGGTCTAATCAAAAACCATCTTCCAGCTCCTGCAAAGCGAATATTCAGAACTTCATTAAAAGTTTGATTTGAATTCTCACCTCAGCAGTGCTCCCTACTTCAGTGCGTAGGCTCCATGCGTATTTGGTATGCTGTAGAAAAAGTTGTATTTTTTGAAAACAGCAGTATGGCAGAAGTTGTTTTGTGCCAGTGTGCAAAATGTGCTGCTGTTCGCGTAATCACCAACAAGACATAGAGGTTCCCTGTAATTGGCTGAAATAGCACAGAGAGGAAGAGTGAGAAATGTCTGTGTTCTTTCGGATGTGTGTGAAATTTAAGGGGCTAAAAGGGTCAGAAATGCACCCAGACTAGGGGAAGGGGAGAAACTTTCTTGTGAAATTACTGAAGATACAAAGAAGTGATTTTGGGAATATCATGTATTTCTTTAGAAAAATTTAGAACCTTAGTTCTTAGAGTTTGTAAGATGAGCTTTATAGGACAGGTGTTTAATGGTACTGACCCCATGCATGTTTTCATAGAATCCATTAAGGGTGCTGTCACATGCAGCATTTAGTCTGTTTGAATCAACATCTGATGTGTTTTCTCCTTTGGTTTTTACAAGTGAGAAATAACGGTCACACTAGGTCTGAGAGCGTCTGAGCGACATGGTTTGGTCCCATTTAAAGTGAACTTTGCAGTGAGAACACAATTTGACCCTGAATCTAAGCAACTGAACCAAACGTGTGATTGGGGTTGTGATTTTTTATTTATTATTACTTTTTTTGTAGATAAGAGCTGCTAAACTGAGCAATGAAGTGCTTAGCCAAAGGACAGACCCTTAGCACTGCAGAAATCTGATGTGTTCTGGATATTTGGTATTTGATAAAATTGGTATATTTGATAAAAAGAGAAGATGAATGCTTAATATCACACAAAATGTTTTAAACTGGTTATTTATATAATTATATAGTAGCTTATTTAGTACAGGCTCAGTGTTCTTCACACTCAGGTGGTATTTTAATTGTCTTATTTATGACCATTAAATGAAAGATTTTTATGAGTACTTTTTCTGCCCTACACCCCAGCTTTTTTCTTAGTTTAGTTAGGTGCAGTGTGAAACCAAACCATATAGTGATTTGCGATATTCCAAACCACCTCTGTGTCATTTCTGACACACTCTTTCTCATTACATTGACAGTGTTTTATCATTTACCAGCCAAACCGTGTGTCTGGCTTTCCATTTCTCCCTCCATAATCTAAATATTTGGCTCGCCTGCCCGGCTCATGGCAGGGCCCGGCCGCAGTTTTTCTTCCTGCTCTATTGTAGAAATCCTCCCAGCATTTTTATAGTCTCATTAACAATACAGCACCCAATCAATGCATTTCAGGCCTCTTGTTTATTCGTTTGCCTAATTATTTTAGTATGCCATTTGCATTTGTATGGATGCATACCATTTGTCCACTCCTGTCAATAAACGGCAGTTTGTTTTGAAATATGAAGTGCAAAGGGCAGAAATGAGGACCAGGCCAAGATAAGACAGAGAGAAAGATAAATAAAAGAACCAGAGATAAATCAGGTGATAATTTCAAGGCGTGTTCACTAATTATCTGACAGCTCAGTAAGACAAATGGAACTTACTTTAGAGGTTCTAAGGTCAGGGCCATAAATGATTATGTCATGAAATGATATTACATATGTTGAATATGCTGATCAATAATTCTTTGGGCTTTAGTAGTTCTGTTGATGATGTGTCCAGTTACAAAAAAAAATAATAATAAAAAATAAAAAAAAAACATTCCGTGAGAATAAAGTACTAGAGCGTCTTCCTACAATACAAGTAATCTTATGGCATTTAAAATAAATCTTTAATAGAAAGTGCCCAGAGCAGTGTCAGAGAGCATGGTCATTAAAATGAATGCAAGGTGCCATGAACTGCGCACACACACAGCATGAAGCAGTGAAGTAATCGTACAGAGAAACTGTAGTGTGTGTGATCACTTCAGTTAGGCAAGCACTGAGACACATGCTTCCTTTCCCCTCACTCTTCATCGTCCACACCTTTCTCCTGTTACGTGGTGCAGGTCATGGCATATTGTGTTTATTTTTAACATAACTATAACCAGAGCTAAATAACACTAAATGAGAAACTTGCTCGCTTGATACTTAGTAGGTTACTGTTGTTGGTATCAGTATCGGTGTCTATATCAGTAAGTACCAAGCGCATGTACTCATTCTCTGAAAAAAACATTTTCTGACCTTGATTCTGACCATGCCTTGGCATTTGGCTGTATAATGATGACATATTTTGGATCAAACATAGTAGAAGGTCTTTACAGTTTTGAGGCCAGAGAGCAGGTCACTCTAAATTGGTTCTCATTCAGCCTCTCTTTTCGGACATAGCCGCTACTGTAGGTTGCTCCGGAAATTCTGAATCCTCCATGTCTGCGACTGAATGATCTGCTTGTTAGGAAGCTCGGAGCAGAGTGTTCTTCAGTCTGTGTGTGGCTCTACAGTAATGCTCAGGACAAGTGTCCTGTTGTGTGTGAACATAAACCCTATTTTGTTGCTGTGGCAGTAGTGGCGGTTCATTCGTTTAGTGTGCTAAATGAAGGACAGATCTGAACGCGGCTGTCTCTGTGTCTGCTGAAGCAGTTATAAATGTACTTGTCTTGCTCATTAAGGCATGTTTCCTGTGGAGAATATAAAAATAGCTTTTATATGTATGCAAGGGAGAAATGTGCCCTTGTACTTAAGTAAGAAGTTGAAATGTGCTGGAAAGTATTAGAGTTTATCTTCAACTACTTTAGATGTTGTTTGTCTACAGTATCATCCTAATTAAAGTCAGTCTCCATAGACTACGATTGTTTTTGGCCTTGTATCAGCTGAGCGAAAATTAATCTTCTGTGTTGCCTTTATTTACAGTTCTCTATGATGCCTCTATTTCAATACCTTAAACCATGCCACAGTTACAACCCTATTATAGCATCTCTCCTCCAATTGACCCTCTTTTGAAACTGCATCAATGTCAGTGAGTTCAGAGCTTCTCTTAAACTAACCGGGTCTTAGCGGTCAGCATGATAGATGCAGCGTCATATAGCTGAGCTCTGATCCTGGAACATTCCGCTTCATGGCAATCGTGCAGGACCGTAACGCTCAATAAAGCTGCACTCCCCATCTGCCTCTATCCAGGCACTAATGAATTCTTTTTTATTTCCTGCAGGATATAGACCTGGGGCCTCAGCGGGCTTGATTTATCTGTCCACAACCATTCGTGAATGGCTAGCATGGACAGCGGCTGCGTGGATAGGACGTGACCTGACGAATACTGTGTGGTGAAGATGTTGCCTTGCCATGCATAGCGCTCGATGAGGGAACCCTTGCCATGCAAAGAACCACTGGATGTTTCGAGAGTCCTACGTTTCGCAGGTGTGACCTCTTGGCTTTGAGCGTGCCCAATCAAAGGATATAGCAGATATAAAACTAGTGTCTGAGCTTGTATCACTGTGGGGAGGGGAGGGGAATTAGCGAACTATGCTCGGCCAGCTCGGTCGGCCCTGGAGTGCCATGCAGTCACGGCTGGATATGTGCGCCGGCTTGGAGCTGCCCTCTCTGCTGTGGGTGCTGGCGTTGGCGCTCCAGACTTGGGTGGGTGCTGCAGAGAAGCTGGACGAGTTGGACCCTGTGGTGACCACGGCATACGGCAAGCTGAGGGGCTTCAAGAAAGAACTCAACAACGAGATTCTGGGGCCTGTGATCCAGTTCCTGGGTGTGCCCTACGCGGCACCTCCTACAGGGGAGAGGCGATTTCAGCCCCCCGAGCCGCCCACGCCCTGGCAAGACATCCGCAACGCCACACACTTTGGCCCTGTGTGCCCACAGAGCGTTGTGGAAGGCAGGCTGCCTGATGTCATGTTGCCTGTATGGTTCACCAACGGCCTGGAGGTGGTTTCAACCTACGTGCAGGAGCAGAGTGAAGACTGCCTTTTCCTAAACATTTACGTGCCCACAGAGGATGGTGAGTGTGTATGTGTGCTGCAGTGTGTATCCACGGATCCGTTTGTCTCATCTCTGTATCTCCTTAGTGTGAGTGAACCTAGAAAAGCATGACCGCTGCATGTCAGCATGCATGCCACTGCTTTTATGTGTCTCTGTGTGTGTATGTGGGGACGGGTTTATGTGTGATGCGAGTGAGTACCAATATATATATGTAAGTAAGTGTGGGCGACCTGTGTGAGCGTGTGTAAGAGTGGCCGTACATGTCTCCTAACCTCCCTCGCCATCCCTTCACACACGCACACCCCCATGTGCCGTAGCACGTCCATTTTTTAGGTGAAGCTGGTTCCTTCTCAACTCCCACCTCTCACTCTCACTTATCTGCCAGCAGTTCATAATGTGTCCATTGTGTGTGCTGGCACAATGAGCTAGGATCATAGAGTGAGAACCTCATTTAGAGTAATAATGATCATCATGATGAAGATGATGATGATGCTAATGATGGATTGGAAGACAGTGAGAGCAGCTCTCCATGTTAACCTCTTTTCCTTCCTCGTCTCAGTGCTGTTTGCATGCTCCCGCTGTCTGTAACGGAGCTCCATGTTATTCTTTAGTCTTCTATTCATTTTTGCAGTAAAAAGAATATCCAAGGAATGTGCCAGGAAACCGGGCAAGAAAATATGTAGAAAAGGAGGTATGTATGCACTGACATGATAAACCAAAAAAAAAAGACAAGACAAAAGATCTCCCCTCCATCCCACAGTTTATTAAAAAAAAAAAAAAAGTAAGCTGTAAGATCTCGGCTCATTGATTGGCATCAATGATTCCATCTATGAGGAGTTAAACGGGACCATGCCCACTCTTAAATTGGATGAGTGCACGTTGAACTTGCAAAATGTAATCTCAATTAAAAGAGACGTTATCTGAATTCCATTGGCTTACACTAGCTAAATCGATAATGGCTTCATCAAGATAATGCCCGAAACACACTCCATTCCCTCTGTTCCCTCCCACACAGCATGGCTTACACCATGTCTAGTGACCTCCCTCTTGATATAGCCTATTTGATTAATGTAGTCATTTATGATTCCACTTTGACCTTTCTTGCTATGACATTGCCAAAAAAGAGGAATTAGGAAAAAAAAAAAAAAAAACATAGCTGAGACTCTGACATGTAAACGGAGATGGCAGATGGAGCGGAGATGGCTGTGGCCCAACTTCCTGTTCTTTCTGTTTTCTCTTAACCTCTACCCTTCATCTACCCCTGCCACCGAGGTTAACATTTCCCTCTTCTCTTTTGACCTTTTCTGTCCTCTGACTTCTCTAATCCACACTAATCAAATATTTCCTCCTTCAACACACTCAGCAGTCATTACAACACAAACCTTTTAAAATCCACCGGCTTCCTTCACCCATTAAACAGTGTGTGTTTGTCAAAGCTATCTGTTTGCAGAGTTGTGGCATCTGGTGAAATTAGCCTGTGCCCCACAAAGGATTAACATTTCACATAATTAGATCATTGAAATGAAAACAAAAAAAAAGAAAGAAAGAGAGTGGAGACCAATGGGGAGACTCATAGTATTGTCTTGTTTGTGTCTAGCGTATTTAGCTTACAATGTGAAAATGTTGTGATGTATCATCTGTAATGTGACTAAGTTATACTGTTCATGGCTAAATGTTTACAATGTTTCAGCAGTTCTACTGTTTATTTCTACTGCCTCATTTCAGCTCTAGAGAAAGCCATTCACGGATCACTGCGTCGTCATTATCAGAAATGAGACCTGATCTCAGGTCAGAAATCTGATCCACTTGGAGTGAATAACGAGAAAATATTTTGCTTTGCAGCGTGTAAACATTTTGCCAACTGGCTCATTTTTTTTCCTGCTATACTGTCGGGTTTTATTTATTCATTTGAAAATATTCCCCAAAAAAAAAAACTCACAAAGACTTAGTTGATGTAACGTTTAAATGAGTGTAAATGAGATTAGTGCTAATTGGTGGTTGATGTTAAATCTAGCCCCTAGGCATTAGATGAAGCACACGCTGATGATTTTAAACACACTATGTTGCATGAAATTATTTTAAAAATGGGATGATTTTTTTTTGCAATTTTGACAAGTTGAAGAGGAGTGAATTTTGTGGTTTTACCGAGGCCGCTCTTTCCTCTTCTTATGTTAGGGACAGTAGTTTAACCATATAAGTTATGTGAATTATTTTCCCTACAGTGGGCTGGAGTCTTACACTGGGTGAATTTCAGAGAGGCTGATCAGAAAAAAGTGTATTAGTGAGTTTTCTGTAGCCTAAAATAATGACCTAGGTTTTACCAAGGTTAATAGCAAGTAAATGTGTGGCGGCCTGGGAAAACCCTTCACATGATCAAATTTCTGAAGGAAAGTTTTGCCATTTTAACTTTGTTACCCCTAAAGTCAAAACAGAGAAAATTACATTCAAAGATTTCATTCCAATTCCACTTAAAGACAGTTCCTCCTACCGCTACATTTATAACCTAACCTAATAACTGAATAACCAGTTTACAATGAGAAATGAGTTCTCACTTTATCAGCATCATCCACATCAGTCTCTGTGTCATCGCCTGAGGTGAAAGTCACTGGCGGCAGTTAAACACAAGCGTCATCGTCGTCTCTTTACGTCACTGATCTCTGTTCCTGCTAACAGGAAAGAATTCATTCTGTTCTGTTGAATATATTTCTTGTTATTAATGTCTATTATTAGGTCATGTGAACATTTGGAAACGCCTGCTGTTATCAGTACAGAGTGTATAAGTGCTCTTCTTTATTTTGATGATGATTTGACAGCACTATTTTGACAGGCAGTGTCTGATCACAAGCTAAATTGATTAGGCTTGGGTACAGTTCACAGTGTCATTTAGTTTAACAACAATGATATATGTCACTGAACAAAAAACTTCACCACATCAACAATTATAAGAATTGCTTCGTTAAACAACATGTTTTTTAACAAAATCAGTTTTAGATTATTTGGAGCATCCGCCGTACAAGTCTCTGTGTACGAGCTGTTACTATAGAAACAATAACCTATTAGAACGAGCACATTAATATTAACATCCATGTTACGGCCAGAACTACTTATATAACTGTTATATGAAAACACCTTCTGACAAATCAGATTCAAGCATTTAACAGTGCTGTGGTGTGATTGAGAGTAAATGTAAGAGATTTGAGATTTTATATAAGAATTATTTAAGTTTTGCAATCTCACCAAACAAAGATAAACAGTGTTAGATCTTTTGTATATTTGGTCAGAGAAAATAATATATGAACATTTATTAAAGTACATAAGTTAGAGTTTGTATTTTGCCGAACAAAAATATGTATACACAACATGTACAGCACCAATTTTGACACTGTTTTTTGTTAAGTAGGAGGGTATAAATGTTCAGTATTTCACAAAAAGGCCAGAAGGGGACAACATAGGGACGTTAACCAACTGATCTTATGATGCTTGCAGAAATGTGCCTGACTCGGTTTCTAATTCTGGTAAAATGTGATCAAATTTGAAAATATGCACTGAGTGATATGTGCTGCGTGCTATAAGTAGTCTTTCTCCACACACACGCACACAGACACACACACACACACTCTCTCTCTCTCTCTCTCTCTCTCTCTGTCACACTCTTTCTGTCCTAGTTTTGCGATGGTTGACAGGAGTCCTGTGGGAGGTGGGCTGTGATGTAGGCTTCCAACAGAGAACTGAGGCAGGAGTGGATTCTTACAGCCACAATCTCTCCCTCTATCACCCTTTTTTCCCCCCTCTCTCTGTCTCCTTCATTTGTTTTCTCCTCTTTCTGTTGTTAGTTCTTCTCCATCACCTTGTCTAGAGCCCTGTCATTTTGTTCTTAGGGCGTCTTAAGTCCAAAGGTTACATCAATATTTACACAGGGAAAGTTAAGAGAAAGATAATCCATTCAGATTATGCAAATTGCCTGCATGTAGTTCATGTCTTCTAGGTTGCCAAATTTTTCTTGAGCTGAATCATCTGAGATGGGGGGGTTTTCAGCAGTGTCTAGACCACTGTGTTTAAACATAAGCAGTTGTTTCAAGCATAAAAAAAATTTCAGGGATAGAAAATGTGGACAGAAATAGTATTTCTTTGTTGTCAAATGTAATACACTGTACTATAAAAACAAGAGATAATTTAAAAATGAAACATAAAAAGGACCAATATGATATAAATGAATGAGATGATGGCAAGCATTGCTTGTATATTGCCAATATATTGCTGTATAAATAGTCCTAGTTGTAAATATTACATTAATCCCTACAAATCTGATTTAATTTAACAATCTGGCTTCCACCCTCATTATTCTGCATCTTATAAAATAGCACTCGATCCAGCATATCCTGCAGTATTTTGTATTTTATTTTAGATTTTTTTTAATATTGTGCACTGACAGTTACTCATGCGCACAACTTGATGAAGCCACACAATACTAAATTGGGGTCAGGAATTGTAATATGTGTGTTTTCTCACATGTTTAATGAATGTTTTTGCTCATTTGATGTGCTCTGTAAAGGAAAGCGCAGAGTGTTTGTAGGATAAGCTGCTTTACCACTCATGTGCTACACTTACAGGTCATTTTAAGATCCTTCATAATTTTATCCATAAAAAATTCACTCCAGTTAAGATGACATCTCTTATGATGTCCTCCATGCTAAAAAAAAAAAAAAAAAAAAACTTTCGGTGAACTTCAAAGCAGGATGTCCAATCTTTTTCAGAGGAGGCCAGATTAGATCTTATCAAAATACCTGCAGGCCGATCATTGACATTATATACGTAAATAATGAATATGAGCCCAAAGTGCAGACATTTCAGCTTTAATTTAAGTGGACGGTGTAGGAATCAGAGCACTTTTTATATGTCTTCCTGTAGTGACCAAAAGTAATTGGACAAACTAATATAACCATAAATTAAATTGTAAATTTTAACAATTGGTTGCAAATCCACTTTAGTTAAGGACTCTTTCAAGAATTCAAGCAAGGTTTTTCCAGTCTTAGTGGTTTCCAACTCTTTCGAAATTGCCCCTTCTCACTGTAAATTTGGTTTTTTGTCTGTAGCCATGACTAAATCTCAATCTGGAAATTAATTTGTAGGTGTAGTCAGAGAAAAAATGTAATTTTAGCTAACGGTGTTAACACAGTCTGCTGCCACCTACAGGTGAAAAGAAAGATTGCAACGTGTTGGCCAGTGGGCCACCTATCATACATTGTAATCGAGAAGCCATTGGCCAGTTAACATCTATCCACGGGCTGCATTTGGCCCTGAGGCCCTGACACCCTTGCTTACACCACTGGAACAAATAATTAATTAATAGAGTCATATTTATGTATTTAATGAATTTACAGCCCAAAACATGAATTTATAGTTACATCAGACTGTCAGACAGTGGCACTGGACTTAACACTGCTCTTCACTCAAACAGACATTGAGAATCACCTCTGTTTTATTCAAACTCTGCCCTGAATGCATAAGTCTCACATAACATCTGAATAGTGCTTAAGTGTGTAGTTATGTCTGAGTTCTGAATCCTGATGTGCAATTTCTACATTAAAACCTCACTGTGCATGCTTCACTCAACTCTGAATACAGCTTTTAGCCTGTAACTCAGTCTGCCTATTGAGGTATTGAGAGGCCATTATGTGTGTGTGTGTCTGAGTGTGTGTGTGCGTGAGTGTGAGTAGTTTATTGTTTAGGAAGAATCCAGCAGGCAGGTGAATGTGGGTGGAGACAGAGCAGAATATTGAAAGTGCAGCATGATGCTGTTTGTCTCTTCCTGCCTCTCTGCTGTCTGACTCACCCAGAAAATCAAACATGAATTATTCCTGGAGCGATCAAAATGACCCGTTTCCCTAAGTCGATTTGGCTTACATTATAAATCCCTGTGGAGGATGCAGCATTGTGAAAGCCTGGCTTACCAAACCATCAGTCTGAATTATGAATTGGCAAACTAAGGAATCGCTATTACAATATTTATTTTTGGAAACCCAAGTGCCTTACTTTGAGGGAAGAAAAAAACTTAATTATGACTGATATGAAAATACTACAGAATTTGAATGGATGCAGTTAATGTAACACATGCTGTTTGCCAGCTAAACCACAGAGAATGTTAAGAGTAATTATTATTTTACATTCATACATTCGTAATGAAAATGAGAAAATTGCAATTAGGTAAGTGTTAGATAGAAATTCATGGCTTGTGGCTGCTTTCTTTCAACATTACAAAGGAAGAGAATATTATATAAACACATTCACATTCCTCATCTTTTTATATTACTTATTTGCATTATTGTTTATGTGCTTAGGTTGCATTTATCAGCAAGCACTTTTTCAGAAATAGTCTGTAGTCTTTCAGGTTTTGAATCCTTGCAGATTCCATCGAGGGTTTGTGTTGCTGCGCCTTCAGCACTGAGATACATGACTTGACATAATTGTAAGATTTGATTTAAACTGCATGTGTAGAAAATGATATGCAGTTCTCACACTTGTGTACAGTTTTTGACTGTTCAAATGGCATTTTAGAACTGTGGAACATTTCCAGTGCAGTACTAAAACCATTTTGCTGATAGTAATGACGGCCATTTGAATGAAGAGGTTTCTTTTACCTTGAGTGAGATTTTAAATACTGGCTACACTAGCACTAACATTTCTCACTTAATTAAGTAATGCCAGAGAAAGAAGAGCTGTTTGAAATTTTGTGTGGTTCCACTTCGATATTGCTACTTGACAGTATCTCAGATAATAACGCCAGTATGTAACGCAGCTGCAAGTTTATTTGTAATGATAATCTTCTGGATTAGTTTGGCAGTTGCTTAAAAAATACATTAGCAAAGGAGAACTGAAGATTAGCTAGAGGAAAGAAAATATGGGACTAAACCCACTCAGTCTTGAAATTTAAGCATATTCAAGCATATTCATATTCATTTATTGTTGAGGTGAAAACAAACATATTTCAAGTTTATTCTGTGTGTTTTGGTAACACACACAATGTACAGATTTGTTTAGAAGTTACATGCATGGCTAGATCAGACTGTGGCATTCTCTATACTATTGTGCAACTGTGCATTTAAAGTAGATCATTTTTTAACAGTATAAGAAGCTTTATGTCACCTCATGCTTAAACTCACTAATCTCCTTCAGACAGAAAAGTGAAAAATAGGTCCACCGTAAATAAGATTATTTCAAGTTGACATATTTGTGTTGGACAGCAGTTTTAGATGGTTAAATGCATGAATTCCTCACGTTTCACCACGTGTATTAGGGATTGCATGACTAGTATTTTCTACCGGTCGATCAGTTATAAAAAATTTTTTTTTTTAATTTAATGCAGTTAAATGCTGATTTAAAAAAACAGCAAAGAATACATAATCTGCACTTAAATTATCAGACATACACAGGCTACAAAAAACACAAGCTTCAATTCTTTTTAGGCTACACAGTTAATGATGAAATTAAATAATAAATCAGTGGAATAAATGTGCAAAATAATTAATAGTGTATCATATCACACTGTGTAAGGACGTACATGGTAAAATGCTCTCGTTTGGGTGACCTGGCAGCAGATATAACTTAGCTGAAAGCACTAATTCTGGAACTGAGAGCGCGCAGCATGGAAGCTCATGTTCATCAACATGATGAGGCGCCTTAATGGATGGAGAATGTCGTGTCGACAGCAGAGTCTATTTTTCCATGCTGATAATACAGTTCAGTTCAGTTTTATTTGCATAACGCCTTTTCTCATTCTATAACTGTATACTATATAGACAAAAAGGGCAACTGTGGTAACAAGAACTTATGGGCCACTTATGAGTATGAGCATCATAGTCATTTCTGAATTCATCAAATTGTACAAATTGTTCTTAGCAATTGCAGTCCTAAGGATATCCAAGGATGAACATCCACAGCCATCTTTGTGGTTTCTATGTGCTACCATCCACAGTAATCTCATGGTGATCTTTAGGCTGTCCATGTGGGGCCGTCCTTAGCAGCAGTAAATGATTTTCAGCTGACAAAAACAGAAGTAGGGCAGCAGGATCAGTCAGATATGGAGAGCAAATGATAATCACCATGACCTCACCATGTTCAACTCAGGTCTCAGTAGCATCCAAAAACTGTTTAAACATTTCATGACTGTAGGATTGACTTTATCTAGTCTGAAATATTTTCAGACTAACAAAGTACATCTACCCTGTTTTCTTTACTGTCTGGCTGCATTTACCTTCTGCCTCGCTGTTTTTTTTCCCCACTACCCCAACTACTCAACAACTCCCACAGCAGTGACTGTATTGTATTAGTCGTCTAGTCTATGCAACTGCTAATTTGTAGCTGAACAAAAGAGAGTATAAATGAAATACTGGTCCTGTCTCCTCTAGTGGCTATCATGTAAAGAGTAGGTGCTTGGTTTTGGCAAATAATTGAGATGGACAGTAACATCTGAGCTGATTAGTGCAATATAATCCCAACACACATCTAATACATATCCACCATATACACAAAACACAAATATGTAGTAGCAGGTGGACAAGCTTGGGAGTTAATTCAATACTGAATTGCATTATGCTTTGATTGTGTGAAAGTGCTGGTGCTGAATACTGCAGAAAGATGGTGGCTCTCACTGGGTTCATGGCAGTTGTGATAAATTCAGAGAGCCTGTCGCAAAACTCTTTAAAGAGAAAGAACAGACAGTCTGCCTTCCTAGCCTGCCAGTGCATTGTACAAAAGGACAGATGACTTGTATTGCATTTCTAAATGGAAAGATACTCAACAAAACGCAAGCAATAAGACGAGTGCTGGTTTTGGTAAGAATAAGGCACTAACGATTGAAGCTTTGTGGTATTAATTCTGCATTGAGTTGCTGTTCCTCCGAGTGGACTTGTGTAATTGTGCTGTCACTCTGATACAACTCGCACAGTGAAGAGCGCTGAATTTTGAACGTGCAAAAGTGGCTATTGGAGCTCCACTGTCAACAACCCTCCATTCATTCAGCTGAACTATAGGAAACGGGTGCTAACGACAGTGCCAAGTCACCTTAATTACAGTTTAAGCTAAAATGGAGAGTGTCGGAAGACACAGACGGGCGTGCTGCACTTGGCCCTGTTCCCGGCTGAGCTCCGAGCGATTTCTCATAAAGCAAATGACAACTATTGAACCTGGAGGAGAGAGAGAAAAGAGAGAGGACTTGAAGCGACAAGCTGTTGCAGATGGTGAGCATGCAGTGGAGTCTAACTAAATGCGTAGTTCACCTTGAGCTGGCAGTGAAAGGACAGCAATTGACCTAGTGCCTGCTTCAGGTTGGCCGTGTTCACCATACACACACGCGCACACACACACACACACACACACACACACACATATCCACAAGGCACAGGAAAGATGAAGTATCGGAGCCAAGAATGTGATCTGTTCACTCTATCATATGTGAACACAATAGCTCTTAAATAGAAAATATGACAAACTATAACACACCATATATTCACATAATGGGATGCATTGTAAATACGTACAGAATAAAACACAATAGGGTATGCAATAGGTTATGCTGTTATATGAAAACGATCAAAGGATAATTAAAAATGATTATTTTCCAATAACAGCACATCATGAAGTGTTTTAATCTCTTTGAACCGTAGCAATTTGCCAATGCTTACAATATTTTTGTTAATTAAACTAGTACACAGTGTACTTTTTATGTTGTTCAGTGTGTTTAACACATTGCATTGTGCAGAAACCCAGACCTTCTTAGCAGCTGAGGTAGAGAGTCTTCCCCTTTTTTTAATGGTTTATTGAAGCAAAAGAGAAATTTGAAGGAAAAAAAAACAACCACCACCAAATGTTTAAAAATCAAGCCTCTGAACCGCCCCACCTTTTGATTTCTTTAGTTTAATCCCAAGTTCAGCAGGGGTTCACTACTCAGTGCCTAAATGAAGCTTATTAATGGATACAACAGTATTTGCAGTGTCTTAAGTGCAGAGTAAAGTAACAAGTGGAACTGCAATTATGAAGTAAAATACAAGTAAAATAGAAAGTAACATCATTAAATATACTGTCAGAAATTCCCTCTTTCAGCTCACAGCACAGGTCAAAATGCAACAAAGTGCTGCGCCCATGTTTTGTTTTGAGTTGATTCCATATGCTTTTATTTATTTACTATATACATACCTGTGTTTTGGTCCTGTCTCCACTCCATCCTTGGTCTGTTATTGAATGTGTGCACCTGTTCTAAGTTCATCCCTTGATTAGTTTGTCTTTATATACCTTCATGTTCCTTTTTTTTTGTCACAAAACCTTGTTAATTATATGTGTGATTCTGAACCTTTTTTCCCCCTCATGTTTTCTTGTTCTAGTTGTATTCAGTGGTTTTCCTGGGATTATACTTCCTGGAGTCACTTTCCCATGCTTTCCATAACACTGTGACCAGGTATAGTCAAGCAACGCAAAATTAATTAGCATCTTTTTGTCACCTGGCCACACCAGAACTCCATCGTCAATAACTCACCATTGACACCTAGGTTAGCATAGGCTAGCATAGTTACCATGGGCAGCTAAGCAAACTGTCGGAAACCAGAATGCCGCTACATCCTATGAAAAATTAATAACAATTACACAAGCGAGAGTGGTTTTGTGGTAGTTGCGCCTTTGTCCTAGCCAGGGCCACTGGAGAACCTTTCCCTGGAGAGAATAATATCACTGAGCCTGAATATCACTTAAAGGATACGTGCATTATCCACACTACAAGTATTAATGCTTAATATTCCTATGTTTGGACATGTGGACTGCCCTCTTCAATTGTGACCACAAGTTTCAAGTTCAGAGACTTTGTGTCCCGACAACCATTTCTGTGTTGATTTAGGTGTATATTTGCGGTCAAAGTCTTGTTGAGAGATAAGTTTACAGCCAAGTTGCCAATTTACAGCCTATTTTCATATTGTTGTACATTTATCCTTGCATGCACTCCCCTTTGATGGTGTACTTAAAAAAAATCAATTTTCATCATTTTTGCTCACTTTCACGGAGGATGCCAATAAGTTTGGAGTCAACTACTTGGCTCATCTGAATTCTTTAAATTTGCAGCAGAGAGACCATGCCAAGAGGTGTGCTTACCAAGGAAAGACTGAAAATGTGCAAATGATAGACAGACTTTGCTATCTAGCCTTTTGCATCCCAGTGGGACAAAAATAAATGATAAAGGCTAGTACAGTGCATCAACAGAGAATCAGAGCATGAGCCGAAGCTAAAGAAAGATGGCAGGAGGAAAGGCAAAATGAGTGAGAATAGTAAAACAGGCTGGGTAAGTGAAAACGAGAGAGTGTGAGAGAGCAATAGCGAGCTGTGTGAGTCGTGATCATGTGGGCAGGGTCGGCATAAGACTCGGAGGGACTTCACCTTGAATATTAATGGCAGTAGGATGCTATCAATCCTTGAGGGAGGCAGTGTTTGGAGAGCTCAGAATGCTGCAGTTGCTTGATTCGGAGAGCTTTGCAATTATTTTAACGTGACAAGGAGGCAGGCTGTTTACTGCAGAATCAGAGAACATCGATACAAAAAGTATTAAGAGTAAAAAGACCACTGATCTGATTAAGAAGACTAAGCTTCCAAAGGCAGATTGTGATGTTCAGGGCACAGCACTTCAGTAATTTAGTGATCCAAGCAATGATTTGCTGTTTTTTTGGGACAAATGTAAAGCATAGGATACTAATGCCTGTGGTTTAGGATTGTATCTGCTTGTGCTCCAGATATACACGTCTGTGTCTGTATTCGGATGTAAACCCAAAGTGGACACGACCTAACCCAGAAGGTTTTTTTTTTTTTTAACTAAATATGAACCCTACCATTTTGTCTTTGGAAACACTGCAACACTGGGGGGAAAAAACCTAGAGGTAGAAATACCAGCACAGTTAACATGATCTATGAGTTCCTCAAGCTTAGCTGCATCACTCGATGTGTGTGGGACTTTTTAAATTCTGCATGTGCAGTTATTATTTTTGCTTGTACCTGTCCAAAATCTGAATTGAGTTCTGTTTTCTAAAATATAAACAAACTAGTAGCCTAATCTAAACCACTGTGACCCTGACCAAGCCTTTAATAAGGATGAATAAATGAACGCTGTAAATGCATCACGTTAATGAATGTGATCTTTGTCCTGTGAGCTTTACATCTGACTGCTCACCCACATTACAGTAAAAACCTCCTGCTCATGTGATTTTTATTTTTGTTGCGTCACGTGGGATCCCAGTCACGTTACACTTTGGTTTCATCCAAGGTGGTTTGATCCAGGTGTGAACCTTTCTGGCACCTAAAAACAAACAAACAAATAAACAAAAAACATTATCTGTTCATTCAGAATAATTTATTCATAGTCAATTACATCTCTACTGTGGTTTTATAGGGAAGGCGTGAATTAGCCATCACAAACAAAACTATTATTGCTATGAAAATCTTACATGGCTGTAATGCAAGAGGTGCTAAAGAGCCTTTGGAAATTTAGCAGTTTGAAAGTTCAGATATTAAACTAACGCAGAAGTCAAATGAGATTAAAAAATAAGAAGAAAGAATGGGTCAAGATCACAATTATGGTATAGTATGTCATGTCATTAGAAAAGCGATAGCATCTTGTCGTACTGTTACCATGGCATAATTAGCTGGATATGAAAGCTGTACATCCTGCCTGGAAATATAATATACTCATTGTGTGAAATTTCCTCCAAATTACCTGATAATAACCATACAGTTGATTCATACCTAGCCAATCTAACAAAGTAGCAAGTTAGCAAGTGCCTAATGAAATTGGAAATGCTATTGATCCCATTATGTTGCTCAGAGTGAATACAAGAAACCCAATAAGTAAAAGCAGCCAGTGTATTGCAAACTCAGGACAGTGTTTCTGATGTGCATGTTCAGTTGTATGAGATGCATTACATTTACATGAAATTAATTTTTTATAAGGGATCATTTGAAACTCATCCAAAATTGGTAATAAAATACTGAATGCCTGTAATGAATGTGTGCCTCTTGTGCATGCATTTCTTCCAATGTGGGGATGAACAAGCAGCAGTGTTTCTTCAGACGGAAGGCTTTAGGTCCTTGAGTGTTCTTGGTAGGAGTTAAAATTTTTAGTGATGATAATAGTGCAGATGGCTCTTATTCTGTCCCACTAGCATGGTGCAGTATAATTTATCTATTGAGCTCAGTATCTGAATCTTAAGTGGTGTTATGTTGTGCTCCCTTGATTTTCTTTTTCGAGTTTAAAATAGTTTGTTTCTTGAATCTAGAATCTTGCAACGGTTCACTTCATTTTCCTCAGCGGATTCAGTCTGGCATTAGACAAATAGGGAGCAGTTTCTTCATCCATTTTTTTTTAGCTGCACCAATTAGTGTATTCTGAGCCAAGGGGGTTCTCAGTTGGTTGTGATATTCAAAAGAAGCAGGCGGAAGTTAAAGAAGAAGCCAGAAGAATGTGCAAAGCTCTTAGGAATCGTGGAATAAGAAGGCACAACTTAATAAAATAGAAATCAGCAGCAATCTGAGGTGAAGGCTTTTTCTCAATACAGATGGCTTTGCTCCATTTTTTTATTTTTATTTTTTTGGACTGCGTTTCACAAGAGCTTGCTTTATCAGCTTCATTGGTGACATGTGAATGCACTAAAGTTCACTCCTTCATCAACTCCAGAGCAAGGCTGAGGAGCAGAATGAAAGCAAACCTCATGAGATTGAGAATGCAAATTTTTTTAAACCAGGCTTCGTGTCTCATATTGCATTTGTAAAATGATGATGAGTCGAACTCGACTGGCACACGATGCCTTGGTGCAGGAAGCACAGCACAGATGAGGACAAATACTGAAGGAGTGAGTGAGAGGAGAATACGGAGCTGCACTCGGGCTGCTCTCTCCTGAGAGTCACGCATGACAAACTCTCTGTGTCCTAGGTACTCTCAGGGAGCATCAACATATCCCGTGTGAAGTGTCCTATAGTTCCATGTCCTGTCATCTAACTGTTGCTGTCTAAGAGCAGGGTGCAGTGATAAGAGCTCAAAAGACGCACTGATGTTCCCAATCCCCTTATATCTGTGGAGAGGAGTAAGTGTTGGCTCCTCAAATGTCAGCGTAAAACGGTGATCATGTGACCGGAGTTTGGACGGAGAAAAATTTTATTGTGTAGTAAATTAATGATCAGTGTTGGGTAGGAAATCAGTTCCATTCACTGCATTCCCCAAACCTCTGACTTTTGGAATTTACTAGAAGTCTTCATGGGCTACTTGGCCTTTTCAAATCATTTTTATTTCCGACCTCACTCTTGAATACACTTCCTTCATGTTTGTGCTTGTTGGCTGGTTGAGAGAAAGCATAGATGCCTGTGAATATTATAAAAAGCCAGTAACCAAGGAAAAAGTGTTGTTATATTTCCCTCAGCTAAAAATGCTCAAGCATGTTTGCTTTGTGATATTCATCTTCTTCTTCTTCTTACTCTTGCTCATACGAGAAAGCATATGAATTTATTACTTTTAATGACTTTCAAGCCCATGTTAGGCTTATAAGACATACCACAGAGCTGTTAAATTCTTGAATTGGACTGGCCAGGAGGTTTTGATTAGTCTTTTGTTACAGCATGGCTCTGACAGTAGTAGCTGGCTGTAATTTAAATCACAGGGTTATTTTATTGTGCTCCTTCTAATACATTATCCTTTCTTTAGTAACAACATAACCAGTCTAATAATCTTAAAGATTAAAAAATCAGCCATAACATTAAAACCACTTGTCTAATATTGTGTAGGTCCCCCTTGTGCCACCAAAACAGTTCTGACCCATCGAGGCATGGAATCCACAAGACCTCTGAAGGTGTGTTATGGTATCTGGTACAAAGATGTTAGCAGCAGATCCTTTAAGTCCTTTAAGTTGCGACGTGGGACTGCTATGGATTGGATTTGTTTGTCCAGAACACCCCACAGATGCTGGATTTGGAATTTGGAAGCCAAGTCATCACTTTGAACTCTTTGGCATGTTCCTCAAACCATTCCTGAACAATTTTTGCAGTGTGGCAGGTGCATGATCCTGCTGAATGAGGCTACTTGGTCTGCAATAATGATGGCCACTTGGTCTCAGGGGTGTACTTGGTCTGCAACAATGTTTAGGTAGGTGACACGTGTCAAAGTAACATCCACATGAATGCTAGGACCCAAGGTTTTCCAGCAGAAAACTGCCTAGAGCACCACATTGCCTCCACCAGCGTTCCTTCTTCCCATAGTGCATCCTAGTACCATCTCTTCCCCAGGTAAGCGACACACGCACCCGGCTATCCACACGATATAAAAGAAAACGTGATTAATCAGACCTGGCCACCTTCTTCCATTGCTCCATTGTCCAGTTCTGATGCTCACGTGCCCATTCTAGACACTTTTGGCAGTGGATTGGGTCAGCATAGGCGCTCTGACCGGTTTGTGGCAGCGCAGCCCCATACGCAGCAAGCTGTGATGCACTATCATAGCCAGCATTAACTTTCTCATCAATTTGTGTTACAGTAGCTCTTCTGTGGGATCGGATCACTCACTCCCCATGCTCATCAGTGAGCCTTGGACGCCCATGACTCTGTCGCCGGTTCACCAGTTGTCCTTCCTTGGACTGCTTTTGGTAGGTACTAACAAGGAACACCCTACAAGACCTGCCGTACTGGAGATGGTCTGACCCAGTCATCTAGCCATCACAATTTGGTCCTAGTCAAAGTTGCTCAGATCCTTACGCTTGCCCATTTTTCCTTCTTCCAACACATCAGCTTCGAGAACTGACTGTTCACTTGCTGCCTAATATATCCCACGCCTTGACAGGTGCGATTGTAACTAGATAATCGATGTTATTCACTTCACCTGTCAGTTGTTTTAATGTTATGGCTGATCGGTATATAATGGTTGATATGGTGGAGCTTTTTGTAAGGAGATGTTTATTTAACAATTATTTAAGAAGTCTCCAGTGTCAGTTCTTGGTAAGTCATAAATGAATATATTTTGTATTCAGCATGTTAAGTGACATCTTCCATATTTCAATATTGAAGTGTTCCAACTGGGAATTTCCATTAACAAGCTTTATTTGTTATATAAAGTCTTAATATCCTGTTATGTAATATTCAAAAATAGCCTCTGGATGTAGCAGTCATTTGATTGGTGGAGGGTTTGGTGCAGAGATGTTATTTAGATTTCAACCACAGCACTAGATTAGAGAGAAGGTGTTGATTAATTTTCTAGGACAGCAGCTATGACTGTAGGCGAGAAATAATTAAACATTTATGGAAGGAGTCTCCATTGTCAGCACTGGCAGTAAGTTTTCCACTGCAGGGAAAGTTTTCAGGATGGACGACTTCACTCTTTCTGGGTTCTCATAAACGTAACAACTGCAAGAGGGCATGACTGGTTATATCTGCTATAATGTAAGTGGTAACAGGGACTAAATTGTCTCCACAACATGAAATTTAATTATAAACAGATTAAAAATTATGCTGTGTCATTACATACTTTCTGAAATAAAAATTCTACTGATTGGCAAAGTGCTGTGTTATATGAAGAATAAAACACATCAGCACATTCTGTTTTTGGAAAGTAATCAAATTTGTGGTTTGTGTCAGGCCACATCATATCACCCTATCGTTGATTACTTTCTCATAACAGCACACCCAGTTATGTTTTATTCCTTACTCATTATAAGATAAACTGATATGTCTCAATAACCTCAGTGTCTCATTAAGGTAGCTGTGTCACTTTTTTCCTCACAGGTCCAGGTGCAGATTGGGTTATGTTTGTGCCCAGGGCAGTGTAGTGTGATTTTATTTGAGGGAACACACCTGATCCCTTGTCAGCAGGGCATGGCTCCTGTCTTCAGAACAGCATGGCTGGGACAGCCAGTGGAGTTCTGCATGTCCCATAGTATTTTTCCAGAGACAAATCACAGCATGGCATTGATGGCCAGTCCACTTGGATGCGGTTTTGTTGTGGTTGACAAGGTAGTTTAGGATGTTAAATGGAAATTTGGAGCAAGAAATGAATAAATGATATTCGCAGGTCCATCCAAGAGTAAAAAGGGCGTGTAGAAAAAAAAAATGCTGAATACGCTCCTTGTATAGAAACAAGGAATAGACAGTTCCTTTATGAATTTAGGGATACATGTATTATTCATATTCAAGTCACTTCATTTTCTATATTTTATTTAAAGAGGACAATATCGTGACTGTGTTTATTTCTAAAGGCTTTGTGCATGGGTGATATAAAGCAGCATTCTGCACTAGATTAGCTTGGTGTCATTTTCCCACTTAAGCTGTCAGCTCTGTTCACTGCTAGGCCCTGATTAACCAGGGTGCTGACGTTTAGGAAGCCTCACACCAAGCTTGGCTGCTTCTTCAGATCCTTTCTCATCTAATGCCTTTAAAACACTGCTTTACTTTCGCCTCTGATTTTGTTTTGCAACACGATCATATAATTGTGTAAAGTGTCAGTGGACGCCTTCCATTGTTAATATGTGCACTTTATCTGGCGAAAGTCACAGAGGCAGACATCTAATTGCCTTGCATGCTTTTTGTTTTGAATTCTTGAGAAGAGGCTTTATGCAGAAAAGGTCAGTTAATTGGTCCTGAAAGAGCTCGGACAGAGGCTGACTGCGACTGCTTAAAGTGCGCATGGAGTCAGGGAGAAGCTCATGTTCAGGGAGAAGCTTCTTAATGACAGGTCTGTCACATTAGCCCTTTGTTATTGTCCCAACCTCTGTAGCAGTATTGATTTTTGGCTAAGTGGAAATTGTCAGGTTTGCCAACCACAAAAGTGCTTCAACTCCCTAACATCAGTCAGGATGAATGTGGTACAAGGCTGTGGTGTGTGTGAACAGTTCTAGAGTCTCCACCACAAATTATGTCTGACTCATGGCATTATTTAGCCATGATTGCCTTCAGAACATCATCTTATAGCTTGTACAAACATGACAGGCTTAGTATATGATGTTCTGTTTTTCAGGTGACATATTGCCAATGTCGTTAGGTTTCACATGACACTTGTCTTATTTTTGGTCATAAACGTAATTCACGGCACTTCATAAACATCACATTTCCAACAGTGCTGGGTATCAAGGCAATTTGTACTCGAGAGTGGCTTGTTATTACCATTGCAGGGCGTGCCATGTGAATGAAAGGTGCTTCAATAAATTGTCTAAAATACATCTCCGGAATGTGAAAATTGCTAATTTTCATTGTCTAGTGCGAGTCAATTTGAACTCAGCAGAAAACTAGATTTGAATTTCCTGAAGGAAATACACAAGGTGCTGGAAGAAAATGAAATAAATGAAGGAAAAAGGGAAAAAAAGAAAAGTGTACAGTATGCACCTGTGCTGATTGGTTGGCTGTGATCCCGGTGTGAAATCACCAGATGGTAGTTGGCATTCTAAATGATAGACCAGGGGTTCTTATCTGCATTTTTTTTCTTATCTGCACTTTTTTTCTTACCCTCAACACACCAGGTCCAGCTGATTAAGGACTTAACAATTAGGTGATCAGTTGGATAAAGTGTGCATCCTGAGGGAAGGAATCTCCAGGACTGGGGTTAGGAATCCGTGTTATAGACTTTCCTTCAATGTATTTAAATTGGAAAATCTCACAAGTGTATTGTAGTACAAGCTTGATTGAAACCAAAATAGATTCCTAAATTGAAAAAGTAAGAGGAATTTAATAACTTACAGTTTTGCTCAATTAGTTGAATAGTATCTGCTGTAGACAAACCATTGGCTGGTAGTTTGGCCCGTTGGCCTTCCTCTTGGCTCCTCATGCCAGCCCTTTTTCTATAACTCAGCTTGGCACGGCAACATATCACTCTGAAACCTAATGATGTTTTGACAGACTTAATAACGGACGAGGGTTGCCCCGTGCCGTTAAGAGGAAATATGTTTTTAACACAATGAAAGATGGTCTAATCAATCATTTGCATTTGGCTAATTACAGGGTGAGGATAGGTAATAAGCGACAGACATTTTTGAAGGAAAAGACGGTTGGGGGAGAGATGAGAGGAGAGAAATAAAGAGGTGGAGAGATGGAGATTGAGTTGGTTTTATGTGGCTAGAGTTATTTTTCCCGGTGGGCGGGTGGGGGTGGGGGGGTGTTTGGACTGGGGGAGTAGTGCCAACTTGAATGCAACCACAAATACTTGGTGTACCTCCAAAGCCCTAAAGAGGCCATTTTCTGTTTCAAAAATGTTGCTCTATTTTACTGAACGAACAGATTCAGTAATAGGTTTGCTTTAGTGTCATAAAATATATTCAGTGCATTTTCTCTGCTTTTTAACAGTTTGAATAATTTTGGCAATGGATGTTATAGTCATCATAGATCATGGAAAAAATGGACAGGGCTCAAAGCCTGCACTTTTAAAATAAACCCTCTTCCATTATGCACCGAAGTACTTTGACAAGCTAAAAGTTTGTATAACCATATCTTCACTTTGTAAGAAGCACTTTTGAATGTGAGCTCTTTTCAGTCTGAGAATGAGCTCTTTTCATTCTGAAAATCTGAGTTCTTTGCAGTGATTCTGAAGTTTTTTCCTCTGCTGATCAACAACAGCTTCGCTGCCCTGCATGCTAACCTGTAACCATTATAAGACAAACCTCAGAGCTGATCTCCAGCCAGTACAGAGGGCAGTTTCTCCTACTGCTGACCTGGCGAGAGAGAGAGGCAAAGCAAAACAGCGCACTCTGGTCGTGTCTGGTATTTAAGAGTGGAGAGGAGAATAAAGGGAGATTGATGTTTTGATGGATAGTCATTGACTTTCTAACCTTTCCCCCGCGTTGCAGTGTGGCGAGCCGTTGTGAAATGGCAGAGGGAATTTGCAAAGCTATTACCAGAGTGTCTTTCTAAATCATATGCCTCCGAGTGGAGATGACTCCTATAATACCTGCCATTTACTGGCCAAATTATCTATTATATTCTCGTCTGGTGTGTGGCCATAGTCACCCTTGCAGGGGAGGGAGTGGGGTGGTTAGGTGTGTGGGAGTGTTGGAGGGGATTTGGGTAACAGGAAGATGGGCCTGTGCAGGGAGCAGCTGAAAAGAACTCTTCAAGTTATATCATCATTATGTCATTACCTTCAATAGATGTACTTTATCTTCTGATAATACTAATAATAATAATATTTTTTAATAAAAGGTTATATCTTGTACCCTAAAAAGTTTAGTGGAATTGACCCTCTGGGGGAACCTTCAGAGGTTCTTTATATAACATTATGCTTCAACCTATAATGGTTTGAAGCCTAGGCTTTTGCCTTTAAGGTTACAAGTTGAACCTCTTTTGAAAACCAGAACCAACATCCAAAGAACCCTTGAGGCCCCTTTGTGTACAAAATTTCTAGATCTTAAGGATTTTTTGGTTGTTCTTCTGGTGGAGCCCTTAAATGTTATATGAAGAACCCTGTAACAAAGTGTGTCCCTAGATTAGGGTTCCAAGTAGAACCCTTTGTAAACTAGAAATTTAATTTTGTCTTTGTCCACATTCAGATTGAAGGGAAAGTTTGCCCAGGACTCTAGGTGTATAATTAGAAAGGCCATGGTACTTTAACACCACACATCTGTCTTTTGGTTCTTTTTGCTAGGTTGTGCTACATTTAATGGTTTTTCAATATGCATACATTAAAAGATCATTAGCTGATCTCCAGTGATCATCTCAGTCAAGAGCCGATTAGAGAAGAGTTTGTTAATGCAACAAAGGATTCAGAAAGCCCAGAAGTGTTGACACTTATTAATTAGCACACTCTAATAACTAAGCATCATGGGGTAAGTCAGCAGACGTGCATGCTGTTGCTAATGCCCAAGCAGAAACATAACTACTAACCTTGTGGTAACCTTTTGTCCCAGACACGGGAGGGCAAGTCTGACACATCCCCACTCACTTTCATTAAAGCTGAATTCATCCCCTCACGCTTTAAACAGAATCAGATGTCTATATTTAGGTACAAAACAATGTTTAGTCACAAAATCAGGTGTCTATGTTTAGTTACAAAACCTATAACCTGTGCTCCAGATGGAACAAATGGAACTGATGTCAATACAAAATGATGACTGATACATGCTAAAGTTAAAGCTCAGCTTGCTAATGGGTTCAATTGCAGTTCACTTCTGAATTTTGAACATTTTATTTAGTTTCTTATTTTCATATTCTCACAGTGGCTTTGTATTCTCCCGTCAGATAAAGAATGGTCAAAATTAAATGACTTTACATTTGCCATTTATTTTTGTCAAAATGATGAATAGCCATGCTTTCCTTGTTACTAAGTCATTTTGAGTTGCCATATGCTGAGGAAAGTGTAAGTATTTACTGCCATCCTTTTTGTATTCTAGACAATATGCAAAAACACCCTAAAGGAAACGAGTTGTTTGTATTCAGCAGCACAGCAACAATCCACTAAAGCTTAACAACTTGACATGGACTATAGTTGCTTTTTTGTTGTTGCACTGTATTGCAAAATTCCTACATAGTTATTTAAAAATTAAAGAGACTTTTTTACTCTCTGGTGGAGGGTATCAGATGAATGTAAATAATAAGTAAGTAATAAAACACAATGAGGTGTGCTGTCAAAGGAAAGCAATCAATGATCAGTTGCTTATTTTCCTTTTACAGCACAACCCAAAGTGTTTTTTGTCTCATACCACAGCAATTTCCAGTGTTTATGTTGTTTATTCATAAAAAAATCATACTTTTTATCCGTTTATAGTTATCTTTAACATACTGACCATTACAAAGAGAGACACTGGACACTCTTTTCATAGATGCTAAATAGACATCAATTGAAAGCTTATCACCATATCAATTATTATACGTTTTTCTTTGTTAAATAACAGCAGGTTTTTTAATCTCTTTATTATTAGGGTTAGATTATGTGAAGTGTCCATGTGAGTTAGCTGTTACTATAGAAACAATGTCTTTTATTACACATTACACATTTTATTAATATAAACCAATGATTTGCCTATTGTCAGAGCCATGCTTTGATAAAAAATAAGTCAACACCTTCTGACCAATCAGACTGTGCTGTGCTATAACTGTAAATAACAACTGTGCTCCAACCTCACCAATCAAATAGTTGCTGTGTGCAGGGGCTATTTTGGCAACATTCATTCAATCGTTTTGTCTTGCTCAAGGCATTATATAACCGACAAAGCTTGTTTAGTCTCATTGGGACAGGTGCTGTTGTGACTGTTGTGAATTTCCTGTTGGTACGCTTCAATAATGTAATGTGGAAGATGCCACTAAAGGCAATATGTTGAGTGCAAAATGTATTTATTTATGACTTATAGTGCAAGTTTACTCCTTGGGAAATGGTTTTCAATAGAAAACAATAGAAATAAAAAAGAAAAAAATTAATAAGTAATTTAATAATCAGCAAATAAGCCATTTCGTATTATGTAATCACCAAACTCACAGAGAGAGAGAGAGAGAGAGAGAGAGATGGGGTATTGTACCCATACTTCTAGTTTTTTTTTCCTTTTTTTAAACAGTAACATGTCTAATACATACTACATACTAAAACTGGGTCATACACACAGAAGATACAGGTTTTCGCTCCATGTACAGTCTCTTTGGATAGTTAATAGTTCTAGCTTCTGAGAAACAGTACTATCTTTCTGAAATACAAACTCTATATTCTAGAATAGGAACCCTATATTCTAATGACCTTTCAGAATTTCTTCTGGGGAACAAGAACTCTTTTGGGTGAAACAAACCATGTATTTTACCAAAAAGTATTTTAATATCTCTAACTTAATATTGAATGACTTATTCCAATACTCTATGTTGTGTTATCGTCTTAACTACTCTCAATCCAGAGAAAATATCATTTGTAAAGGTTTTTATGACTGATAAAATAACACTTCTTGGTAGTGGACTTCTATAGCTTGTGACAGGAGGCACAGTGTCAGGAGCAGAGTGGGATATTCACGACATGAATATGAGACAAGTTGAACCCTGAGAGACTGAGCCTCTCCATTCCCACCTACTGTGTCCACTCCGATTCCCCTGAAACATGTCTGCGGAAAGCCTTTCTCACACCTTGCCGTGCTCAGGGAAGGAGAAAATGGGAGCAAATGGGAGGCTCAGCATGGAAAGGATAGAGATTCAATCCAAAGCCTGTCCAAGTATTCCATATGGACGGCCACGTCTGACCAGGAGGGGCGGCATGTGTCTCTCTGCCAGACACTAATGCAACATCCTTGCCCTCGCATGCAATAAATCGAGCAAAAACACCCTGAAGGGGCTGGCTGCTAAATAGAAGTTGGGGACAATCTGACCATGGTACTCGTTGCCAAATGAGAATGGCCCCTTGTGTTATTGAGGGGTGTGTGTGTGTGTCCATGCGGGAGAAAGCAGCATATGGAAGTTTATGCTTTATGGCTACTGCATGTTTCTCAGTGCCACAACCGGTCAAGACTTTAATAAGAAAATGTGCACCACACCGAGCAACACCCTCAATGATGTTTAGACGGGTTTAGACTTTGGAGCTCTCTGGATAATTTGGAGGCATATAAAGGAGAGAGGAGATGTATTTTGCCTGTTTTCTAAGCAGGCCACAGTAGGCCAAATGTGAGGCTTTATTGGTATCAGTGCTGTATTGATTAAGTGACAGAGAGCAGAGTGCTCTTCCTGGCCCAATGGCGTGCTTTTTCATGATTGTGTTGATTACTGTAATACTCGAGTGACCGATGCACTTTCCATTTACTTGTGATCATTCCTCCCTAAAAAAAAGAAAAAGAAAAAAAGAACAAACACTAGAACACTTTACTATATATGAGGCCAATTTCTATTTAGCAGACATTATTAATACTGTAATTAACATTTCCTGTAGAAGGTATCCAGGGTAATTTGATAGAATTGTTTTTAAAAATTAAAAAAGGAAAGAGACTCTACACTAATATTGCAAGGCTGTAATTTTGTCTTGGACATTCTTAAGCGCTGAATAAACATCTTTAGAGGAATTAATATAAATCAGTTTATTGGGAGTAAGCCTAACTGTTATAAATTTAAGACCTTTGCACCTTTGGATAACAAAAGTGATATACAGTTGGGTCACAGATTTAAGGCTTTTATGCTGGTGGAGGCATTTTGCTGGCTTGGTTTGAGGAAGCATCATTACATATCAATGCAGAGTTATTCCAACTGATCACCTTTATCCTATGATGTAACCTTTCTATCCTGAGGGGAGTGGTCTCTTGCAGGAAGACCCCACCCTATCCACAGGGCATGAGAACTCACTTAATGGTTTGATGAAGATGAAAATGACGTAAATCATACGCTACAGCCTTTACAATCTCCATCTCTCAACCCAGTGAGAGATTTTGGAGCCATATGTTAGATAGCGCTCTTTATCACCATCATCAAAACACCAGTTAAGGGAAGAACAGTGTTCATCCCTCTAATACAGTTTCACTGACTTGTACAATAGATGCTGGATTGAAACTCTTCTGGCCTAAGACACTATGTTGTGTTTTTTCTTTAATTTGTCATTCAGTTTTGTATTAAAATTATTTATACATCCTTGATAGAATTTTGCAATACATAATTATGTACACATATGTGTATATGAATCCTTATATGAATATGAATTCTTCTAATGATTCATAATATGAATTGTTTTTGATTATATAAACCAAAATATGCACCTTCGATTCCAGACTCCTAAGTAACCAAAGACAACATTTGAATCTTTGTACTAGGGCTCAATTTTGTAAACAGCATGTTGCCATTAGCCTAAGTTTAATTAGAGATGCATTTCCCAATTTAGCATCAGTCCATTTGCTCTAGAATGGAATGAATAGCCATGTAGGGTTGCTTTGCCCTCAGGGGAAGTGGCCATTTGTAACCTCTTCCCCATTTGAACAAAAGGAGTTTATTACCATTAAGCCAGCAAACAAATTTAGCCCCTCGCTCTCCCATTTAGAGACCGATCCCGAGTCATGCCTGGGTACTCGGGTAGATGTCATTAGTGGAGCGTATTGAGCTTCACACAAAACCTACTGTTTAAATTTAGAAGCTGTTTTTATCTCCTCTGTCTAATTAGGTGCAGTGGTGACTAATTGTTAATGGCGTAGCTGTTATTGCTCTGGGTTTCTTTGTTCTAAATGGAACAGGCTGCTTTTGTGAGACATAATTAGGGTTTATAGCTCAAACTCAAACCCAGCCCTTTTTGTGGCACTGCTTCGTAGTTTTTAAGGCTGCGACTCCAAAAGAGCAATTAGCAGTGCTCTGGAATTTTCTCCTCAAATCACCAAGTGAGTTTCTCTTCCTTATTAGTTGCAATTATAATCTGTGTGTAGTTCTGCACTTCTCAGATGAATGGATTAATATTAGAGACAAGTATCTGGAATCAGATTTGTTCAGACACTTTTAAGCATTAAGTGATTAAGAATTGCTATTTTACTCAGTTGATCAGGTTTTTACTTAGACCTGGTTCAGATTTGGTTAGAAATGTTCCTTCCCTTTTATTATTACAAAAACGCTATTCTTTTCTTGAGCTGTTTAATCACCCAGCGGCTCAGTTTTCTCTGTTTATTTTACTCTGTTCTCTCTCCAACATATTAACACCCCCACCACAACAGCTCAGCGTTTTTGCTTTGAGGTTTTAGGTTTTTTGGTTTTTGGGTTTAGTGAGAAAATCTCACCAGTGAACCGGAAACACGCCTCTGTACACTATGTCAGTAGAATAGTTTATCTGCTTGCGCAAATGTGACAAACTCATTAGGGCTTAGAACCGGCTTATCACTTCAACCAGGGCTTCAGTTAAGCACGTAATTATTTGTAAATCGGAAAAATACAGCATTGGTGAAAGGCTACACAATATGACAGTCTGTCTCTTGAGGATATTTGCCCTTTCCAGTGGCACCTTTTTTTAATACATTGTATACAATCTATAACTAAATTACACTGACCATTAGTGGATAAAGTATTAAAAGAACTGGTCTAAATTATCTTCAAACTGTGCTCTATTGTGTAGACAAGGGGTCACACTGGTGGACCGCAGACGGGATGTGAAAAACTGGCTGTAGTTCAGTGCCTCTAGTTTTCTAAACATGGAGCAGAACCTCTGTTGCAGCTTTTCCAATCACATGAACTTTGCATAATAATAATAATACAGCTAAATAATTAATAATGTAAATTATTTAGCTGAAAGCAACTCATCAGACTAGAGACTAGCTACATGGCTAGAGACAACATGGCTGTTTAAAAAAAAGTTAAGAATGGTTAAAGACTAGCAGACAGATAAATATGTGTTTGATGTGTTCTACCCACATCAAATTCAAAGCCATTGTGCTAATGTGCATGTTCTAGTCCAGAGGAGTAATGTGAATTGCCACTATGAAACAAAAACCTAACCATGTGAAATTGTCTTATTTATTGCCATAAAGTAATCATTAATAGTCAAGCCTTTAAAGATATCTGCTGTCACTAATCAGTCATGTTAGTTGCTTATCCGGACTTATCCTGCTTATCCATAACTGAATATTTAAAAATTTTAGTTAAATACCACTGGGGTAGACCTTATTTTGCTGTATTACCAAGGTTAGTGGGTTAGTGTAGTGTGTGAAACCTACAGAGGGATGTTGAACCTTCAGGCTTTATTGCCATGAATTTCCTCCAGTTTCTCTGGCCGCACACAAACATGCCACCATCACAAGCAGCAACATGAAACGCCTCCATTTCTTCTCTCACAGGTTTCTTTTGATTTACTCTTAAGGATGTATCTGATGCATGTCAAAATGGACTTTGATGTCTTAATACTGAAAGCCCTGCACATCTCCCACTTGTTGTCTTTTCAAAGAAAGCTAGAATACATTTACATACAGTGCACTTTTACAGGAAAGGAAACGCCCACATAGTATACAGTGTAAAAGTTTGTTTCCTGGGAATATTAATGTGTGAAAGAAGTAGCGGATGCCCTGCAACAAGACACAAATATATATGTATATATATATATTTGTGTGTGTATATATATATATATATATATATATATATATATATATATATATATATATATATATATATATATAATTTAAAAAAACCAAATAAATAAATGTTATTTTTATATAAAATGATATTTTTATATAAAATGTGTCATGACCCTCTCAGTCTCCAGAACTGAGTTGAAGAAGGCACTGTATGTCATCTGGCAGCGTTAGAACAGATATGTCAAGAAAATTGGACAAAACTTGGCCAAGCAATCTGGCGGCATTAGAATAGACATGTCAGAAGAATGTGAGGGATGGTGGGTTATGAAGGGCTAATATTACAGCCAAGTGGGTCCAAGAGCTACTCAGACTATACAATGGAGTTTTGAGGAAGTTAATTGTAAGGTAGTATTTATTTCACAGGAAATGCTAACTTTTTTTAATTAACCTATATTTAATATACTGTACTTATTTGAAAATTTAACATGCACTTTTTTTTTGATAATGAATGAGCTGTAAAACCAAACACACTAAACATCTATCAGTGAAATTTCTTAAAAGTCTCCTTCAGTTCATCCTAAGTGTATGCAAATCTGAAAAAGTGTTGCGTGGATAATAATATTATGACATGATCTTAAGTCGAACTAGTTAGTCGAAGTAGCTGAACAGGCTAACAATAGTTTGTTTTCGCTTATCCTTAGAATTTATATAATAATAGAACATTATTTTGTTTAAGGATTGATATAGAAAAACACTAGATATCTTGTTAACTGCACTTCTAACTGCCCTGACCTTGAGTTCTCTAAACATGTATATTTCGCTTGTTCAAATGCATTAATACTATGCTTAAGTGAAATTGATCGCATACTAATCATGCTACCCCCACCTCCAGATCAAGTCTCTTCGCCATAATTTTTCACCTGTTAGTCCTTGTAATTGCCATAATTAATTTACTTATTGATAGACTTCCTTGCCTTGAGGGTTTTAAAACAAACATTTCAGTTGGTTTAATGAAGTAATTGTGGGAATGATTGTTTATACTTGGCGAGTAGTTTGTGTGAAACTAATAGCTTTTTGCACTAATTAACTGATCGTAACCTACTTGAGTAAGCGAGCTTTTAATTAAATGTGACAAGGGAAACGGGTTTCTCTCAGGGGCAGTTTACAGTAAAAGCAAATCACTTGATGAATAATAGAGTTTGTCAGATGGGAAGGAAAAGTGTTTTTTTTAAATGGATCTCCACAAATATTCATCAGCTTTTTAGAATTGGGTTTTGATTTTGCTCAGTGCTTGAATGAGGGACTCTTGATTATAAAGTAGGTGTGTAATAAGATTCCAATATCTGTATCTGTTTAGTGCTCTGAATATTCACGTATGTGTCTATATTGGTATTTAATCCCAAAGAAAGTGTAGCCTGAATGGGAAAGATTTTTTTTGTCCTGGGAAACACTAGAAAAACACTGAAAAAAAACCTGTGGTAGAAATGCCAGCAGCATCAGCATGGTCTGTGAATTCGGGCTCTGATAGTTCTTCAAACTCAGGTTTTTTAACCTCGCTTTTACAGTTTTGTTTTTGTTTTTTTGCTTGATCACAGTAACAAATCAATAAATCACAGCAACCTTGACCAGGCAGTTACTAAGGATAAATAAATGAACACTAAATGACAGAGTTTTTGACAGAGTTTTTGTGATTTTGCCTTTATACACCACCACAATAGATTTGAAATAAAACAATCAAGATGTGATTGAAGTGTAGACTTTCAGCTTTATTTTAAGAGGTTCCACAAAAATATGGCATTTACCATTTAGGAATTACAGCCATTTTCAACAAAGTACCTCCATTTTCAGGGGCTTAAAGGTATTTGGACAAAGTGACATAATTGTAAATATAACCATAATTTTAATACTTGGATGAAAATCCTTTGCAGTCAGTGACTGCCTGAAGTCTGGAGCCCATGTACTCAAAGTTTGTGGGTCTTTCTGCCTTCAGTAAGTGAAAAGCATGCTCTATTGGGTTGAGATCAGGCGACTAACTTGGCCATTGAAGAGTATTCCATTTCTTTGCCTTCAAAAAGTCTTGTGTTGCATTCGCAGTATGTTTAGGGTCATTATCCACCTGCACTGTGAAGCGGCATCCTATCAGTTTTGTAGCATTTGGCTGAATGTGAGCAGAGAGTAAAGCCCTATACACCTCAGAATTCATCCTGCTACTTCTGTCAGCAGTCACATCATCAGTAAACACCAGTGAGTCCGTTCCATTGGCAGCCATACATGCTCATGCCATAACACTTCCTCCACCATGTTTGACACATTGTGTGGTATACTGTGGATCATGAGCTGTTCCTTTCTTTCACCATACTTTTCTATTCCCATCATTCTGGTACAAGTTAATCTTGGTTTCATCAGTCCAAAGAATCTTATTCCAGAACATAGGAGGCTTTTTTAGATGTTTTCTGGCAAAGTTTAATCTGGATTTCCTGTTCTTGAATGTTACCAGTGGTTTGCACCTTGTTGTAAACCGTCTGTATTTACATTCACAAAGGCGTCTCTTGATTGTAGATTTTGACAATGATACGCCTACCTTCTCCAGAGTATTCTTGACTTCTGTTGATGTTGTGCTGGGGTTTTTCTTCACCAAGGAAAGGATTCTGCGATCATCCACTTTAGTTGTCTTCTGTGGTCTTCCAGGCCTTTCGATGTTGTTGAGCTCACCAGTGCTTTCTTTCTTTTTAAGAATGTACCCAAATGTAGATTTGGCCACACCTACAGGTTTTTGCTATCTCTCTTATAGATTTATGTTGTTTTTTCAGCCTAATCATGGCCTCCTTCACTTCCATTGAGATTTCCTTGGACTTCATGTTGGTAGCGCCAGTCGAACAGCTGCCAAATGCCAACTCAATACCTGATATCAACTCCAGACCTTTTATCTGCTTCATTTGTCTTGAAGTAACGAGGGAATGGACCACACATGGTCAATAAACTTCTTGTCAGTCAATTGTCCAAATACCTTTGAGCCCCTGAAAATGGAAGTACTTTGCTAAAATGTCTGTAATTCCTAAATGGTAAATGCCATATTTTTGTGGAACCTCTTAAAATAAAGCTGAAAGTCTACACTTTGATCACACCTTGATTGTTTTATTTCAAATCCACTGTGGTGGTGTATAAAGGCAAAATCACAAAAACTCATTGTCATTGTCCAAATACTTCCTGACCTGATTGTATGTATATTCACTATTATGGAGTTATCTCCACTGCATAGTGATTGAAACTAATTGAGTACTTCATATAGACCACATTATGCTTTCATAAGCCACTATCCATAAAGTTATATATGCTGCTAATAATGTCTACATTAAGTTTAGGCTATGGAGGGGGTAAGATTGCAATATTTAATGCATTAATACAGATGAAGGAAGTATTTCTTCCTTTGTGCTTGGAAGTCCTTGAACACCAGTGTAAGGACTCATGCTGTGATCTCTGTCAAGTTTGATTATAGCATAGATTTTCAAGTGTAGAGTCAAAGCCTTAAGTGGAAGGGAGAAAATATATGGAGGAAATAGCTGCTAGCAAGCCATGGTTATAGTTAAGCCAAAAAGAGTGAAGCCCCGTTACCCTTGCCAGAAACACTCAGTTGAGTGGGCTTAGAAATGACATGTGCATTGTGCAGATGCTACCGGTTAGCACACTGATCCATTGGTTTTAACTTAAAAACAGCATGTTTTTTTTTCAGTTGTTTTCCCATTCTAAAGCTTGAAAGATATAAAAGTGCCATCGCTGACATTCTATTTTGTCAGTTTTGCACGTCAGCATATACACTATCTTGCCAAAAGTTTTGGGACATCTGCCTTTACATGCACATGAACTTTAATGACATCCCATTCTTAATCCGTAGGGTTTAATATGGAGTAGGCCCACCCTTTGCAGCTATAACAGCTTCATCTCTTCTGGGAAGGCTTTCCACAAGGTTTAGGAGTGTGTTTATGGTAATTTTTGACCATTCTTCTAGAAGCGCATTTGTGAGGTCAGGCACTGATGTTGGACAAGAAGGCTTGGCTCACAGTCTCCGCTCTAATTCATCCCAAAGGTGTTCTATCGGGTTGAGGTCAGGACTCTGTGCAGGCCAGTCAAGTTCCTCCACACCAAACTCGCTCATCCATGTCTTTATGGACCTTGCTTTGTGCAATGGTGCGCAGTCATGTTGGAACAGGAAGGGGCCATCTCCAAACTGTTCCCATAAAGCTGGGAGAATGAAATTGTCCAAAATGTCTGAGTTGCTGTTTTTCCCAATTGCTTCCGCTTTGTTATAATACCACTAACAGTTGACTGTGGAATATTTAGTAGTGAGGAAATTTCACGAATGGACTTATTGCGCAGGCGGCAACCTATCACAGTACCACACTTGAATTCACTGAGCTCCTGAGAGCGAACCATTCTTTCACAAATGTTTGTAGAAGCAGTCTGCATGCCTAGGCTTGATTTTGTACACCTGTGGCCATGGAGATGATTGGAACACCTGAATTCAATGATTTGGAGGGGTGTCCCAAAACTTTTGGCAATATAGTGTAATTATGTTAAGCTTCCAAGAAACATCTTTGCCCGAGAACTTACAGAAAATCCTGCAACTTTACTTTGTAATTCTAATTGTTGCTTTGTGCCACTGAATCAAAGCATTTCCTTGAAATAGCTGGTGTTGATCATGCTCTACACCTCAGTTAATCCAAAGATCCCACTGTGTTTGAATATCATTTTTTTGGCCAGACTGGTATTTGATTCGTGATGATCTGGCTATGACAAAGCTCAGGGAAATGATTCAGCCGAAGTGCAACGCTGAGTGGGAGCAGTGTGTTAAGCTGGTTTTGCTAATGCTCAGATAAGTCATAACATTAGCATGGAATACATGTGCTGCCAAAGACAACTGATTTATTTCGATTAAGTGTCATAATTACCCAGCTGAATGTCAGCTATTGAGGAGTGTAAGAATCAGAATCAGAATCTTTATTACCAAGTACCGTGGGTTTACATGTACAAGGAATTTGGCTTGGTGTACTGGTGCTTTGTATAACAGTAACATACAAGAAATAAAGAGAATATTAATAAGGCAAACAACTATGAGCAAAATATAGAAATATAAAAATTTAGTAAAATAAAATAAAAATAGAGACATTAACTGTACATTAGAGCAAGATATGCAAAAGTGGGCCAGTGCAAATGCTCGCAGTTTGAAGTAAGAAGGTGCAGTATAGCAGTCTGAGTTGTATGTGTTAATGTAATATGAAACAGAAAAGTGGGGGTTTGTTGATGTTGATGTTGAGTGATCAGTAGGCAGTATTCCCATGGAACCAACTTGAACTTCTGTAATTTTTATTAAAGGCAGAAGATTCTGAAAGAGTTTGCTTTGGAAGAGATGATGGACGGGCTGAGGGGAAGACATGACTACGCAGTGGTGGAAATGGAACCTTCAGGAGGGTTCTTGACTAAGTTTCTAATGAGTGAATTATCAAAAAGTCTGAAATCCTGTAAAAGGTCTCCCTTTGTAGGGCTAGGTTGAGGGCATCTGGTTGAGATCTGAGGTTTTGCATAGGGACTGAGATTCTGCAGACTTAAAAAAAAAAAAAAAACATAAAGATGAAATGATATATTGTGAGAAATGGAACCATCTAAATTTGTTAGAAAATATTACAGGCAGGTATAAAATAAAAAAAATAACTGCTCAAGTGGGATTAATAATAAAACAGTCCTGTTTAAATCTCTAGTTAAGACCAATTATGAACTTGAGTGATGTAAGTGAGGTTGAGGCTGAGTGCTGGCATTTCTAGATCTGAATTTCTTTCTTTTTTTTTTTTTTTGGAGGGCATAGTGATAGGGTTCATATTTCATTTAAAAAAAAGCCTTCCGGTTTAGGCCACAGCCACTTCTGGTTCAGAATCTGAATACGGATACTTTTCTAGCACTTCATGTTTTTCTCAGCTAAAAAATGAAAAAAAACAGATGGGTTGCGTTGGTCAGTTTAGTTGGCTTACCACATTGCATTTCACCTAATATTTTCATGAGCTCAAACCCCATTTTACTGGTAGCCCTGTGCTCTGCCAGTTTCCGGTGTAAAGGCCACTTTGATTAACATGACAGGACATGGCTTTGAGAGCCTATGCAGTAAAGTCTTTATTAGAAGTTATTATAAAGTATTACTGAATCTTATGTATTGAATATCACAGTAACTCTATAAAACTCTCCAGGCTGAAGTGTTGCACACTTCTACACATAACAGACATACACATCTACATGTAACTGCTTTTTTTGCATTTTTTTCTAGCAAAAAACCCCCAAAACTTTAGCTCATCTTTGTGTCTACCACATCGAGTGTGTTCCACTGGCATGAAAGTGTTATCTGCTAAAGTGCTAAAGAAAAAAAAGGTTTTCTGTTCTACTTCTACCATGCATCATTTACTTCTCACTTGTATTCTGACAAACCCACCTCCTGTACTATGACTGGCTAGCAGTTCTGACTTCAGAGTTCAGTCATTGGCTGATTGAATAACATGTTTGAATAATGCCTGTTGGGAATTGTAGTAACATTTGTAATAACAAGTTTAATGAATGTAAACAGAACAATAATACAAAATTTTATAATTAGCAAAATGCTAAGGGCTGACAGCATGTCAAATTATTTTTTTTCTTTACCTGTAATGAGCATCCAGTGTTACATGAATTCATTTTTTGATTCCTACTATTTCTGACTTTTGTTTATCCAGGGTTGTTGGTTATTAGCTGAATTCTGGGGCCTTTTTTCGTCAGTGGTCTGAATATGTCATATCTGATTAAACACTGATTCAACCTGTCTCCCAGATGTCTGTAAATTGGTTTGTTGTGGTTTTAAAATTTGCCCTTCCTGCTTTGCTTTCCTTTTTTTTTTGTCGTGACAGTATGTTAAAGCCACAGCTTCTGTTTCATACACAGCAGGTCTTGATTTAACGGTTTGGTCATCCACAACCACAGCTTTAGTCTACATTAGCGTGAAACTACCTCACTGGTCCTAGAGAATAAATAGTAATTCTCTCTTTTTAAGACATTGGCCTATACTACTTCATATCTCTTCCATGTGTACTTGGCATTATACTGGCATCTGTTTAGTTGATGTCTTGCTTTTTGTGTGTTATGATAGTGTCCAAGAGCTTTCAGCTTGTCGGGGGAATGCTGAAAGTAAAGAGAGTTGCAGTCACCCTTGGTCATTCTCTTGCCCTTGCTTTCTTGCCAAGCCATTGAGGTGTAAGGTTTAATATGGATGCTGTAAATGGCCTCACTGGTCCCTGATGTCAGAAAGCACCTCTCCTTCTTAGATTATGATGAAAGTCTTTTTTTCCTTTTCTTTTCCGGACCTGTGTTGAGAGGATGTGGGAAGGGTGGGGGTAGTGGACACGGGACCCACATTCCCATGCGTTGCACGTCCTGCTTCAGCGGCATGACGCCTTAGCCTGATCTCTGTTGCTATGGTAACAGTGTTCGGGTCAGGCTTTGGGCCTTCATTACGAAGTTTGAAGTGTGCTCGTGGCTCCCCAGAGTGACAATGGAACACCTAATAGGGGAGAGCACAGGAGCACTTGTGGACAAATCTCTCCAACTCCCCTTTCATCGCTTCATCACCCCTTCCTGATAGTTTCCCCACTCTCATTGAGATACAGCAGTGCTGGGGCAAATCCTGTTCTCAACTTGCCTTAAAATATATACGATCACAGGATTTTATCAATGTCTCTGTCAACTTGTCCATCCGATGTAGACCTTGCTTACATCATTATGGAAGAGCTAGTCCAAATGGGAGCTCTACGACTATCATCTGTTTGGTACCCAAACTGCAAAGTTCCTTCACTTGTTAAAGCAAATGCTGTACATGAGGATTGTTTTGGAATTGCATTAACCATATTACAATTTTCATAATTTGTTTTATCAGACACTTTTAATTCTGCTGTGTGAGACGCAAGGTGAATGGCACTAGGCACTCACTTATAATGTTTAATAGTGTATATGAGGCGGTAATATACTTCTTATTAAACTCTGAATTGCTCTTGGTGTGTGCTTCAGTTTATTCTTGGTGCAAGTCTTAACTTCAGAGTGGCGGAGCTGTGAGGTGCACAGGCTGGAAGAGATTAACATTTAATGGGAGTCTGAGGCTCATTTTAAGCTGATATCTCTTGTCTTCCATCCTGCTCATGAGGGGATTGCATTAATCAGGAGCTGCAGCAGAAGAGGTGATAGAAATCTTCAGATTTGGATGCAGAAATGGGAAATGTGTACCCCGTTCTCTGTTTCAATCTTTCCTTCTTTTCCGCATTTATCCCTGCTTAATTAGGAGCCATTTTATTGTCATTTCCAGAGAGTTTTGGTAGCAGACTTCATGTTTTGCTGAGCTACCCTGATATTCTTTGAGGGTGACACCAACATTTATTGAGGAAGAAGGCAACAGATGGTGACAGATTGATCATTTTCCTTTCAATTCTCACATTTCTGTGTGGATATGGCAGAGTTTAGCAATTCATTGTTTCAAGAACAAGGCATGTGTCTGGTGCAGCAGAAATAAATGGGTATTCTTCTCTTGAGTTTGCAGTAGTAGCCCTTGACTCAGCACTCTGGGCCAGCGGGAGGCAGCTCATAAGAAGCCTGGGGGAATGCAGATAGCGAGTTTGACATCGCCCTTCAAGTCCGATGGGACGCTGCATAAATTGTGTTGTTTAAGATTTTTAGGCAGTTCAACCGAAGGTGAGATAATGGAGCAGGAGCGAGCTGGATCTCCGGTGAAACCTTTTCTCCAGCTTGACTTGGAATTGGGAATTTCAGCTTGCTGAACAGAGAATGAGAATCCTTAGCTTTTTGGGTTATTTTTTGTTTGTTTGTTTGTTTGTTTTTGAATGCATTCTGGAGGGAATGAAAATGCTTGCTGCTTTTGGCACCAGAGCATGGGAGTTATATACACAGAGTTGCCTATTTATTGCATGTATGTTCCTTGTACTTACACTTAATGAGGTAAACTGATCATTATAATTATAACTAATCATCATCATGATAATTTTGTAGTTTTTCAGTTACTCACACTAGCCCATCCATTTTATTGCGCAGTTCGTGAGCCCACGTCTGTCCTATCCATAATGGGAAAGTAGTGGTCACTGGACCATTTATAGGACTGTCACTGGAACATATTCAGCAGTGATACTGACAAGGTAGTAGGTGTAACACTCGTATGAGTGTGTTATGCATAGCAGTGTTGCTGGCTGCTGGCTTGAGAATCAGCCGACAACTAAAAATATCCAGCCACTAGCAGTCCTGTGATAAACTGACACAGCGGAATGTGTAGAAGACAAGTAACATGGAAAAAGAAGAGCTAGAGTCTCAAACCATACACTTACATGATGGAGCAACAAGGTAGGTGTGTCAAAGTGGCCCGCATGAATACACTAGTGCTTGGACTAGTATGCCACTACCGATCCATAACTCAAATAATACCTGGTAACTTTGGTCCTTTGGTGGTCCCATTCCATGAATTGGGAATAAACCTTTATATAGCAAACAGAAGGACTACCATCAGTAACTGTATACCTACAGACTGCACCTTTTTGGTACCTGATAAAATGGCTAATGAGTGTACATATAACGTGGGTGTACCTGATAAACTGGCTGATTATTATGCATTATATACGGATATGTAGCAGTATACACTGTATGGTCAAAAGTTGTAGACACATGCCCTTCACACCCATATGTGATGTTCAACATCCTATTCCAGATTTAGTTCCCCCTATTATAATAACCTCCACTCTTCTGGGAAGGTTTTCCGCTAGAATTTGGAGTGTGGCTATGGAGATTTTCTCATTCAGCCAGAAGAGCATTACTGAGGTCAGGCACTGATGTTGGGCGAGGAGGCCTGGGGTGCAGTCGACATTCCAGTTCATCCCAAAGTTTAGTGGGGTTGAGGTCAGGGCTTTGTGCAGGCCACTTGGGTTCTTCCACTCTAACCTTGGCAAATCTTGCCTTTATGGACCTTGATGCACAGATGCATTGTCATGCTGGAACAGGTTTGGGCCACTTAGTTTCAGTGAACAAAAATCATAATGCTACAGCATACAATGACATCCTATATAATTGTGTACTTCCAAGTTTGTGGCAACATTTTGGGGGATGGCCCACATATGGATGTGCTGGACAGGTGTCCACAAACTCGTGGCCATATAGTGTATGTGAAGGAGGTTACTGTTTGGGAATATTGTTGCTCTGAGTCTGTTCAAAGCTTGCTTTTGGTCATGCTGTCCTGCTTGACTGCTCTGTTAGGCCAAGAGGGAGCTGTACCTTGGCATGTAGAAAGACACTGACAGCCTCAGGCCTTGCAGTCCCATCGCATACACTTCATCTAACACACACACACCCACACACACACACACACACAGCCAGTAGCAGGGCTGTGAAATATTAATAAGTCTATAATTATATACTGTAACAGACAGAACAAAAATATGATCCCATAGAAACAATACTGTACTGTGATGTTTCTTTTATTTACACACAGTAGTGTTTTTGACATCGATGGTCAGCTGTACATATCTTTAGCTATTTAATCACCACAGAAAAATCTGACAGCTTACTTTTGTATTCTTTTAAGAATTAGTTCCCAAATGGTTTCTTGTTCACTATATATGCTTATGACATATAACATTATGGCATTGACGAAACTACATAGCGCACTACATACCTGGGCCCGTATTCACAAAGCTTCTTAGAATTCTTTCAGAGAGCTTCTATCTTAGCCTAAAAAGTCCTAGCTGGGAGTCCTAGACTGAAAGTGATTTAGGAAACTTCTCAGAGCAACTCTGAGTAAGGAAAGTACAAAAACCTTTATCTTAGTGAGGAGGTGTGGTTGACCCTGTTGCTAGGGATGACGCAGCAATTCAAGGACTGTGATTGGTTGAAAAAAAAAAACTATCTGTAAAGGTCTTAAAATACGCTCTTTGTGAAAATAGAATATATGATAATAGAATGGACAGTGAAATCATAAAATGTTTGTATTAAGAAATTGTATAATCATGAATACAGGCTACTTTATGCAAAGTTTCTGTTATAAGCTAAGTATCTTAAAGTTAATTAAAACAGCCAAATGTTGAAAATGTGTCTACTTTTGAAGCAACCAATTTCCACGCAATAGTTACTATATTTAAGTTCTTACATTTATTTACCATACTGATTTTATTACTTGTAATCCATTTCAGATTGATGGGAGCAAAATGGCTTACCTTTTACCAATTTACATAACTACAGGACAGTCTATTTAAGTTGCACTTTTGGATGGTATGTAGCCAACAGCTAGGGGCGCCGTAACGGGGGGAGGATTAGGACGATTCTGAGGGCCTGGTCACACAGGGGGCCCAGCAGAACCCCATACTTTGGTGTATGATTTTGGTATTTAAATTGCCTCTTCGCACAATAATCTATTAGGACACACGCTATAATGAAAGCATCCCTCTGTGCCAAGAGCGTGTGTGTCCCCTTAAGACGTTCGCGGATTATTCAGAAACGCGGAACTTCACAGACTGGGTCTGAACTTCGCGCATCATTCAGGTAGACTGCAAGACTCAAGAGATGGCGCAGGATGAGGATACCAAAAGAGGAAAGAAAAGCGCGAAAAAGAGGAGAGAGCGAGACGGGGAAGACAGCTAGTCACCCAGTTTTTTTTTTTTTAAAAAAGGTGATTTATTGTTCCCCGTTTTATGTTATGATTCTGAAGCTAGTCTTTATGAAGTTGTTTTAAGTAACATAAAATAGAAATTCTCTCAGTTACTCACACCGATGTTTATCCACTGGAAGTTTTAACAATATTTCCATGCAATCGAACAACAGTAATGGAGCAGCATTCATAAAAAGATGAAAAATCACCAAGCGACAATAAAACTGCTCTAGTGATGTATATTCAAGGTTTCTGCAGCATTGGAAGTTTTCTGTGAGGAATCGATCGAAATTTACACTGTAGTCATGTAAATCTGCTTTAATTATCACGAGTGAGTTTATGAAATAAGTGTTGTAATAACGTCCGATTTGTGAGTGAATCGTTTGAGTTGGTTCGTTTCAATGAATTGGAGAAACCCATTGATAAAACTAGTCTGAATGATTCATTCACGAATAGATCTGATTTTTCTCGAGTTCAGTGATCCTGTCGCTGTTTGTGTGTGCTGGTGTGTGAAACTTATAATTCACTCAGTGTATAATATAATAATAATAATAATAATAATAATAATAATAATAATAATAATACATTAAGGAAGTAAAAGAACAAGAAAACCAAATTGGACAGAAGGGCAGTGTTTGGAGAATATTTCTTCTTTCCGCCATTTTGTCCTCTGCTATAGAAACTCTTAAACCTCTTAAAAGTCCTCGTCTCTACTCTTAACAATTTTTACCTTAGGAGCTGTTTTTAGGGCTAAGATGTTTCGTGAATCATTTTTATCTTTACTAAGATTTAGTCCTAAATTTAAGGGGAAATTCTAAGAAAACACCATAATTCTAAGAATTTTCGTAGAATTTCGTCACTAGGAGCAACTTTTAGGCTTAGGAAGCTTTGTGAATACGGGCTCTGATGTTCAGCCACAGTAAAAGAATGGCTTATTAGAAACAGTAAACCACAAATATGTAATCTTTTTATAACAGTATCATAATTAAAATTGACACATAATTTAAAAATGTTTGAAAATACACTTATATGACAAAAACTGTAGAAAATTTATGGTTTGCTAGATTTGCATTAGGCAGTTGAAAGTGAAACATGGGATCTTGTTGGGCTTTTGCAATCTGAATCACAGTGAAATTTATATTTTTGATTGGTTCACAATTTGGTTTGGTTTAGTTTTACACTGCACACAATTAAATAAGCCTAAAAATTGTTGGCTGAGGTTCATGTAGGGCTGAAAGCATACTCGTAAAACTTTTTGATCCATTCTTTCATTCAATCATTCATTAATTTATTAAGTCATTTCAACAAATCTTTACCAAGTGCATATTGAAATTGCAAAAATCGACCTCAAGAAATTAAAAGATGATATAAATATTTAAAACTGTTTAAAACATGTTTTGTATTCAAGGTTCTCTTATTGCTCTTATTGGTCCAAATTTTAAGAATACTGCAGCACTACAGCTCTGTCCATTGGCTTATTTTGTGCTTCGCGGCTCATTTTAGTAAAAAATTTGGCCTGCTACCCAAAATCCACTGCACGTTTGGTTTAAGTTCTCTTTGCCCCTGGAAGCAAACCGTGCAAGAGTTTGCCTGGAACTGGACCAAGACCACCTCACTCAGACACTTTCAGTTGTTTTGGTCTGATTTATGTATTATATATTTATATATTTGAAATATTTGACCACTGAAATTTTATTATGATTACCAGTAGTGAGTAAAACCTTAGAGAGGAGATACTTCCCTATCTCTGCTTCTTCTGTCTTATGGTTGCTTTTCCTGCATTTCTCAATTTGTTGCTCACTTTTCCTCTTCTTTTTCTGCTGCTTAAATCTGTTTCCACTTTCTGTCTGTTTTGACACAATCAAGTGCATTAGCATAAAGATGCCTTGAGTTTGTCTAACAGTGTTGGATGGTTGCACAGCCTGACTGCGTGTTCGTGCGTTCACACACACACACACACACACACAACACACACTTTAGCTGCCCTGATTACAGAAAAAAAAGGCAAAAGAGTTGGAGTGAGTGGGTCGATGCGGTACGCTGCCATGGCAACTCAGCACTCACCTGCTCCTCTGCCGGTGCCGTATAAAGTAATGAGTGTTTAATATCTGTTGAGGATGGAATATGTCTGTCAGGCTGCCAGTGGACACCTCATCTCTTCTGCCGCCTATTTGTCTCACTTTCCACCCCTTCCACTCTGAATAGATCGAGATGAGTCAAACTTCATCAAGAGTCACTAGTATCCACCAATCACATGTATATAAGCAGAAGCGCTGTGAGTCACCAAGACTTTGCTACACATTTATTTACTGTGCTACACATTTATTTACTCAGGTTAGCTTGCTAATGCTAGCCCTCATCGACATTTGTGACTCAACTCCGCCAGTGAGTTGTGTGCTCCAAAAATAAACATGTGTGCTGACCTTCAGTGTTGATTGAGAAATAGTGATATTCAAAAAAAAATTTTCATCATCTACCTATAGCAGCAGGAGGCAGATAATCTATCGAGTGACTTGTATTTCTGATCAGGGTTGTTACCCTTTGAAAATTTCACTGGAAGATAAACTAGTTTTAAAATGTCACAATTTCACTGTATTAATTGTCCATTTAAAAATTAAAGAGTAAGATATTCCTTTATTTGTCCCACAGTGGGGAGATTGCATTTAGCAACAGCAGGGATACAGTACAGAAAGAGTATGCACACAAGAACAAAATAGATTAAAAACTATTCTAATATGAGGTAACAAAATCAAGGAGAGGGGTGTATACACATAAGTACAGGTTGGCTGAGAATAGTGTTAATATTCAGTAATGTTGAAATGGTAATATTCCAAATTCTTTGTACAAAAGAGTCTTTGGACTATTTTCTATAAAATCTCTTATGCTGTCAGTATTTATCACGTTGTTGTTACATTGTTGTTATAAGCTGAAAGTCAGAGTGGCTGCAAGGAAAGGTGGTATGCTGAGCCAAACACAACTGTATAGAATGTCTTTGTATGCTGTAGCATTGCAATTTCCTTTCACTGGAACTAAGAGGCCCAAACCTGTTCCAGCATGACAGTGTCCCACTGTGTACACAGTGAGCTCCATGCAGACATGGTTTGCCAAAGTTGGTGTGGAAGAGCTTGAGTGGCCTGCACAGAGCCCTGACCTCGACCCCACTGAACACCTTTGGGATGAATTGGAGTCCCGTCTGCACTCCAGGCCTCTTCTCCTGACATTGGTGCCTGACCTCACTATAGCTCTTGTGGCTGAATGAATCCCCACAGCCATGCTCCAAAATCTAGTGGAAAGCCTTCTCAGAAGAGTGGAGGTTATTATAGCAGCAAAGGGGGACTAAATCTGGAATGGGATGTTCCACAGGCACATATGAGTGTTATGGTCAGGTGTCCTCAAACTTTTTCGCCATATAGTGTAATAATGCAACTGCTCTAAAACATTATCTTTCTTTAGGTCCAGTCAGGAATGTCATGTTTTTTTGTGTGTATGGGTATGTATATGATAAAAATGCTACACAGCCAAAGGTGGAGAAACTCAGGTTGCTGGAGTGTAATTTATGGCGAGCCCAGAGGGAGAGACATGCGACAATTCTGGGAGGTTGCAGCTGGAGACTAAAAGGGATGAGAACCAGGAACTTGATAGGGTAAAAAAATGTACTGAAATGCATTTAGAAAAAGTCAGCAACACACCACCATGAAAATGTGAAACCATAACAACCCTATTTCTGACCCTCTCTTACCACTGCTTAGTGCATTAGTGTTTTGGTGAGATTTGTGTGACACATTCTGACCACAGTTTTTAATGTTCTGTTGGTCAAGCAGAAAATCTCTGGCAGTGTATTGCCCTGTAGATCATCTCAACACATTCGAAACACTGTGGACATTACAGCAGCATGGTGATAGATACAAACTCAATTCTGTCATGTGTTAAATATGCATTACACAAGGATCAGGATGAGGAAGGAATCAGTAATTAGTTCTTAAATTCATGGACTCAGCGTGTAGATTAAAAAAAAGTTAAGTGACTAAATGTTTAAATAAATCAGCATTAAGGTTATTTTATTTATAAGTATATTATGCAATATGCATAGCACTGGGGCAGCTTTTCTTTTGGGGTTTTGATATTTTTTTCTAATATAAAATCTAGTCTATCAAGGCTAAAAGGATTACTTGTATAAGCAGGAGTCGAACACCAAGCTTGAACCGAAATCTAGAAGTTTTTAAGGATATAGCACTGAGATTCATTAAAGTGTAGCAGACTCATGAATTATTTGTCAAGTACACATAATGATAGAATATCATTTTTTAGATGTTCATATCATGAATGCACTGTGACTTTACATTTAACAAGAACAGCAGATGCACGGTTCAAATGTTCTAGCAGTGGCCTGGTTAGAATAAAATCCTGCAGCCACACTGGCCCTTTACAGAGAAGATTAAATACCCCTGTTCATGTATAAATTCAACTGCAAATTTTATTTGTCACATGCATAACCATACACAGTACAAATTGCAGTGAAATGCTTTTTAGACAACATAGCAAAGAAAATATAGAGAAATATTAAATATAAAGAGAGATATATACATAAAAAGAACATATATAAAGAAAAATATAAAGAGAAATTTTAAATATAAGAAGAATATGTACATAGAAAATGTATGAAGAAGATAAAAAAAATAGCAGAGTGATTGGATACTTCTTAATTTTAGGTGAACTGTGTAAGAATCCACAGACTTTTTATAAATAGTCATCCATTTTAATACTCAATTGATCAGTGAACAAATTAACGAAATCCTAAACAAAATGCTACATTTGCATTTGTTTGCACCCATAGACTGTGTATCTTCCTTGGTGATGCCCTACCAGACGAATAATTCAGCTTTGCAGTTCATGCTTATTTCTGGTACTTTTGGAGTCAGTATTCAATTTCAGTTTCAATTTCAGTTTTATTTGTATAGTGCTTTTAACAATAGACAGAATAATAAAGCAGCTTTACAGAAATCCCAATGGAGATTTAGATCCCTAATGAAAAAGCTGGTGGTGACAGTGGTGGGGGAAAAAAAAAAATACAGGAACCAGACTCTTCAAAGTGACACCAGATAGTGGGATTATAAATCATTACAGTATACAGGTATAGTATACAATACCTGTAAGTACAACATTGCTACGTGTGTTAAAAGAATGTTCAGTTTGAAGATGATGAGAGTCATGGGATGAGCACAGGGCAGTCTTCATGATTACAGCAGCAGTTCTGAAGGTGTAAAGGTATACAGCATCCAGATGAGATTATCCATTAGAGTCTTGAGCCTGAACTACTTTACCTTCAGTCTTGTCTTTAACGGGCTTCGGATCTGACTTAACTTACTTGAATCTTCATTTTTTTGGACTTGGTGTCTTAGTAGTAGTGTTTAATAGTTTTCTTCATCCCTTTCTTTTACATTATTGACCATTCTTTATTTTGGTCCTCCATGATCACTCAGCTCTTGTGTAATTGTTAAACTCATCAGTTCTTGTTTCTAAGGATGCACAGATTCCACTTTTTTTTTCATTAATATGATAGCGACATCCGAGCTCTGAGTATTAGCTGATACCCAACCTCTGACGTACTGAAAACATCTTTGACAACCGATTCTTTTCTTCTCAAATCTGATTGGTCAGAAAATATTGATTAATTTTCTGTAACAGCAATCCTGGCTGCAAGGGAACTCACAGGTTTATTTTAATGCCCTCATTCTATTACATTATTGCTTATATAGTAACAGCTCCATTTTATTCCTTGTTTATTTTTTTTTCTTGTTTTTTTTTTTTATTCTTTATTTAATGCGATGGTGACACGCTTTATGACAAGTTGTATCCTGGGTTCATTTTCAAGATCCAGTGACATAAATTCACCACATAAGCATATAACATATCTATGGATTTGATAGAAAATATGTCAAATCTGATTTGATACAGAAACAGAATTTCAAGGCAGAACCCCAGGCATCCCCCCCATCCCCGCCACCCCCAATACCTGAATAGCACATCAGGTCATTTCTTCCCTGCTTGCTTTTGGTCACTTAAACACACAGCTGACTTAAATGCAATATATATAGCTGCATCTCTAACTAAATTATCATGATGACATTGAGACTTCAGTGCAACAGCAATATGCAAATGCTGCATCTATATTAGACTCTATATCTTTTTATTAGCTCTCTTGTGCATGGCCTGATGATGCAACAGCTCAACTGGCCAAGAAACAGCGTGTATGAGTCTTCCTTCTATGCTTCCAGTAGTTCTGGTGAAAATACTTGCATAAAACTTCATAGTCATGAAAAAATGGCAAAAACGAAAATGTCACTGACTGAATATTAATGGCCTAGGCAGTGTGGTTGCTTGATATGGAGCTCTGTGGTGTTTGTTAGGTGAATGAGCTGAGGAAAGTAATCCGTAATGCGTAATTCACACCAGGTCATTTTGGATAGTACTTTTACAGCCTCCGGGTGTTCTGTTGCAGTTGGAGAAGCAGAGCCGCAGCCGCAAATGCAGCGAGAAGTGATGATCAATTGGTCGACGTCCTCCACAAAATCTATAAGTGACCGTATGCTCAATGATTTCCTGCCAGCTTTTTAATGTATCTATAGGACAGGTCGATTCCTCTGAGGGAAGAATTCTATATTTTTGCATGATGAACTACTTAATCATCCTCGTCGGCCAGTTGTGTGAGAAAATCTATATCCATTTTCCTTTTGTCTATTATTGGTCTGCACTTTTCAAGTCATCGGAAAGAAATGGGGGAGTTGAACAGGGTAGACTTTGGTTTAGCATTCTTTGATACTAATTAAAGCTTTCTGAGACTAATTTACTCCTTCATTACTCTTCCCTTGGCTAACAATACGCGGGGGTTTATCTAAAAGAGACCACAGTGCCTCCAAATGGACGGTTGTTGCAGGCCTCTGTTTTCATTGGTATGCTCTGTATTTTTACATTCTTTTTTCATATTTGTCATTTCTTTGTTAGTTACTACTTTCTCCCTGTGCCATGTTCTTTTACCATCTATATTTTATTCATTTATTCATGTAGACATTTGGTTCTGGTTACATCATCTTTTTTTCCATAGTACTTTTAGTAGCTCACTCCAACTTAAGGTGTCTCTCCAGTATCCTTCAATATCTTTTTATTTATTTTTGTCCTCCTCTCTGTCTGGCTCTGTGTGTATTTTTATTTCTGGCACACAGTAATCTTTGTCACAGTAGGCACTGCCCTGGTGCGTGTTTATACAGTTTGACGCAAACACCAAATGGCTTCATATGGACGCCATTTCGATACCAGTGCCATTTTCGCGTGTGTGTGATGAGCGCAGCATCTTATAAGACTGAAGCACTGTGTCCACAATACAGGACTGATTAACAGTGTAGTATATCTATGTACGTATAAGTCTGTATGAACTTTCTGCACTCCACTGGACATTAATCCTAAAACAGGCGGTGTGGAGTGGCCAGAATTTCCAGACACGTTAAAGCCAATGGAAAGATTAAAACAAAGCTTGTTTGGAACTATGTGCTCCAAGAAAACATTCCCCACACCATTACACCACCACCACCAGCCTGAACCATTGACACAAGGCAGGTTTAGTCCATAGATTCATGCTTTTGAAACCAAATTCAATATGGCCACAATATGGCCACCTGCAATCCATATGCCATTGCCATAACAGACCATCTATGTGACTGAATCAGCCCTATTTGGCCTGGAATGATATCAGTTCTTTAACAGTTGACAACATTTTGGCACGGTCTGTGCTTTTGCCGATGTGTATCATTTGAATCCAGTCTTCTTAATAATAGCTGTCATATCTGATATTATAGTAACCCACCCTCATACTCAGCTCATATACTGTTAAACTTTGCTGAAAGTGGTGTTCATGTTCACAGTTCACTTCAGTGTTGTTGGACAGTGTTGTTTTATTTTTCGATTGTCCATCAGATATCCTGAAGCTGGTTTTGGCAGGATCCAGCTCACTTGTAATTTCTCTGTCACTTTGCATGTTAACAGAGTCAGCAAGTGAACAGCAATGTCCAGTGTGTGCAGCGTAGGGAGCTTCTCATTAACACCGCAGGAGGAGAGATCAATTAGCAAGGCTTGGGTGCTGATTTAATTGAATGATCTGAAGATGTGCTCATTGATCTTTTTTTTTTTTTTTGCTTGCTGGGCCTTAGTCGGTTTGTTTTTGCTGAACGATGTGAAGTCTATAACCTGTGCCTGGTGTTCATGTTTTCTGTTTCTAACTCAAAAATAGCCATGTGAGCTGATTTACTGTCAGACTTCTTTAAAGCTAAGCCTTTGAACGATGGAGTAGCATTCAGGAAAAGTGATATATAGAAGCATGAGTAGATGCAAAACCGAGCTATAGGCAGATGCATGTGATTAAATATGAAGCATTTGGCATTTAGTCAAATGTAGAAAGTCAGATCTATTTTCAGTGTTATTAGCTATTTTAGCTGCATTTCATTGTAACTCTTTATGGCTTAGTTCCTTGAGACAACACATCAAAAAGGCCAAAGAGTGATGGAGTAAGAGAAATATTAAATAGAAACCAAAATGAACAATTACGAATCCCCTGAACTGATTGTTTTGAAAAAATGAAGTGCTATGTTGGTATTTCACTGTAATAACTTGGTATTCCTAGATATTATGACATTATTTTGACTCATTATTTTTGATAATAACACACATAATAATCGGTAAATCATTTCAATACATTCAGGCATGGTCCGTCAAATTCAATTGACTGCAATGACTCGTACAGAATTTCATCAATTTGAGTGTTAATAGTCAAAATAATATGCTGAGATAACACAAAATAACAAGTTCTTATCTCAGTTCTTAAATCACATAATATAATGAAATAATGAGTTATTACGTCAAGATTTTAAGTCAAAATAAAGACAGTAGCTCTTCAACATTTTATTCACAACTTGCAATTCAGGGCTTCCATAAACAACAAATAGAGAAAGAGTTTTTTCTATTGTAGAAGAAATATCTTCAGCTTTTTTTCTGAAGGCGCCTATGATTTATTTATTTATTTATTTATTTTTGCTCTAATTTATTTTCTTGCCTTCCACCAGTAGTCATTTAAATAAAAACATACCATAGATGTTTTTGCATTGGTATGCTAATGCATTTGCTTCTTTGGCATGAAGAAAAACTCACTTTTAACCTTTGCTTGCTCTTTATTTATCCTGGCTGCCTGGAAATGTGGCTCTCTTTAAAGCTTATAATAGGAGTGAATTATTTATTTATTTATTTATTTTTTGGAAAAAGAAGCCTGAACTGGGACAAAGCTGAAGTCATTTACATATACAATTCTCTGCTTATGACTTTGTATTGTAAATAATTGAGGATTACTGATTCATGGGACCTAACAAGTGTAGGCCTCATTGTTCTTGGTTGTGCCAGTACTGTGAATAAAGAGGAGGTGGATTTAAGATCAAAACAGAGACAAATAACATGGAGTGTTTTCCCAGTAAACATAACTAGTGGCTGGAGTTTTCCTTATGCTGTGAAAACAGCTGCAAAGCATGAAAGATCAGATGAAATATTTAGGCATGAAATATTGATTAAATACAAAATTTTGTAGTTTGTTGCCCCATATCAAAGGCATCCCAGGGTATATACGTGAGGGGAAAGCAGGCAGTATTTGAGATTGTTTTATAGTGAGAGACACTGGATAATTCTGCCTATGAGTGGCTCGAGCTCGGAGGATGTCGATGACAGAAATCGGCACTGGGAATGAACTTCAGCGCCCCCTCCTTTCTTTTTTTCCCCACCCCTTTCATCCCTGCCGCTTGGTAATGTGGATCACTTTGAAATTGAAATGATGAGGAAATATAATATGGTGGCAAATTAGACTGTTTGCTGTCCTGCTGATGCTAGAGTCCTTTTGAACGCGTCTCTCTTCCTCCTCCACCCAGGCAGCCATGTTAGAAGCTCAGCACTGCCTGGATCTAAGCATCTTCATAAATCGAGGATGGTTTTAATCAGTAGAGCCTGACATTTACCTCTGATAAGCATAGATGTCTTGCGTTTGGGTCAGTGGCATGTCCAGACGAGTTTTGAAGGCAGGACCCGAGTGTGATGCTTATTTAGGCAATGAATTCTAAAATTTGATTTTAACATTGACTAGGTTACATAACGTTGCTAAACTCCTACTTCAAACTGTCTGTCATAACTCACACTGTATACAAATTTCATTCTGTTAGGAAATAGGAAGTTAATCAATGACAGGGTGATGTGATACAGTCAGCTCCAGAATTATTGGCACCTTTGCTAGAGATGGGTGTTAAAAAAATACAAATAAAGAGATCCCTATCAAAGTATATATTTATAAAATGATATATGTTTAAAAATGATTGGCACCACTAGGAATTCTTATAAACAAAATGTAACTGAAGCATGTTTGCATTTACATTTCACTATTTAAAAACTAAATTAATTAATGTTAATGAAACTCCTAAGCGGTAATTCATGACTTACTGTTTTCCTGAGCTGTAAATATGAGGTGAGACAGGAGCCAGATTCCTTTAGTCATTCATCAGCATTGGGAAGATTAAAGAACACACAAGTGAAATGAGACAGAAGTGGGTTGAGATTTATAAACCAGGCAATGGCTGTAAAAAAGCACCATGTTAGGGCAATAATTAAGTTTAAAACAAGCAGAGCTGTAATAAATTTAAACTGCTAAAAAGAGATCTCAGAAGGTGGAAAGGCAAGGTCAAATTTGGACCAGAGCTGGGTTGAAAATAGCATAGATGTAACAGATTTTGAATGTCACATTCCCTGTTGCACAGCATCAAAGATGTGTTCATTTCAGACAAATTTGGTGAAAAACTGGAAAAAAAGGAATACAGCCAACCAAACAGACATTACACTGGTGTTATATGACTAAATTAGGCTTCCAGTGGCACAAAAACAGACCCTTTTCTGTCTCTCTGTACATTTCTTGCCCATTCTATCCCATTCTGTCTTGATCTGTTTCATGCTATTTCTCTATCACCTGTATGCTCCTTGCTTTGAGGCCAGTATCAGCACCTGCAGAGCTGGGCTACAGCCAGTCACTGTGAAGATACTCTGTCAAGAAGAGAAGAGTGGGCGTGAAAATCCAGGAAGAAAGGAAATCACTAGATTACCATCTCTGATACTGCTGTCACATACTAATATTAGCTTACACCATTGGGTTAACACATAAAAAGTGACTTGTTTAATCTGTATAGCTATCACATGTCAGAAAAGGAGTTCTGCAGTGCCGACACTTGAAGGCAGTCTTTTTTGAGATTACTATGCATGCTGTGGTTACTGACTGTAAGATTATTAAGTCTTATTTGCCTGCCATGTTTTTTGTCACTGTTAATGTCAGCATAGCCACAAAAGCCATCCATTATGGATCATGCTGATAGCTAACAGTGGAACAATGTGGCCTTTTACAATGAAGTTTCACATAACAACCCATAATTTATCTGCAAAATCTATGATAATCAGTGGAATGTCAAAGATTTTTCTGAGAAAAAAATTTGATACAAGAGTCGCATATGAAAATATGTCCTTCAGCATAGTGCTCACAAAATTAGGATTAAGTACAGGTTTGAGTCTTTCAGCGCAGCATAAAAGAGCAGCCTTCACTCTGTGAGCATCTGTTTTTTGTTTTTTTTTTAATTTGGAGTAGGTAACAAGGGCCGTATTTGAATGCTAGTAACCTTGCTTTGTTTGATTCAATTTATCAGTTTTTATAGGTCCCTTATTTTAACCTAATGGCAATGGGATAATTTAATGGCTACATAACAGCACGTGACCAAAAGGACAACCCTTCCACTTAGTTCGGATAATATTCTGTTTTGTAATTCTGCCTCGTCCACATGTATAACAATATTATTTCCATTTTCAAAATGCTCCAGTCCATAGCGTTTTAAAACAAAGTGAATTTAAATTGCAAACACATTATGAAATACATACAAAATTACAGGCCACTAGCTAACAACTTGGTCAGCAGCTGTTATAAATGGAGTCCTAGCACATTCCTAACACACAGAACCACAATGGGTATGCGCAGGTTAACACAGTGTTTTCACAAGCGTACCTTTTTTCCATCCGCATGAAAACAGTGAAAACTTGGAGGTCTGTTTTTGAAATGCCCATATACATGTAGACGGCTTAAGTGTTTTAGTAAAATCTGCACTGTAAGAAGCATATGCATTGCAATTATATTGTTTTAGTATAGCTTGAGAGTCAGAATGATTGTTTGAAATAAAAGGTTTACATAAGAATACCTGCACAATTGAGACAAATTAATGTCTAAAACACAAGAAAGGTAAAAGTGTATAGAGATGAGGAGTTGAGTGATTCCCTTATGTCGCCGCCAGACTTTCTTTCTCTTGTCATTTTTCCAGAAAGCATGCTCATTATGAGCTTTGTAATCTCTCCATGTCGGTGGTTATGTGGTTATGGCTGACAGCTCTTAATGAAATCCCACCTCCCCCCAGACCCACCCCCCACAAACCGTACCTGACTTTAAGCCCTGTCACACTCTCTCTCTAATGAGCAGTGCACAATCTGAAGCTGCCGTGACATTTTGGTCACTGCATTTTCCCATTTCCTTCTCCACAGGGACTCTCCAGGAAAATAACCTGATGCTGGTGGCTCCAACTATTGATATTTCAAACAGAGGTTTTAGATCTTACTTTGCCGGGTCTGGCTACCCTTTTCTCCCCATCGCCACTGAATGTCAGCCATTTGGGGCAGGATCAAATATTTATGAGGGGTTGATCCACAGGCCTCACTTTCTTTCTACGTTTCTAGAACGTGATGCTTTCTCGGATCGTTAGCAGAAGGGCACGGAGACTCAGTGAAACCTTCATGCTGGTGAGGTGCAGAATTAGCGGCAGAGAAGGAGCAATCTTTTGATGCCAGATTTTTATTGGATGGAGAAGTGGGGGAGGTAAAAACATTGTCAACATGATTCTGTCATGTAAAACAGTTGGATATGGAGAACACAGTTGATGCCTGCTTGACACGGCTGCCTCAGAACTGAGGTGTTTTTTTTCCCCCTCACAATGCCTGCAGGAAATAATGTTTAATTCCTCAAGGAAGATTCGTTTTCTTTATAAACGATTGATGCGATATAGGCTGTCAAAAATGACTGGTAGAAAAAGTGAAGAATAAACACTGCATAGTGAATGCTGCATTCGTATTGGAAATGTTCTCACTCTCTGATACCCCTTTCTCTTTCTCTCTCTCTTTCTATCTGTTTTGCCGTGTATGTCTCCCTCATATCATATACACAATATCACAGCTTCACCCTTCTTGTGTGCTTGCCTAGGGCTCATTTTTGCAGCGTGTGAGAGAATATGTGTGAAGACTCAGCCCAGGCAGAAATCGGAGAACATGCCATCCATATGTTCATGCACTCATTTAGATGTGTGGCTCGAGGGAGGCTCTGTCCTCTTTCTGCTCCTTCTCTGTGTTTTTGGAAGAGAGTGGACGGCTGTTAACTTCATGGCTGTCCATGTGTATGGATGATTATTTAGGATGCGTCTGAGTGAGGTGGTCTCTGTCTGAGCTTGAGTGCGTTGAGAAAGCAGATTGACTCTGTATCAACGAAACTGCAGGAAGTGAACTAACAATGCAGTGTATTTTGGGTTGCAGGCAACTTTTTTTTTAGATGCGCGCTGCTAATCTGACCCGCAAGGCTTGAACTGAGTCAAATGACAGAGCTGTAGCGTTGCAGAAATGTAATGCGTTCATGATATTTGGACCAGTTCATTTGATATTTGGCATCATAGTAATTCAAACTTGTGATTTCTTGAAGATGCACCACAAACTCGTGGTGTTTTGAAACTCATTATTAATAGAATTATCTATTAAGTGCCAGCTTTGTGTTCTCCATGCTTAGATGATTTTTGTGCTTTCTACATGCAAGATTTGTTTACCTTTTCCATCACTGTATTCTGACCAATGAATGAAACAATTATACAAGTATGTTTTTTAGCCCTGCACACACGTCAACCAGGTTTTTTTTTTTAAACTATTAGATTTTTTTTTAACGATGTGCGGTGTGACACTCAACCAAACCAATTAGCAAACAAACCAAATGTACCACTTTTGCTCTGATATGGTCTACGCAAACAGACTAATAGGTGTGAAAATGTCCTTAAATTTGCACCAGAGAAGAGGGGTGCAGTTTCTTAATACCATACCTGAGCTTTTCTTTACTCTCCTCATTAAGGAGCTGTGGCGTTTTCATGGGCAGCTCTTTGTTGGCACTGCTGAGTCCACGGGCTTCTCCAGAAAGCTTCCTCTTGCTCTGTGCACTCATTAGACTCCATCTAAGCTGTAGCAGGAGCACAATGGCATTGCCTGTGTGCAATGTTGCGCACTTGAAGAAATATTGACTCTTGTCCAGGTGTTACCTGCTGTTTAGAAGATGGACTGCTCTTTTATTCAATAGATTAGCTCATAGATTTTAACGTGTTGCGAAACACATATTGTGCCTAAGCTCAGACATAGTACTTGATTGGTGTTTATTGAGATCCATTCTATAGTGTTTATTGTGTTTAGGCTGATTAAACCCACAAAGACTACCTTCTCATGCTTAATTTATTACTCTCCAAACCTTAGTTATCATTTATTTAATTTCGGTATCTTCTTCATCATGGTCCTCAGGGCTGCAGTGGATGCGGAGCTTGCCCTAGATAGTAGGTGCGCCTAGGGCCGATTTAGCATAGCCAATCCAACTACTGGACTTTTTGGGAGCTGGGAAGAAATTGGAGAAACCTGAGACCCTGAGCTCATCATCAATCCCCAAACCCTGGAATTGTGAGGAGACAACACTAAACAATGCTAAACACCCACTCTCCTAAACATCAATGATTGCAAAATGTTTCACTGAAATACTAATTTGTATTAAATTCCATCCCTCCGTTATGGTCTGAAGATGCTAGTCATTACCTCAAATTTGTGGCTACTCCTGCTCAGCATTTCACTCTGTGATTTGCTCTTCTGATGTTCAGTGTGCTGGAACTTGAGCTCTCTGATGAATGGCCAGGGATGTCAATAGGCTCTATCTGAAATCGATCTGCCTCGAAACATTAATTGCCCCATCTGGCTTTCGCTGCAGGTTTCGTGTGAGCGTAGCACAGCGGACTTCACCTGCATGCTGCATTAGAGATGCGTCAGGCATGAAGTAGCCATTTATCAGCCAGAGGTAAATTCCGATCAATGGCGGCACAAGGAGGAATATTCCAGTGCCACTGAGGAGCACAAATGATAAATCAATCTGCCGCTTGCTTTGTGACATGACAAAGAGGTGAGGTGTGTAGTTCTGTCTTTCTGTGGCTTTAAAATAAAGTGTGTGGTTCTTCTGGAGAAAGCGAGAGTTGGTGAACCCAATCTCTGAGGTCAGGGGGGGACTGAGCCTAGGGGGGGTTAATGATGTGGTGGACAGAGAAAGTGGACAGGTGGCTAGGTAGTGTCCCTCTCCTCTGGGATTAATGCCCTTCACTTTCCTCAACCCCTAGGCCACTTGGACAGGGTGATGGAGGGCCCTTCTCTAGTGACCGCCACCTAGACTCATCCATCTGATCTATTTGAAATGAGGCACTTGTCTCTGATTCTTTAATACACTGGGTGTGATGCAGTAACCTGCATATACTGAGGAAGAGCTGAACAGGGTGAGTAGTAACCCTAGTGTGAGCCAAAGATTAATCCACAGATAAACACTGGGCTTCATTTCATTGCTGGTAATATACTACATTCATTGGGATAGAGATGAACTCAATTTAATAATATCCTCATATAGAGTTGAATGCAAACGCTTGCATACACTTAACAATCATAAATTCATTTGTGGGCATTTGACCCTTTTTGGCTCTGGATTCATAAGCAATTAATGTTTCGGGGCAGATTGATTTCAGATAGAGCCTATTGACATCCCTGGCCATTCATCAGAGAGCTCAATTAATTGATTATTTAATCAACCAAAAACATGCCAGTAGGTGGATTGGGACTCTAGTCCACTGCCCTGAAATGGACTAGTGTCCTCTGCAGGGTGCAGTCTGAACAATTTTCGCACATTACTGTGAGCTACGTTTGGTAAAAGCACCATGCAATGAGTTCAGAAAAGAGAATAGTTTGACACAGAGGCTTCAACCGATTGTGTAACAGCTCCTTATAACACTGCTGTGCAGAAGTATACACGTATGTCTGAACTCACAAAGTGCTGAACCTTGAAGTGGCCGGTCTAGCAATAGAAGACTAGACTGAGTTTATCTCCTTTCACCGAAGAGCAAGGACTACAGTGTGTATGTGCATTGAAAGCAGGCGACTGACGATTGCAAAACATTGCCTTGTTTGATGAATCCCAGCAGTGGTAGGATCACAATTTGAGATAATCAGCATAAATTCATGAATCCATCCTGCCTGGTGCCGATGCTGCTGGCTGGTGGTGGTGGTGGTGGTGTAATGGTGCGGGGAAATTCCTTGGCACACATTGGGCCACCTTTGTTCCAAACTGTCATATTAGCATGCCTGTCCACATCATACTTACGATTTGTTGCTGGCTAAATGCTTACTTTTATGGTTAGAATGATACTTTGGGGTAAATATTTTAGAGATAATATTTGTTTGTGATGACTTTGAGGATTTATACTCATTCATGTTTCTTTCATTCTGTGTCATGGCCTTCACAAACATGTTTGATGAAGAACACAACTAAAGGAAAAGCTAGCCATAGCTGGTTTCAGCCCACCTCCAGTTTTGTCTTATCCTTCCCATTAAATCAACTGGCATAGATACGGCCTTGGCATGATATCTGAACCCAAGATAATGAAGCCAGCTCTCAAACCAATTAGGCACAGATAAAAATCCCTTTTTGTTATATGCTAAAGAGGCACAGAGGTTAGCAAGCAGGAATATTGAGGTCATTTTCATTACAATTGATGGTATTGTGTGGGCTTCCTTATTCTACTGCTACCTGTTTTATCAGAGTGATCTTGTAAAGAATTTGCTGTTTATTTAAATTGGCCATGTTCTGGCTGCTATTCTGTGCTATATTACGGGAAAATTCTGTCTTAATGGATTATGGTTGACAGAGATAAATGTTGAAAATTCCCTGTTCTGTTTAATTCCTTTGCCATGAGCCCAGTCATTTGGGAAACTTAGATGTAGATTGCAATGTATTTACAAGTTGTCTTTAGCGTGGCACAGTGGGTAGAGGGTATCTCACACCTCCAGGGTCCTTGTTGGATCCTGAGCTCAGGTTGCTGTCACTGTGCTCTGGTTTCCTCCCACCTCCCAAAACCATGCCAGTAGGTGAAGTGGATACTTTAAATTACCCCTAGGTGTGAATGTGTGTGCCATTACATCCATCTCACACCCAGTGTTCCTGGGATGGGCTCAAGATTCACACTGAACCTTACCAGGATAATGCGGCTAATGAAGGTAAATCAATGAATGAATGTTTAGGAAAGGGTTCCAAATACAACCTCATTAGAAATTTGGAGCAGTTTAATATCCAAAGAGACCTTGGGAAACCCTTGGAACGTGTGTATAGCCAGTCCCAATTCTCTTGTTAAATCTACAACACTTCACTATACATTTACACTGGGAAGAGACAGGTGACACTTTATTTTCTATGTACATGCGTGACCTGGAGACAGGATTTTAACAACAGACAAACAACAAACCAACAGTGCAGCAAGCAACATTGGAATTGAGATTTTCTCTACTTTATTTCCTATCTGCAATTAGTTCCGATTTATTGTTGAACATGCAAAATGGAAGGGAAAAAAGTATAATCTTGGCTTCACAGTTCAATCTTATCCTGCCATACATCATACACAACCTCTCATTAAATGTGTAGAGATATTATGAAGAAAACTAAAGTTTGGAAGGAACAAGTAGAGATTGTTGGTGTTGGTGCCTCTGGTGAACGTACTGTACATAGCTAGTATAGTTAGCTAGCTTAGCTAAGCAGGCAATGAAGTTAGCATGAAGCCTAAAATGTAACATGTTAATCAAACTTAAAAGCATTTTAAAGAAAAAGTGATGTGTATAAATCCTGAAGCTAAAAAAAAAAACAACCCTGGACAGTGCATGCCCACAAGCAACAGCAGCAGCAATCACTACATTAAGGTGACCAGATTTCTGAAATGGTGAAGTGGTAAACTGTGTCAGAAAATCATAGTTTGCAGTACGATGAGGAGTGAAGTTTAAGTAAACTATAGAACACAATAACATGTCAGACTATGTCTTTGTAAGTATCTCTTTGCGTTACCATGAAGGGGGTCCTGCTGGCCGTTTTTTTTTTTTATTATTTGAGCAAGTAGTAGAGCATGTCAACTCTCTGCTGCTGTCTTTTTTCTCACTTACAAGAGTTTGTTCACATAATGGGCAGTTTCGAACACACAGCAATAATCGGGGACATTTCCGGGGATGGCTCATGCCAGGGACCGGTTCCCAAGATCGGAGGCCGTCTACAAAAATGGGGGACGCCTGTTCACTCAACACCACGTGTCCACAAGTGACAAACTACAAGCGACACTTAGTAGCATGAACGTACCTCTGGGTCAACCCTTAATGGTACAAGGTATAACTCTACAGCCAAGTGTTTCCTTATTAGAACGGGTTTCAAAAACGTATTTTAGGTGCAGGCTGAAGAAATGCAGAATGACTAACTAGCTTCTTTGGCCATGTAGATGTGTAATACTGATGTATAGAGGTGTAAGATTGATGTATAATCCAATTCATTCATTTATGTTCAGGACTAGATTGTGGATTGATGCAATGTTATTTTGTCACAGTCTGTCATCTAAAACAACCTGAACTCTCACTTTTACGTTCATACGTTTATGTTTCAGGGCGATGTGTTTGCCGGGCAGTGGGAGACCAAACTTATGTTATTAACATTGATTTTCTCCTTCTTCATAACACCTACTGTTTCTCCACAGTCTGGGGGAGTTACAGAGGCTTCGTCTACTTAAAAAAAAAAAAAAAAAAAAAAGGAATCAGGAAGACTAAGCTTCATCAAAAGAAATGGACGTAGTCAGTCTCTCCCTCTCGTCCTCCTGTCTGTAAGAGTGTATGAATCCACAGCGCTGCCTCTGTGTGATGAAGTGAACACATAATCATTTCCTTGAGCTTCATTCTTTACCATGTCACATGACTACTTGCTTGCATGTGCTCAGCCCGTGCATGATCTTTTTTTTTTTTTTTTTAACTTGCTATTCTATTTGTGGCTGAGTGTATTCTTGTGTGTGCTTAAGCATGTCCGTGTATGAGTGAGTGCTGTCATGATGTCCGTGGTGTAAATCATGAATCGAGTCACTGAATGATGAATGTTAGTGTGCAGAGCCTAGACAGCCCATCTGTGTGATTCTGTAGCAGAAAAGTGAACGCTGAGTCCGCTCTTAGTTATAGCCCTCTCCATGTGTTTGGAGCCATTTCCTGAGTTTGATGCTTTCACTTATTTTTCTACCTGTTTGTGGCCTTTCAATGAAACTGAAGCCTTTATTTAAATATTTTAGGCTTCACTTGTTTATAAATAGTAGAGATAACGTAAGCTAATATTAAATAATGGCATCCATATGGTCAGTCCAGTGATGAATATTCATCAGGTAAACAAGTCAGCTCACAACCTAATTAAATATTTTTTTTACTCAGCTTTTACCTTTCTGAAATAATAAATCATAGGGTTATTATTTGCTACCCCATTACAACCTCATATTAAAAGGGTATTTATGATACTTCAGATGAAATATAATGTTTATTTCCCATTGACAGAATTTTTTACCTAAAAATCCAAAGTATTAAAAAATGCAAATAAATGACTATTTAATCTATAAAGAAAACTGTTTTTTGAAACTTTTTGCACTGGATTCTCAGAACCAGTAGTTTGCGTTTCGATATTCTTTATTTTATTGACTGTTTGACTCTTTTCTACAGAAATGTTTGTACATTTAATTGCATAGATCTTCAATACAACTTTTTTCTTGCTCTGTTATGTATCAAGGATATCAATGCAAGCTCGTTGTATCTCTGAGACGCCTTTTTAAGGCTTGTGTTGTTCTTGTATTCTCTGTTTCCTCCATCTTTTCCGTTCTTGATCCTAGGTCCTCTTACAAAGAAACAGAATGATGATTTAGGTGATAATGACGGTGCAGAGGATGAAGGTATTTTTTTGAAGCCAAACTGATATGCATGACAAGGAAACCCTCCAATTTTTTTCTTCTTTTTTTCTTAAATTTCTTGTCCTTTTTTCGCAAGTGGAGATGTTTTTTTTTTTTTTTTTTTTTTTTTTTTTTTTTTTTTTTTTTTTTTTTTTTTTTTTTTTTTTTTTTTTTTTTTTTTTTTTTTTTTTTTTTTTTTTTTTTTTTACTTCCTAGTGTTTTTGCTGGATGTGTTTTGTCTTTTTTGCTTGATGTTCTACGAGTATGTCACATGTCTCTCGTCATTCCAGACATGTAATTGTTAACCTTCCATAGGTTTTGGCTTGAATTTTCTTTTTTTTCTTTAATTTTCTTTTAATTTTTTCATGTTGCATCCCACTGAAAAAAAAAGAAAAAAGAAAACTAATAACCATAATACAAAATCTTGACACCTTTTTTTGCATGATTTTTTTAACCTTCTTGTGTTTTGAGATTCAGTCAAACGTTAGGAATATGAAAATACAGCATCATTGGGGTTGCTGAAAACTCTTTACATTTCCTATGCAACATGTTCCTGGAATTTATAAAAGTACTAAATGAACAGACATTTATAGCATTAAGAGCTACACTTAAAGATCTTTTGCCCACTACAAATCATTATTTTTAGAGTATGCATATGTACATACAGCATTTTTAAAATTACTAAATGAGCCATGCCCTTATATGAAAACGCATGATCAGGTACCTCGAAGTCCTGAATCCTGAAGTGTTTTATTCCTCTTATACCACAGTGATTTGCAAACAATTACATTTTTTTTTAAATTTGTTAGTGAACAATTCATCACACTTTTTGATTGTTTATAGTGACATTAAGAATTAGTTTTTTTTTTTTTTCATTTACATTATAGCAGTAGCAGCTATAAATAGTGATGAACTCACCAGCTGTTTTTCTCTGAGACAGAAACGCAGCTTGTCATGATACCAAGAAAACCATGTCAGGAAACATACTGACTGTTACAAAGCTCTGACACCCAAGACGTTTATAAAGATGTTATATAAACGTCTTCTTACAGAAATCTTCGCCACATCCATTATTATAAGCTTTTCCTTGTTAAATAACATCACACCTTTAAAAAAAAATGCACTTATTGGCCTATGTGGAGCGTCTGTCATAGAAGTCCATATGAGTGAGCTGGAGCTACTGTCAGAGCTGCTGTTTAATCAACACCTTCTGATTTGAGAATTCAACTGTGTTGTGGTATTTTTTTAAAAAAAAATTTAAGTCCTTGTTAATGTTGGACCACAAAGTTAACCAAGGCCATATTTTGTATAATCAAGTAAAATAAGCACCAATTAGCACCAGCTAAAACCAGGAAAAAGCTGTCTTTGATCCACACATCATAAGATTAGAGTGACACAAATATACAGTGAGAATCCCGCCAAGCATCTCCTATTAACTCCATAAAAAATTCAGAGCTCACAAAATAATCCTCTTAAGCCTGGGAGACAATATGCCGGGCCAAGAGCAGTCCTCAAACTTAGAGGGATATGTTTTCAATATGGTTCCTGGGCCTGGGGTTGAAAACAACAAAGGCTGCACTCAGGATGTCCCACACTTCCAGTTCCTCAGAGACATTCCCTGCTCCCTGGTTCCTCTTTGTATTGGATTGGCATTCCATGTTCTGTCAAGGCAGAATGGTGACTCAGATATCAGGTATAATCTTCTTGATTTGACCTTGTGTGTGTGAATAATATAGATTTATTTCAACATACACTCCTCTGTGGACCACTTCCTCCTGCTGGACCTTTCTAACCCGGCATCCTGAAGACAGTAACATTTTGAGAGAATGGGGATGGCCTGGATCACTCACTTAAAGGAATTATTCCGGAGCAAAAGCAAGCTTTTGATCATCCAAAGTAATGCATCACTTTAAAAAGAAGCCTCTTCTAATAGGCAGAGCAAAAACATCAAGTGCTCTTTTTGGTATGAAAGCACTATAGAGTGAAAGCTATACTGAACAACTGCCATAGTAGGACAGAGAAGGATCATTCTCCAAGGTCAGTAGTATAGTGTTACACTTTGAAGAGTGGTTTCTGGGCCTCTGTATTTTGTGGGAATTCTATTTTTGTGTACTAAATAAAACAAAAAAAGCAAAACAAAACACAAATGGTCCTTTAATTATTGTTTCAAAATCCAGGCAGGAGAAATGAAAAACAAGCAATTATTTGTTTTTATTCTCAGAATTTTTCCTTTTCTGTAAATCAGAAAATGAAATCATGAACGGAGTTAAGAAGATTGTCGCTGATAGGGCGGTATATAAAAGCAAATGAATATGCCTGTGACTCTTGCTTTTATCTAGCTATAGATACGGATTTGGAGTTGTATTCCGCAGTGATTATAGACATGGTGAGAAGAGGATTGTCCTCCACAAAACCCATCCCCCCCGGTCCCCCGTGCTGCAGAACCAAGTCCAGTGATTAGAGTCTGACCTGATCCAGCTCCTCCCACCTGGGCATAGTTGAACTTCTAAGTATATCTGACTGCTGGAATTTTGGTTCTGCAGCAAACACTAGTTCAAAATATCAGAGAATTTGTTGTATGATCGCGGCAGAACGACAGACCTTTCCTCAAGGACTATTAAGAGATTTTGTGATAAAAATGCCTTAAATTGACACTGCAATGCACATTTGTGGAGATTTTTTTTGGAGGACAATCCTCTTCTCGCCACATCTATAATCATAACTAAAAGCTAGAGTCATATAGAGATATTGGCTGGCCTTGTCCTAATGCCTTATGGCCCCGTCAGAGACAACTGCGCTTTTCAGAAAAACAAAGCCCTTTTTCTGTTTTATTCCTTTCACACAGCTCATTGGTATACTGTTTAACTGTGTGCGCCTCTTTTGGAAATGAAAATTGTATGACCAAAAGGTACACAGACCCCACCCTTTTATTTTATTTTTGTTTTTCTTGGCACAAGTTAAACCTAGAAATTAATTCATTTTTTCATAAAATTATTTTTTTAAAATGTCGTCCTAATTTACCGAAACCTTCTTGCTATTTTTAAAGAGCATATAGTGATCCATATTAGCAGTACATCAGGCACAAACAGACATCTATAATCTATACTCTCTTTCTAGCTATACAGGTTTGTTTTTATTGCAAATGAACGCAATACTGCTTTTATGTTTTCTTTTTTTTTTTCCAGCCTGTACCTTCATCACAAAGCATATTTTAGAAAATAAGCATTCTAATTTGTGCGATTTTAATTTTTAACAATTCCAGTGACAAAAAGTACACCGCACTTTAGCAGATGCATACACTTCATAACTAAGCTAGTTTATGTGAACAGTTGTAGGGACCTTGGCAAAACTATGCTGCTTTTTTGCCCAATATCCTACTCACTTTGAGGAATTAATTGAATCACTCAAAAGCAGGTAGATCCAGAAAAATGTATAAGGTAGTGCAGCAAGGACGCAGGAGCTGAACTGAAAATAATGATAGATAGTGATGCATCAAAAGAAAAGAAAAAAAGGTTATTTAAAAGATTCTGAAAGATACACCTAACCATAGCATCAAGTGCTACAAATACAACCCTCATACAAAAGAAAAAAAGAAATAGAATGAAGAAAAGGAAATTGTGAATTGGGACTAACTAAGAGCCCCTTATGTCTAGACCTAGAGAAAATATTTTTTGGGAAAATAATTGCTTTTTTCATTTGTTCTCCACTTTGTTACGGGACCTCCCAGAGGAGTGTCCCTGAATGCCCAGCTTCAATCAATTATCAGAGATTTATGTGGATACATAGCACCCGTGGCGTAATAGCTGTCTCCTCCTTACAAGATGAAAACTATTGCAAACATCGTTCTCATTTTGAAATTACTTCCCACGTGGACTGAAACCATTCACCCAAAGTGGATCACTGGGCCCAAGCACCAGCGATGCATTAATAATTTTAAAAAAGCAACAAAACAGTTAAAAAAAAACAGTTGTAATAGGTTGGGAAATGCTACAAATTCAGTATATAGTAATTCAGAACAAGCAGCCTTTTTTTCTCTGTTATATGATATTCAAGAATGTGTCAAGTGTATCAGCGGTCAACTCACTCACTGAACTCTATCCAGAAATTAAAATGGCAATTTAAATTTACAGTAGTGGCTACTCATGAGAGAAAATAGAAAATATAGCAGGAATGGGCAAAAGACCATTAAAAAAAAAAAAAAAAGATTTTTGTCCAGTCACAAGAAACATAACACATGTTGCTTAGGAAATGAAGGATCTAATATCTAAAGCTGAATATATCATAGCCCATTAAATAGTAAAGCCAAATGTGGCAAATTGGACCTAAAGGAAAAGCCAGCCTCAATTCTGATTGCATTTTCAGCTGACAGTTGGAATTTGACGTTTAATTATTTCCTCCTTCACTCTCCTTCCAGATATTCGCGAGAGTGGAAGTCCCAAGCCGGTGATGGTTTTCATCCATGGCGGATCTTATATGGAAGGCACAGGAAATATGTTTGATGGCAGCATCTTGGCCAGTTATGGCAATGTCATTGTCATAACCCTGAACTACCGGCTTGGTGTGCTAGGTAAGTGTTAGCTGTTTTTTTAAAGCACTTTTGCAACACATCAGATGAACACAGACAAGGTTGCTTCAGACTAAAATGTGTAGGCCTGATCCTTCAGCAAATGATTCTGTCATTTCATATTGCCAGTATATCATATTCTCCTGTGAGAGCGAATTCAGCCTCCTGTAGGAAGTAGTGCACTCTTTAGCATAAAGTCATAGTGCCGCTAGTAGCATTTGTTCAACAGCAGTATGCGTCTGTCACGTGAACAGCAGTATGGGTCGGTAAATCCAGAGTGCTTTATGAGCACTACTTCAGGCGAGGCCATAAACTGACTTATTCATGTGAGCTCTACCTGGATAGTTTGGTCATTAACAGTGGAGGGAAAACAGAGCAGCCTCGAGCAAATCATGATCATTTATAAGCTTTGGTTTGCTCCCAAAAAAACAAAAAAAAAAACACGGGAACTCCAATGTTGTTCTAGAAGGGTTGCTGTGCAAGGATTCCGCACCACCTAGAATGAATTGAGTGCCCAGGTAAGTGCAAACTTGAAATGATATAACACAATATTCTGCTGCTTTATTTCCACTTAAGCGAGATGCTAGATAGGAAAGGAATACAACTTAAAGTCCAATTTTGGTGAGTGATGATATGGGGGAAAGAAAAAACTGTGTACGTGTATATATGTGACAGCCTGGGGCCGCCCTTTATATTGCTCACTTTGACATCAACTAAACCGTCCATATTTCCTTCTCTTTTCCCCCCTTTTTTGCACATATTGAACAACATTACTATCAAATTTGAAAGAATTGTAAATTTAGAATGGGAATGGACTTTGATTATCAGCATCATGCACCTCAGTCTCTCGCAGTATAAGTCAGTCACAGCATTTAAACATGAGCCTAACCGCTAGTTAATTCAGTCAGTTCAGTTCTGTTGGCTAAATTTCTCAGTATTAATGTTTTCTATTAGGTCATATAAACATTTGTCCTAGATGACTTCACTGTCATCTATACAGAGTGTGTAGGTGCTCTTCTCTGTTTGGCTTTGACTGCACAGGAGCATCGCTGACATTTTAACAGATTGATGAGACTGATTACAAACTGATTTGAATAAGTTGATGTCTGTTTCGCTATGGCAAGAAACTAAACAACTTGATTAAATCTTGACATTCTCTGTGTGAGGATATCACACTCAGCTAGAAGGGTTTAACTTAGCTATCAAAGCAGACTGACTGTTTTTACCATTGCATTTGTTAAACTGACTCCTTTAGACAGCATGATCTTTGAGATAGCTAAGGCTAGGTTAGAAAATGATGAAAATAAAAACATGTATTTACAAAATGTATTTACCAAAATGATGCCAAACTATATTATTGGCAGAAAAAACAATTTTTTTTGGATGTTTTCCAGAACTCAGCCACAGACGGGTTTTCCCAGACCACCCCACATATGTGCATGTGAAGTACCATGTTTTATTAATAATAGTAACCTTATGTTCTGTTTTATTGAGAATTAGGAACACTTAATACACTGTAGCACAAACTACTGTCTGTACAGTATCATTATGAGTATTGTTGTTGATTTATAGAGCAAATCATATCTGTCATGCGATTCTATACAAACTGTTCTCTTTTTTTGGCATTAGCTCTGCTTGGACTGATTTCACGGATCAGTGAAATTGATTATCCATATGCTTTTAGTCACACATCTTCTGGACGCAATCTTTAAATCAAAGTGCCAATTTGTGAAACACAGCACTGTACAGCCCTGGAGAACAATTAAGCTGCCAAACAAAATGAACTTATGATGTGCCCCATCACCCACCACTGAACACTCTCATGGAGATCTCTTTTCACAGATCAGCTTGGACTTGTTTTAGTAAATTCCAGGCCAGTATTCCCAAGCTGTTTTATAGTAAGGTGAAAGACACACATGCTGGAACATCTGCTGGGGTATACATCTATCTCCATGCAAAAAGTAGAGCCTTTCTTAACACCTGATGATGGTGGATAGAGAACAATGGCTTTTTTGTGCCGAGATGACAAATGTGGTTATAGCCAAGGTGCTAACTCTGTGTGAACAGTGGTGGTTTGACTGCTTGCATTCAGCAAAGGAGCATGTGTCGTGTCAGTGTGTCGGCGTGAGTCATACAATGCAAATGTAGCCACCGCAGGTTTAATTGTGTCTACAGTGTGATGGCTTGCAGGCGCGTTAGCTCCTTTGTTTACTGGCTTTTCAAATCTTCACCAGTGGCTTTTGTTCTGTCTGAAGTAATTGGTTTTGGTGTTTTCGTTCTTTGTAATGCCCTGCGTTGTGATTTATTTTCATGCTTATTAATTTCTTCTTCATCAAAACAAATACACCAGATACTTGGTTTCATTAGTCTTTTTCTTGTGCTCTTTTTCTCTTTTGCATTCTATACACTTTCTTGCATATTAAGTTTGGGTTTGCTCTGGGGTCTTTAAATAACCATGTCAGATGTCTGGCTGCAACACGTGGCGTTTATTAGGCACAATCCAAAAACCATAGCAATTGCCCATAGCACAGGTCAATGAACAGGTAGGCAACAATTGCATGGGATAATCCGTGAACAAAGTCAAAAACTGGGCATGAGATTTAAAAACAAACAAACAAACAAAAAAACAGACTTGCACAGAAACAGGATTCAAAAATGCATGAAGACTTCACAACAAGACATGGAAACAATGGGGTATAACCAGGCAGACGAATTAACTACTGAACACGGAAAAGGTGCACACATTTGGGGAACAAACCAATGATAAGCCAGGGGTGGATGCTGGACTGAAATCAAAACAAAGGCGTACAGTCATAACAAACAAAAGCACATGACATGAACACAAAACAATATGACACAAGCAGCAGCTGTCGGACTGAGAAATATGTTTCATGCTAAGAGGGCATATTCATGATGCTAGCCCTATTCTGAAATCATTGTTTTTGGGAGATACTTCCTTTCTGTGTTTATTAATCTTTTGGCTCCATCTCGGACATCGCTGTTGTAATTTTCTTTCTCCTTAGCTGTTTCAAGGTCACATACTTTGAGATAATATAGTGAGCGTAGTCAAATAACATTGCATGGATGATGAGCTGTGCTTTGTTGATAAGATTTGCAGATGTAATGTAATCTGTGTCCTAACGATCACCGCTACCCAGAATGCTTTAATTGCCTGTATGTAACACTCTAGATAAGGCGTGGCTGACTTTATCTGAAATAACAGTTTGATGTCATGTCTACTGGCCTTTTTGGGGAAGGGCAAAAGAGACGAATGCTAGAGACGCGGCCATCTGCCTCCAGAGAGCCAGTGTCTTATGTGTCCATCTGGGCCTACTCTTCTTCCTCTCCAGCCTCTTACTTTCTATTAAATACCCCACCAATGTTGCTGTCTTTCCTTTAGATTGTCGAATATATTAAATTTTGGACAAGATCAGGCTGTATTCTTTGATTTCAAAATTGCCATAAATGGCTAAACCTGGCAGGCAAGTCGAAGTGTCAGAGTAAACGCCATCTCAGTGTCAAACATGAACGGTGACATCTCAAGGTCTTGCTCATCTCTGAGGAGTCAGATGATCGTGGCTGTCCCTCCATGACATTATTTAGAAGATGTGGTTTTATTTACTATACTAGGACCCTGGCTGCGAAATTACAGCCAAAGCTGTGTTTCACATGTAGCTTCTGTAATTTACAGCCCAGAGCCTGCAGGAGTTATCTCCGTGCTTGGGGCTTCCTGTCACGCTGGCCACCCTCATTCCTGGCCCCAATGCTGCATTCATTTTGCTTGCTGACAGCAGCTGCTGCGAGGGGACAGGTAGGGGGTATCAACAGATGGATGAAGCCACATTGAGGCATTTGTCTCTGCCATGGATTTCGGCATTAGTCCTGCCCCTCTCCTGGGCAACTCGGTGGAGACCAACTGCTGTTGTGGATGAACTAGGTGCTTACCAGGATTAACATGGCGATGTTGCTTCTGCCTAGAGAAAACATATGGATATGTTTAACACCTAAGAGATGAGGTGCCCCAGTGTGGCGCAAGAGGGACTTGTTGCAAAAGTTGCGAGAATCGTACATGTCTCCACTACTGTGTCTTGATTTTTAGTGACATTGCTGTGAAATTTGGACCTGCTGTATTTCTTGACTGGAATCGTTTAAAATGAGCCCCAAGTATGAGTTCATTATTCAGAATGAATGAAATGAACAGATGATGTTTTCAAGGGGGGCATGCTATTGGTGCTTTTTTCCCCACAGGACTTCAGGTTGAGACTAGATGTTTGGATCAGGTGAGGTTTTTACTTTCATGTGGGCATGAACAAGTTCAGTATACTTCAGATATGAGGCTTGTGGGACAAAGAAATACCTTGTTTAGTAACTGTTTTGTTACAAACAAAAATAATGACTGCAAGTGGAATGACAAAAGTCTTGTGCATATGTCTAGTTGAGACCATTTATGAGCTTGGGTGATGTAGCTGGGTTCGAGGAACTGTCAGAGCCAGAATTTGCAGACCATGCTAATGCTGGCATTTCTACCATTGTTGTTTTCAGTGTTTTCAAAAAAAAAAAAAAAAAAACCTTTCTAGTTTAGACCATGTCCATTTTGGGTTTATATCTGAATACAGATACAGATGTGTTACACTACTAACAAATCCAGTATCATTGTCATCTCCTGTGGCCTGATGCACAGTGGTTGCTCCTACTGACGTATCACCACATGTCAGCTTGTTGTTCCTTTAACTCCTGCAACATTTTAGAGGTCAAAGACACCTCCCACTGGGAACAAGATGCTCACTGCCATGGTCGGTCAGCACTTTTAGCCCCATGCCCTCTTTTGGCAGATGGCAATGTGGATGAAGGAGCTATGACATTTAATTTGCTGTAATCATACACTGATATTCTCATCATATGAAATGGACATGGACAGCGATATTGTTGTGGTAGCATGAGGCCTGAAGCATAAGCCTAAAACAAGGTTCCTTAGGGTTGTGTCATTCCGTGTCCTGTTCTCTCTGTAAGTAAAATCTAACTAAAATAAGCATTTAATACAGTGAGGGGATTACACTCTGTCCAGAGTTCCTGGATTTGTGCCTATAGCTAGAACATATCCTTTCTCATTAAGGTGAACTCAGTCAAGGGGATAGAAAGTTCACACTGTAATGGGAATAACTATCAGCTTTAGAAGTTTTGTGTGATTTTCCTTCCTGCCAAGCCTTCAAACACTGGATTAGCAATGACTGAGCTTACCAGAATTCTCAAAATTTTAACCCTGTTGACAGTCAAGGGAAAGATGTAAATCACCTCCATCTCACTTGAGACCATTACAAGTCCATCCATCCATCTATCCATCTGTCCATGCATCTATTTCTGTTTCTATATAGATTATTTGCCATTCTTCGTGTTGCGTATATCTGATATACTATATCTTTACAAATTTCTACACTAAATACTTCTACACTTAAAAAAAAAAACTTTGTGCAGGACTCCAGTGAATGCCTTTTTTAAAATTCTGATATAATATTGTAACCTTTTTGCATGAAAAGGTTAAAGAAATTTATCATGGTCCTTGTAATCTGCCTCAATCCATCAACTTTTTTTTTAATTAATCTATTGCTGAAGATATCATACAGTCATACATTGTCCAAAAATGCAGTTAATCATGACTTAGTCTCTGGCTTTGCAGATAAAGATTCATAACTGTTGTAATTTATTTTAGGTTGCTTGGCCATAGAAACTTGTGTTCACTCCAGCTTTTCAATTTGATTTGCATTAATTTATACGATGAAAAGAATCCCTTAAAGTCCAGTCTTATTATTCAGTTATTAATATTAACACTTATGATTTAATAATTACTATGCATTATTAAAATAATGTGACAGAGTCATATCAGATTACCAGTGTGAAAATCACTCAGTCAAGAAGTGAACTAAGTTCAACTTAGTTGAATATGCCGATGTGGATGAAAGAAACTAGAGTACAATGAACAGGAGAAGGATGTAGTTACTTAGTTATAATACAAGTATATATACTATAGTATTTATAGTTATATTTGTGACCAAATATAAGCCTGGTTTTTAGATTTTAACAGGTTTAAAAAGCTAGGATTCACTCACTTTAAAACACGCTGGACTATATTTGGTTTATAGACTAGTGGGGAAAAAAAGGTAATTTCTTATTTTAAAGGAAATTTTAAACTCATGGTCCAGTCAGATTACATTGTACTATATTTTCATTGAACATAATAGTACAAATATCTAAATATTCTAATTCCTTTTACAAATTAAGGTATGCACCTGTTAGCCACTTTAATAGAGACTCCTGCACATTCATGCAACTATTCAATCATGCAGATACAGGTCAAGAGCTTCAGTTAATGTTCATATCAAACATCAGAATGAGGAAAAAATGTGACCTCAGTGGCATCTTTTTTGGAGCCAGACTGGCTGGTTTGGGAGGAATTTGAGATGTTCTGAAACTGGACAGTTGAAGATTGGAAAAACTATTGTCTCATCTTTTTCCAATTTTCAACTGTCCAGTTTCAGTGAGCCTGTACCCAGTGTAGCCTCTGATTCCTGTTCTTGGCTGGCAGGAGTGGAACCCAGTGTGCTCTTCTGCCTCAAGGTTCAGCATGTTGTGCTTTCTGAGATGCTTTTCTGCTCACCATGGCTGTAAATAGTTGTTATGAGTTACCATAGCCTCCCTGTCAGCTCGAACCAGCCACTCTCCTCTGACTTCTCCCATCAACAAGGCATTTCCATCCATGGAACTGCTGCTCACTGGATGTTTTTTGTGTGTTTGTTTTTTGTTTAAACTGCTACCACATGATTGGATGATTGCATGAATGAGCATGTGTACAGGTGTTCCTATTAAAGTGACAAGTCTTGGCATAAATAGAGTATTATACCAGCCATTTGGCCGGTGTAGACATATGGTTGAGTCTCATGCTCTGAATGCGCTGTAGTACTGAGGACACGTTTTGATTTACATCCTGAAATTATAGCCCCATCATATTGCATCCCAGTGAATTCAATTACATGAATCATCATTAATAGGAACATTTAATCATTGATATTAATCACTCCAATTATAACTAATTTTCTGTCTCTCAAATTGCATAGTGAAGTGCCACTATGGAGCAGGGATATCATCATCTGTCATCATTCTTTATTTCCTATTTCCTTTCTTCTCCTCCTACTTTTTTCTTTCCCTGTCCAAACGCCTGTCAGTCACAGAGACTCCTGGACTATGGTGAAGGATTAAATTTCCTCTGAAAGATGATTGTTGGTTGCGCCTGTCCATGCAACATAATGGGTGCCAATTTGTGTGCTATCTACTGCTATGAAGGTTAGTAAGTACAACTGCCAGTATGGTAGTTTGTGGTTTACTAACAGTGAAGCTGGAAAGATGTACAGCTTGTTCATTGCGGGTCAATCATATGTTCCTGATGCTGAATATAAGCACTTGACATCAATATAGCAATGACTGTTGCTGAGGGATCTCAAAAACCTTATTCTCTCAGATCAGCTGCTTGGGTGTGTTATATGCATGGATGTGTGTGGGGTTTGGCTGGGGCATGGAATGGATGCCTGGTGCTTTGAAAAAAAGGGTAGTGTGATCAAGAAATATCTGTCCAGAACTGCAACAGGAGAGTGACAGACAGCTGTACACTTGGCCTTGCAGGTCCACAACTGGCTCAAAAAGAACAATAGCAGTGAGGGGTACAGTCATGAGATGAGCATTTCAAACTCTATAAAAAAGCAAAAGTTTCTTGAAAAACTCCACATAGGCATATATCTAGACCATGACATCAGATAAAAGTGTTGCTTATGGATTGCTGAATCTCCTAATTTTCACTCATTCAGATTCTTTACCACCATAAGGAGGTTTTTATTTTGTAGGAAAATAATCAATGTGATGCGGCTCCACATGAAGCAGGGTTACTGTGTCAGTATTTGACAGCACTTAGAATTTTTAAAAATTTATTAAGGAATGAGCTATCATAGTTGTTATCAGTCTATAGTTTAATGTTAACATTTAATGTTGTGGAATGTGTGTGAGACAAGTTAGTCCCTGTTATCAGTTTGCAGCTATAAATAGTCATTCTCTCACTGGCCTCTCTCTCTTTTTTGTCTCTCTTGAAGTCAATAAATCAAAAAAATAAATCAAAAAACTGCAGCTTGCCATGTTACCAAGAAACCAGAGAGCAGAAACTGCTGTGGAGAAAAAGTACTGACACCGGAGCCTCTTTCCAAAAATGTTAAATTGATGTCTCCTTACAGAAAACTTCACCGTATCACAGGTTATCTATTTTTGTTTGTTAAATAACAATACATCAAGTATTAGAATGAGAGTGTTAATAATACCTGTGATTTTATATGCAGCTGGAACTACTGTCAGAGATGCTGCTATAGAAAAATCAATGAATCAACACTTTCTAACCAATCAGATTAAAAAAAATCAAGAGTGCTGTGGTCTAATATTGGTACGATAGCCAGATTGTCTGCAGTGCCATTTGGTGGAAGTGTTACTCATTCGAGTATCAGGGCCATAATGAGATGCGTCTCCAGCAGCCCGAGAACAGACCTCTAAGCAGAAGGTAAAGGAGTTTGAGGTTTACAAAGGAGGACAGTCTGTTAGGAGAGTATCACATCTGAGAGCTTGGAGACCATGCAGTCCTGGTGCAATGGTCTGTGGCACAAACGAGTGAATGGGGATAGAAGCTCTTGGCTGTGAGGACATCATCCCCTGCCAGTGGACAGATGTTGAGATCCTCTGCAGATTTCCACAAAATCCTCATAGGCATGCTTCCAACACTCATTGGACAAGCTGGCTGATCTGCTTCCACCCAGCAATGCCACACGATCTCACCCACAACCCTGGAAATCGACCCTCTACACAGAAGGAAGGCTGCCATTTTATGGTTTACTGGTTTGCTTTGGCAGTCTTTTATAAATGCTTAATTGCACCAGATGAAAAACATTAACTCAGTGAATGTTGTTTGTTTTTTGCAAGGTTGAACTGCATAAAGAGATTAATGGAACGGAATGAGCGTTAAGAATTGGAAATCAGGCCTCGAGATGTGAGACACTGGTTGAAGGTCTGGGTTTATGATGTCATAAAATTGCTGAAATGGGTTGTTATCAGGAACACCACAAGCTTGCTTTATTTCTGGGTTCTTGGAAGTGCTGCAGCTGGGCACTTTATTGTAGGATATTGTTAAAATTGTGTTAGGCAATATTAATTTACTGTCCCTTACTTGCTTTCACATTAATCATCAGCTGGATGGTTTGCAGAAAGGCTCAGAAGGATTTAATAGATTCAGATTTGTACGGAGTGTTTTTAAGATGTCACGTCCTTTCTTCCTTCCTTCCTTCCTTTCTTTCTTCCTCCTATCTTCTTCTCTCCTCCTTTCTTTCCTCTCTTCCTCCTCCCTTCTTCCCTTGCTTTGTTTCTTTCTTGGTGTGAATTCTGGCTCTGACAGTTCCTCAACCTCTGTTACATTACATTAAACAAATTTAATTGGTTCTATTTCCCAAAATATAAACAAACTTGTGGGCAGTTACTAAGTATGCTGTAAATGCATTAATAAACATGGTCTTTGTTAGTCGACTCTTTTGTTGGATCCTGTGGGATCCTAGTCCCAATGCACAACTCTTAGTCACAAGCTATGAACCTTTATGGCAACTGTGGGTAATCAACCCCCTATTCATATCTGTGTATGTATCTGATTAGAACACACTCATATACCTCCCTAATATAGATTAACCTAAGCTAAACTTCGAACAGGGGACCCTGGAGCTGTGAGTCAGCAATGCTACGTGCTGGCCTTGCACTGAATGAATGAATGAATTTGCACTGCATCTTTCCTGGTGATACACTCATACTGTTCGACCATCTCATACACAGGGGAAAATCTCAGTAGGAGTATCAGTTAATTGGGTGGACTGCACTCTTTCAACCTGCAGTCCACCCAATTAACAGACATTGCAAACATGTCGATCACATTCACTGCCATTTTACAGTTCCATCACCTGACATGTCATTATGCATTCTGATTGAAACAATTCTGACACTGTCTGAGATACAGTTGATGTTGGTTTTTATTATGTAGTTGCTTCAAACGGTTACATTTCATTCCATTTCTCCACATGCCCGAACAGCACAGGAAATAATAATGATCGTCACTCACATTGATCATTTAGTTTTTGAGAAATGAGTTGTATTGAGAAACATGTTGTAATAACCAGACTCGTTTTATAAAGCACTGGCACTCAATGTGTAGGAATTTCTCAATGACTGGCAGCTGTCCCTGCCCTTGGAGTGGTGGAGTGAAAGAGTGTGGCGTCCATGATTGCTACGTTTTATACATTACAATCGGTGAGCTGTATTAATCACATTAACAATATTACATGCAACTTTACCATATGTATGCACTTAATGTCATGTTGCAAATCTACCACTGGAAATTGCTGGCAAGTAAATTGGCTTTTTTATGCACATGGCTTGTAAATCACACGATTTAGTCACCAGATTGACTCCACTCCGAGTCTGTGTGTGTCAGTGCACCGTAATGTCTATCAGGTTAAGTCCTCCCTTTCTGTGGGAAATGGAACTGACAGGCTAGATGGGGGCTCTCTAATGGTTACCACTGGTGTGGTACTATTTTCAGAGACAACACTTTTCATGGTGTGAAAGTGGCGACAGGGACAGCTGTCTGAACACAGAGCTAGCTAGCTCACACCTGCTTGGCGATTCAAGTGCACAGGGCATCTTGATGATGAACAGCCATCTTATATATACACTATATGGTCAAAAGTTCATGAACACCTGACCATCATACCCATATGTACTTTTTGAACATTTCATTTTTTGCTCTTATAATAACCTCCACTCTTCTGGGTAGTCTTTCCACTAGATTTTGGAGCCATGGGGATTTGTGCTCATTTAGCCACAATAATTAGCATGTTGGGTGAGAAGGCCTGGGTGCATAGTCAGTGTTCCAGTTCATCCTAAAGGTGTTCTGTGGGGTTGAGGTCAGGGCTCTGTTCAGGCCACACGAGCTCTTCCACACCAGTCTTGGCAAACCGTGTCTTCATGGAGCTGGAACAGGTTTGCACTCAGCCCCTTAGTTCCAATGAAGGGAAATTGTACAGCATACAAAATCATCCTATAAAGCGTACAAAGTCATCCTATACAATTTTATGCTTCCAGTGTTGTGCCAATAGTTTAGGAAAGAACCAGATATGGATGTTATGGTCAGGTATCCAAAAACGTTTGGCCATATAGTGTATGAAATGTAATATAAAAATTATTTAAGGCATATAATAGGACCACACTAGTACCTTAAATTTGTCTTAGACTACTTATACAGGTGAAAGATAGAAAAGATACCTTTGCTGGCACCCCAGTGACAAGGAAAGGTACAGTTTAGTAGCATTTTTTCTGAGAGTGCAGACAAAAGTGGTTTATAGAACACAAACATGGAGCATAGTGGGTTTATTTTTTAATGACTTGTTGATGTACAGGAGGAATTCCTTCCCAGTTAACCAAATTATATCTCAAGGACATATGATGTAATTAAAAAACCTGTTGACTTGGAAATATAAGCTGTCTATGTGGAATTGAAGCATTACTATAATTCATTGTCATTAGGTAAATTCATCAGAGAGAATGCAAGCAGAGCACAGTGAGCTGACTTTCTGTTGGTCTTCTTTTTTTTTTTTTCAACGAGCAGAAATCATACTCCCAGATGAAGAGGCAGTGTGGTATCAATTGGAGAACGCGGTGTAGCCATGCAATCATCGTCCTCCCATTTCATCAGTCAGCCTCTCTTGGTTTATGTGTTTTTTATGTAATTTTCCCTATTCAGATTTAACACTGAAAAATTGTTTTCATTAGGGTCTGACAATAACTGGGATATTTAAACAGATGACTGGGTTTCAATTTCATCCCCTTGTCACTGAATGAGCATTTTAGGCCTGTGCCTAAGAGAGAAGCAGCATGATGAAGAATGTATTGCTTTTCTTTTGGAGATTTATGTTAAACGCAGAGCATAGCTGTGAATAAAGATTCATTTTTATATAGTATAAAAATCCTGAAAGCTTTATTATGTAAAATAATGTGGACTCCTGTGTATTTTTCAAATGTAAACAAAGTATGTTTTTAATGTGCATTGTGAGTAATGAAAAGTATTTTGCAAGAGAGGAGCTGTTACAGTATAATATTGTGGAGTTTTATGGTGGAAATTCTGGACGTGGGCAACATTACTACTACTTTACTTTGACGAAGCTTACGATTGTAATGAAGCAAGGCAACAATCATAAAATCATTAACTCCAACTAGAATTGATAATAAATTAATTATTATTATTTGTGTGTAAAAAAGATTTCATATTTTTAAACTAAAACAGGCTAGGAAGGTGATTTGCCAATAACTCTGGTCCTTAAATTAGTTATTTTCTACATCATCATTCACAAATTAATGGTAGGCCTGGCCCAGATTCTGACTGAAGTTGGTCACATATCGATTGGAGGCTATGTAATCAAATTGTATTGCAGCAGATTCAGTGGTATTGTCAAATATCATATCGTATAAAAAATAAAAAGCTTGAAGTTCTAGCAGCAAGGCGTCAAATCCAAGCTCTCTCCATAAGGCAACGATTGCTTTGCGGCAATATGGTTTTCAAATGCTGGGGGGATTTCAGTCTGTGTAATCACCTGACAGTGACATGAATCTGGATTCTGGGCTAGAAAGAAATCAGGCCTTCATACCACTCTGTATATTTTTCTTACAACCACTGGCGATGTTGTTGCGCTTGGTTTCGTAAAAGTCCAAAACAATCAGTGTTAAGTCATTGTTAACAGCAGACATTCTGAAGTGGATGCCAGAAATGAAACTTAAAAACAAAACAATCAGACAATAGGGGGTGGGGTTTATTTTTCATTCTCTGGTTGTTGGATTGCAGAAATCAAATGCTTGTATCCTCTTTAGTAGGTTCTGAATAAACCTTTTTTTCCACTGACAACTATGAATAAAAAACTAACAGCCCAAACACATAATCTGCTTCTACTGACCCCAACATAGTGTGTGAACAGATATCTATATAGGGATACATATTATATTGTGTCTAATTTCCAGTGGTCGCAAGGAAAGAACAGAAGTGGACTGACACGTACAGACGAGATATGGCAAGTGTCTTAATCAGCTTCCTGAATCTAATGTGATTGTTGATCACATTAAGCATGGAGGATGAGGAAATGATGAATGAACAGTGAAATAGAGGCATGGCCTCACTGTCATACTGCAGAGAAGCTAATCAGTACCATTCTCTCTCTGCCCTCCTCATTCGAACTGTAAGAAAGCAATCTGAGGATAGCTGTGCCTCAATTATATCCAAATAGATCACATTTCACACCCATTCATTTGCGGGCAACATGGTGCATGATAAACATTGTATTTCCTCATTAATAACCAGACGTCACCCTCATTAGTCCCCTTTTGTGCATGACTAACAGGAGAGATCATTAGTCAAAACCAATATTAACAGGTACATCCAATTTTCATACCTCCCACTATATTAACAGAATGCCAGCACCAAGTGGTCATTTATCATGAGCTGGTGAGTCACGCATGCACACACACACACACGTACAACACGCACAGAATACAAATTACTTGGACAAATACTAACACGTTTCTTATTTCCCGTTATAGGAAAATTCCACTCTGAAACACATTAAATATGTGAAATATTTGTGATGTTCTTAGCGACTCTGGTGCTAATTTGTCTCTGGTACTTTATTTTCGGAGTTCCCATTAGAAGTTAGCAGTTGATGCCCACGCTGATGTCACAGCGGGACATTACTAGCGCAATTACAATGGCATTTAATATTAGAAAAATAAAATCAACAATCTCAAACAACCAGGTTTGGCTGATGGCTCACTATTTTCCATCAACATTCAGTGTCATATTAATGAAGAATTCAGCAAACACTGGACTCAAAGTTTCTGTATGCAATGCAGCTATTTGGCGCAGTTGTGGCAAGTTACAAAAAAAACTCAGCACAGCTTGTAGCGATCTGTGAAACAAGTACAGTGATGTTGACGGCGGTATCAGCATGAAAGTTGAAGATTTTGAACCTGATCTGTTTGAGCAGAGTGTAAGGTTGAGGACATGAGAGCTGCATAGATTTAAGGATTAAAGCCCTGCTGCATCAGTCTTTTTAGGTAGAGATGAAGCAAGGGCTAAGTTCCACTGCCTTTGCTATGAGTGTGTAGTTGAATTGCATTATGGGTAATGTAGGAAACCATTAACCAACATGAAAATAGACCAAGAAAAAGTCATCAGAATCTCAATAAATCTTGGACAACATTAAACATGTCAGATATAAAGATTAATATGCAAGTCATTGGGTGGGTTTTTGCATTAAGCAATAGAAATAGAACGCCCTCCTTCTTTTCTTCTTGTCCTAAGGAGAGTGCTAGTTATGCCGTTCTCACCATCAGGGTTTCAGCCAGCCAAGAGCAAGGGCTGGATGAGTGACAGGTGAGCAGCTTGGCTTAATTCCGGAGGAATATCTCCAAAGCCTGGGTAAACAGTGTGCTGTATTAGATCCCCCAGTGTGTGGGCGCCACCGAGACAGTGCCACCCATAATCTCCTGCAAGTACAGCCCGTGGCACACTTTTAATTTAGTTTTGCCCTAGTGGCTAAGCTGTCTGCCTGCACCAAGTGGACCCTTATATTTACAGGCGGTATGCAGTAGCCTCTTTCCCAGGTGCTGAGGTTTATTTGACCTCTCCGTATTGCTCAGTAGAGGGCGGGAGGGAGAGAAAGAAGCAGATCCACCACTCAAACTATTTTACACACACACACACACACACACACACACACACACACACACATATAGCTTAACTGTCTCTGACCTATTTTTCAACCCTGTCCACTTCACTGAAGCCCCCACTTGAGCATTAGGACTATAAAGGCAATGCACATGCAACAGTGTATTAGTCGTACCACAAGCCCTGTTCCGAAGATCTAGTGCCGATTGAATCTGAAAAAAACAAACATTTGGGCCATTGCCCCTGTAAGAGCAGTCATATATCCCTGGACAATCAGATCACATGGGCTTCATCTCATTATCTGGAAATGGAAGTAAAGCAGTGCAAGCAAGTCAAGCCCTTGATTATTCAAAAATTTAATTCCAATCTCGAAGCTTTTCCTCTTAATGATGTCTTGCATTCTCAGATGTTTTTGTCCATGATTTCTTCCCTTATCATTACTGACCTGTCATTACAGCAAGGACACCAGCGGGCACTTTAGCCTTATTTTACACTGCCTGATGTAGTGTACATTAAGAGCGACAAGGCTTGTTTATTAGCTCTTCGCTTCAAGCAGGACCTTGAGATATTCTGATTGAACAGATACAAATACAGATTCCAATAAGAGGCTCACCATTATTTTTTCTCCTTTAGAAAGCTTGCCAGAAAGGTTCATAGGACATCTTGTTGAAAGTAGAGGTGTGCATCGGCACCAAGATCCTGCAGGATGCAACAAAAAGATTGTGCAATGCCAAAATCACGTCTGGTTGAAAGGCGAATACAAATACAGATACATACATTTGGAGTACTATACAGATGCAGAGCCTACAGTGCCTTTCCTGTACTTGATGAACTAATACAAATGTAACAGTAGCATAGATTGATAGCACAAAACCGATGCAGCAAGTCTGCTGCCCTTCTCTAAATCTGACTTTAGCAGAGTAAAATCTGGAGCATAGATCATTCTCGTCAGAAAGAGCACAACGTCCTTGTCATCTCCACGAATGGGCATTTCCAATTTGTCATGGAATGTTTTATGAGGAAACAGATGGTTGTCACAGGCAAATAAAAACCCTTGCCTTCGCCAGCTTTCTGTGGGTTTACAAGATGAGTTATCACTTTGGAAAAAGCTTTGAAATTTCATAATGAGATTGGTCGGTAGATTGGTAAACGAGCTTACTTTTTTGGCATCGTTCTATGAATATTGATTGAAGGTATGTTTATAAATACCTGAGCAGTTATTACCACTTATATATTAAGCATTTGTCACAGTTAATGTCTAGTTGATCTGGGTGTCCTCTTGTTTTCCTGTCATTGTCTCTATACACTATACTTTGACTGGCCTTATTTCAGATCTGGCATTAAGTAACAAATTAGCTAATAATGTCAGAAGACCTTTTACCTGTATTAGCTGTAATTGCCATGTTAATTAAGCTTTTTTTTCTCATTATACTCCAGCATTGTTGAATTCTCCAAACTGGTCAGAAGGTGTTGGACCGTGATACTGGCAAATCACAGGTTTATGCGTTATTAATGTGCTCATTCTTATATGTTATCATTTCTATACTAAACCTTCATCACAGGGAATTGCATGGTAGTCACTCCACATAATCGAAATATTAAACAACTTGTTTTTAATAAAGAAAAAATGTAGAATCATTGATATGGTGAAGCTTTCTATAAGGAAATATTTACAGCGTCAGCAGTTTGTAACTCTTTTCTGCCACTCCAGTTAGTTGCTTTAATGTTGATGTAAATGTTGTGGGATTATAGAATCTGTCCCTATCGCAGCAGCACTCCAGCAACCCACAGCAAGTGAGCTGTTCCATTGTCAGCAGGCAAGTCTAGTTAGTGTGTGTTTGACTTCCGATTTAAGATGTGGGGGGATTGAGTCTTTGTGGGATGATCGCCTGCATGGATCTCACTTTGCTTTCTGTACTCCTACTCTCATGAGGTATAATAACATGCTCATGGGTCCTGAGTTATTATAACCCCTGCTATAGTCCGTAAAATCCCTGTGCGTGCTTCAACAGTCCCTGCTCACTTCTCAGTTGATGCAGTGTTCAGGTGAAAAGACCTCCTTTCCGTCTGATGTTATCACTCATGCATTTGTATTTTTACAGGTTCACTGGAGGTGATAGCATAATTTTAGTAAAACATGTTATGTCAGGATGGCGAAGCCGAGGTCAGGAATAGTCAAGGTGTATCATTGGGGATGAGACTTGTTCAATTAAATTTTTTTTTTTGTTTTTGTATAGTGCTTTTAGCCATAGACATTGTCACAAAGTAGCTTTGCAGAAATCCAGATTTACCTTTAGATCGTTAATGAGCAAGACAGAGGTGACAGTGGTGATGAAAAACTCACGTGAGACAACACTGAGAGGAACCAGACACAAAACCAGAATGGATAGTTGGATTATAAATCATTACTGTTCTGCCAGTGGAATAATGCAAAATCCTTCCAATGGATGGTGTTGGGAGGGGATTAAAAAATGCAGTACATTTTCAATATAGTCCACTATTTTACTAACCACTTGTCTAGGGTAGACAGCAAAAAATTTCATATGCACACTTACTTTCGCCTCCCTTCTCCAGAGTATTCTTGACTTCTGTTGATGTTGTGAAGGGGTTTTTCTTCACCAAGGAAAGGATTCTGCGATCATCCACTTTAGTTGTCTTCTGTGGTCTTCCAGGCCTTTCGATGTTGTTGAGCTCATCAGTGCTTTCTTTCTGTTTAAGAATGTACCCAACTGTTGATTTGGCCACACCTAAGGTTTTTGCTATCTCTCTTATAGATTTATGTTGTTTTTCAGCCTAATGATGGCCTCCTTCACTTCCATTGAGATCTTCTTGGACTTCATATTGGTAGCTCCAGTCGAACAGCTGCCAAATGCCAATTTAATACCTGATATCAACTCCAGACCTTTTATCTGCTTGAAGTAACGAGGGAATGGACCGCACCTGGTCAATGAACTTCTTGTCAGTCAATTGTCCAAATACCTTTGAGCCCCTGAAAATGGAGGTACTTTGCTGAAAATGGCTGTAATTCCTAAATGGTAAATGCCATATTTTTGTGGAACCTCTTAAAATAAAGCTGAAAGTCTATACTTCGATCACATCTTGATTGTTTTATTTCAAATCCATTGTGATGGTGTATAAAGGCAAAATCACAAAAACTCTGTCATTGTCCTAATACTTCCGGACCTGACTGTATATTTACCTAATGACATACAGTACATTGATAAATTTTATTTCACATTAATGAACTCTGAACATTATCTATGTTTCTCATTGTTCTCTAGAGAAAGTCAAGGCCAAATCTTTCAATCAGTAAAATTGAGTCAAGCTAAGTGCGGTGGATGAGAGGGGGCGAGGCTTTCAGGGATTGTCAGTTTACATTGGGAAAGTTCCAAAAACCTGTGCAACTGTCAGTCATTCAAGATTCATGTCAAATGACTAATCTGCAAGCAGTACTAAACATGTTTAAAGGATGTTGATATAAGCATATAGGAGTCCTAGAATAAAAACAGGAAATTGTTTATGATTACAGCAGCAGTTCTAAGGTAGAAGTCTACATTTTCCAGTGAGATTATACTGCTTGTTAATGCAGGGCCAGCACAGTAGCAGGGGACCTTTAACCGACCCACCTCCAATGCCACAAATGATTAGGTTTTTTTTATTTTATTTTAGCTGTCCATGTATGAGAAAATGGTTGACTGATGTTGAATTATTTCTTTGCATCTACAGCAGCATTGTTGTAGTTCTCAGTGGAAAATTCTACATATTGCAAGTTGATAGTCTATTTTATGGTGCATTGTTAGGAGTCACGGTGTTCACACCGCTGTGTGGAGACCCCTATTTCCAGATTCTCTATGGAAAATATGTGAGCATTTGGACAAAGGAGTGATTCATTAGAATTTCAGAAAGCACAAGCTCATAGAATACAAGGGGAGCTTGATGGTTGCAGCAAGCATTGACCTTAGCATTCACATCCCATGCCTGCATTCCTTCCATCCACAAATGAACCCCATTACATATGGGAGTTAAGGGAGGGAAAAGTGGCCACCTCAGCTCATTCATTAGATGGATCTGGGAGGATCTTTCAGTTAACCTTTCAGCTACAGGCCTCCTCAACGGCAAATATGCGCACAAGACTTAATTGTCTATTTGTTTAGTATGCATGGCGCAAACCTCACTCTGTGTATAGATGACATGACACTTAAACCCCATTACGCTGCCTCTCATCTAACTTTCAGTGCTAAGGTTATTCCCACACAATGCCTTACACAAGACCAAGAGCTGAATAAACCAGTGTTGGAAAAAAGCAGCCTTAGTTAGATTTTGATATTTTGCCCTAAAGCAGCTGGTTGCAGCATTTAAAAGATCTACGTGGGAGTCTGTTGCTCTCAAATGCAGCACTTTTTCCCCCGTGCTTTTCCATTTGTTTACAATATAGATGGTGTATGATGTTTTTCTTGGCAGAGAGTGCAGAGTCAGCTGTAGAGGTCAGTGGCATGAGCGAAGGCAGGGTTCCCAGACTGATGTGTATGGTGGTGTGGGAGGCAAGTGAACATGTTTTGCCAAATGGTCCAAGAGTTTAACCACCCACACAGAACATTTCATGACTCGGCGACTAAATGGCCGGCATGGTATATGTTACAGTTTATAAACAGAATCCGAAGTCCCACTGCTCGGTTGGGTAACAGTGATCTGATAATATTCTGGATATTGTGTTAGCTTCATGCCTGTGTTCATTTATGAGCTTGTTAAATGAACAAACAATCAATGTAACGATAGCAGCTACATTATACACATCATGCCCACACAAGTACATAGATTACTGAATTAGAATTCGGTGAAGGATGTCCTCCATCTCCATTTTGGTCTATAAGGATTGGTATTATGGTGGTAGATCACTGAGTGGGTGATGTACAAGAAGTCCTGCGTGACAGAACCACGCTGGAAGGTGTGTATGCGTAAGCGATTCACTTTGATCTGAGTCCCCTAGCATCATATTCTGCAGTGTGGCTATGTACTGTATATCACATCGTCTCCTCTCTCTCCATTTAAGATAAAATACTACACGTGAATAGTTTTCCATTAGAATTAATCGATTATTGATATTTTTGCAACTATTTCTGGTACACTTTCCATGAAGGCCATATCTATAGTAAACTATAAACACACTCATAACACACTTTAATGCATTCATAAGGCCTTATACACTTTGTTATAATTGTTTATGCACTGTTACTGTAATGCATTGTGCATGTTGTCCACAACACATAACTATGTATCACCAGTGCCAAAGAACCTTAGCTCCACATAGTGCATAGTGTTCTTAAATTATTATTATTATTATTTAAAAATGTTATTAATCATCTAGTGCTCTGACTCTATATAAAACTGCAGAATCATTGTGGGCTTGATAAAACTGAGAAATAACACTATTATAACTAAAAATACAATTCTTAAGTCATTAGAATTAACCTTGTAATTGCATATGTCTGTCAAACATGTGGCCAAGTCTCGGCGCTTTATAAATTCATTTTTACTTGTTATTAATGTTTTCATATTACATCATTATACATAAAGCCTTCATAGTAAGTGTTGCCATTTTTTTTTTTTGAAGACTACATAAATACTATTATTCATTCAAACTATGCTTCATTATGAAACAGTATATATCTATTACACTATATGCACAATATATTATTGTTTAATCAAGAAAAAGACCTATAAAATGTTTTATATTTAGTTTTGTTGTGCAAAATATACCAAAGATCCATTTGTAATATCCCTCTAAATGTAAACAAGAATGCATGACAAGAACAATAATTATTATTATTATTTTTTTTTTTAATTTTCAATCTGATTTTATGTGTTTTTACACTAGTAAGTGTGGATAGAGGAAACATACATGGCATGACATACCTGACATTCATGGTAATGCTAGCTCAATTCCACTGGGGAAAAATAAGCTTACCATATGACGTGATTGTCCCAAATGGGGCAGAACTAAAGCCTTTAGACAGGCGGAAATGTAGTTAGACACTGAACAAACAAAACTCTGAAATAAACATTACTGTTGAGATTTAACATTTTATATTACAACAATATAAGAGAAGAACTGTTACAGATACAGTTGATCTCAAATTTAGAAAAATAATAAAACCATGACCAGTTGCCATTTCTGCTGTGACTGGCTTTAAAACAGGAATCTCTAGAGGACATTTGCTCAATAACAAGAACATTGCAATAACCAGCACAGGGTTTAAAGTCCTATATCGGGTGGTTGGAAGGAGCAGTAAATACTGAGACTGTTATTGTGTCCTTCATTGCACTTGTCTTCCTTTCATCTGCTCGTGCCTGTGCATCTTTTGCCTCCGGAGGAAGACCTATTTAAAAAAAAAAAAAAAAAGGTATGACCATTCATTGTTCTCCACTTACTTGCCCTTCGCAAACTTTGGGATTTGTTACTGTACATCTTCGCCCGTATACTTCAACAGGAGGAGCAGTAAAAGTGAAGGAGAAACGATATTCATTTCCTTTACATTCTTTGCCATGGGGGGGCCTCCTGCCTAGTTGAGCACAGGTGGGAGAGAGAAGCAGATTGGGGCTGCTTTAATAGCTCCAGTGGTCCTGCAATGGAAGACATTGACTGCAATGCGCCTGGAGGTCAATCGAAATTCATGAGCCGAGACAATATTTATGACAATCTATAAAAACACAGGCCTTAAAAGTACAGTGGAGCTGGTGAGCTCTCGGAATTTGGTGTCAGATTGATTGCCTCTGTTTGCAGGTAATGCTCTTTTTCATTCTGTCACTGCTTTCATTGGTTTTATTTCTGTTTATTTACTTCCCTTTTCATTAGTACTTTTTCTTTGACAGTAACCCTTGAACCTGTGCACTTTACCCAAAAAATGACGTCAAACTGAGTTCAGAAACCAGCTTAACCCTGCTCTGCTTTACTGAGAGATCACGCTTATTGACTCCTCCTGGCTTCTTTTGCATGTTGTGGATGTATAGGATTCATAAGTCAAGGTTACCATGGTTACTATGTTGAGCACAACATGATTTTTTCCCCCATTCAGTTCATTTAGTGTTTATAGCATTGCCGTTAAAGAAAGAAGGCTCTTTATGAGATAATATATCTCATTCACTCTGTTACCTCCCATCCATTCTGTACTGCACAAGCCCTTAAGATACATGCTGCATGTGTAATTAAAGATGTAATAACTGTCATCACTGTTGTTTATACCTTATTTTCTGATATACATAGTAATAGAGAGCAGCAGATAAGTTCGATTGCAGTTTAGCATCTTGGTTATGCCTTATACATGTCTAGTGCATGTATATAAATGGCACGTTGTTCAATGATGTGAAGCAAAGTATTACAAACATACACATAAAGACAGACGGGCAGTTGTAGTTGTGATGTAAATTTTTGTGGCGTGTTACATGCAGTGATTCGTTATATCTTGCTCAGAACCTACAGTTCTGTTATTTGTCTTTTGTGAAATTTGTGCTTAGATTGGATAATTTGTACTATTAGTTACTTATTAAAATGTTAACTACTATTAATTTCTCCTCTAAAGGCATTTTGAGGGAAAAAAGATGATCGTGTAAATAATCCACGTCCCTCATGTTCATTATTGATAAGCTGCATGAATCTAGAGTCTGGGCTAGAAAGAAATCCACCTGAGCCTCTCTTCTTCATAACATTCTGTGTATTTTTCTCATGACCACTGGTGGTGCTGTAGGGCTTGCTTCCAGAAAAATTAAAAATAATCCACTTTAAGACTTTAGTTAACAGAAAACAGTCGGATTTAAATGGCAAAAATGAAACCTTACATTGATGTAAGGTTACATTGATGTAAGGGAGCATTGGGGAGGGGTTAGCTCTGCTAGCACATTTGTAACCTGCTGCCCATATCGCACATGATGAACTTCAGAAAGACATTGATAAGTGCACATTATGAGTGAACCAAGTTTTCACTTTTTTTGGTTTCTTCAGCATGTTCAGTGGGCTTGAAAATAAAAAGAGCAAAAGCTGTCACAGTCAGCAAGTCAAGGTGATTACATATGGTAATTCACAATACTGGCATTCTCTTTGATTTTTTGAATGAGCGACTTTTTTTTTTTTTTTTTTTAAAGATTATGGAGTCTTAGATCTGAATCCAGTGTAATCCTCACTCATTTGGCTTGAAACCCTCAGCATTCTCAGTGAGGTAATAGCGCTTCCTTGTTAACGCGGGAGGTTGGACTAAGGGGCCAGAGGCTGATCTTGTTTAATAAACCTACTCTTGGCTCCTGGGATGTCTGCAGCGGCCAGGAGCTCCACACTTGAAGCCACCAAGTCACCTCCAACCTGCTAAGACACGCAGCCATTAACTGTGAATGAGTTCATACTTCTCAAATAATGTGCTCGTGTATGCATAATGAGGGAGACTGAGCCGGTGAGTGAATGAGTATTTGGTCTCATTTGTCTCCGTGGCTCAGCCACTCACCCTCCCTTTTTTGTTCCTCTCTTCCTTTTTCCTTTTGGCAAAGTCATGGCTATGTTCTGACCACAGTCCCTGTAGGTAGTCCAGCTAGAAGAAATCAGTAATAAGACCATATGGTTGTGTGTTTTCAGGAGTGATGGTCTAGATGTATGCCACGAAGCCACTCTAAGCTCTGTGGGTCTGACCCCTAACTGCATATTCTTACCCAGCTGCAGTGGACACTTACTAAAAATACAGTTCCCCCTCTAGGGCTACAGAACAAACTTTGCAACATCGGCTGACTCTGAGCTGGACATTCTTTATCAAGCACCATTCTGTCATGCAGCAAGGCCTTTTGAAGTTATATAGATAATATAACTATGTCTGCCTTCATGAGACCTTGTCATGATGAAGGGGCTTGTTTATTTACGTGAACCAGTAGGGCCACTATTGGTGAACAGATTTGAGGGGAGAGGTCAGAAAAAGAACAATCCCCCTAATGACCCCTGTGAAAGGTAAAAGCAAGACCATGTGTACCTGGCCTTGATTAGGGTTCCTGGGATCCTCTCCTAGAGCCAGGCCTGGGGTAGTGTCCGCAGGCAAGCATCTACTGACCAGGTCACCGGTCGGTCTCATCATCTGCAACATAAAGGGTAGGGGTCAAGTGCAAGGCATGTGATGGACAGTCTTAGATGGAATAGCCCACCTGGCCTTGGAATAATTCTTTTTGTATTTTTTTTTTCAAATGAATGAAAAATTTCAAATTTTTTATCCTCTGCTGCATTTGCTGCACTGCAGTTCATTTTTGACAAAACTGTTTGTAGCAGATTGTAAGGTCTAAGGCGACATGCACTGTCCACGTTCCGCTAAGATCAATACCTATACTATTTTGCTTTCCTGTCATGTAACCTCTTGTGCCTGACACATTGACATCAATTCCCTGTGACAGATGACAAAATTCTGCTATGCACCATCCATCTCTCACCAAAGCTCTGGGAAGGGACCTTTCAGGGTAATAGGCACTAATAGTCTCTCTCCTTGAGTGGTGAATTTCTCTTGCCAAAGACACTCCAGCAAAGGTGTCTTCTACTAGTAGTCACCGGGGGACGATTTGTATAAAAGCTCAGCAAGGCAGCATGAGGAATAGCTACAGAGGCTCCAGCAGTATCTGTCTGCAGCTTTGGAAACAAATCCCCCCATCTTCTGGCGGTGTAAAAGGAGGAATTATTTTCCCCGATGCAGCTTAGCCAGGCATTGTGAGGGAAAGTTATTATCATGTGTGGAGAATATAGATGCCATGACATTTTCCTCTTTTCTTCACAAAAGTGAAGCGAAGAGGGCATTTTTTTTTTCCAGACAGGACACGCAGTTAAATTCCGACACTAGGGTTGGAGTGAAATCCATGTGAAATGCTGCTGGAGACTTTATTCCTCTTACCAGCACCCATTTGTAATATACAGAGTTGACTCGGCTATGGTAGGCTGTAATGACAAAGTTCATTTTATGTCTGGATTATGATATTAGTCCATGCTCTGAAATGTTCCTCACTACATTCAGTGTGACTAACTTGCCTGTGGATGCCAAGATGCTCTTTATGCAAGAGTGCTTACAAAAGTCCTTGGTCATAATGGCAACATGTATCAATCCACAGTTCTAAGTTTGCAATTGTTTTACGGTTTCAGAAGTTTTATTTGACAATTCTGTGATTTGTAGATCTTTGATAAAGCTTTCACCCTCAATAATATCTAAGCAGGTACAAGTTTTCAACATTATTCAGCAGTGTTCAGCAGCTTCTAAAACACTCAAACCAACAACCATGCAGCAGTGAAAATCATTGAGATCATATTTTCCCCATTCTGATGTTTGATGTGAATATTATTATGTGAATCTGCATGATTTTATGCATTGTGCTGCTGCCACATGATTGGCAGATTGAATACTTTCATGTATAAACAGGAGTAGAGGTTTTCCTATTAAACTGGTCAGTAAGTATAGATAGATAGATTGATTGATTGATTGATTGATTGATTGATTGATTGATAGATTGATTTATTAATCCCAGAAGGAAATTCACAAAAATATATTCACCTTGCCTTTCTTTCTTTCTTTTTTCAGTCCAATTATCCTGAAAAAAGTGCTTTTCTGAAAACTTTTATTTCATGGCCATTTTACTGTGACATAATCACAGCTATGAATTTTTAAACAGAACTAATAATAAAAAAAAATCCCATTCCAAGGTATTGTTTCAATTATTCATTCCTGCTTTGTAAAGTGATGTCAGTGGCTTCTTTATTGGCGCTCGCTAACACATTAGTACAGCACAGCATTTCAGATAAATAATAATTACAGGATGAAGGTTATTTCCTTTTTTTTGTAAACGATTCCTCCATGGATAGTTTCATTAAAGGGCTGTCATTGTCAGTAGCGTTTATGCGTGAATTGTCTTTGAAGCAAAAGGAATTTAGATTTTTATCTGATTTTGGTCATTATCAAAGACAGGAGTTGAATGATGTTATTGAGCATCTCAGTGGCTGTATTGCATATATATATATACACACACACAGTTAGGTCCGGAAGTATTTGGACAATGACAGAGTTTTTGTGATTTTGCCTTTATACACCACCACAATGGATCTGAAATAAAACAATCAAGATGTGATTGAAGTGTAGACTTTCAGCTTTAAGAGGTTCCACAAAAATATGGCATTTACCATTTAGGAATTACAGCCATTTTCAACAAAGTGCCTCCATTTTCAGGGGCTCAAAGGTACTTGGACAAAGTGACATAATTGTAAATATAACCATAATTTTAATACTTGGATGAAAATCCTTTGCAGTCAATGACCGCCTGAAGTCTGGAGCCCATGTTCTCAAAACTCAGATTCTGAGTTTCCTCCCTGGAGATGCTTTGCCAGGCTTGTTTGTGGGCCTTCAGTCTTGTCTTCAGTAAGTGAAAAGCAGCTCTATTAAGTTAAGATCAGGTGCTGACTTGGCCATTGAAGAATATTCCATTTCTTTGCCTTCAAAAAGTCTTGAGTTGCTTTCGCAGTATGTTTAGGGTCATTATTCACCTGCAGTGTGAAGCGGCGTCCTATCAGTTTTGTAGCACTGTATGTATATATAGACTCAATTATTATATTATATGTAGACTGTATATATATATATATATATATATATATATATATATATATATATATATATATATATATATAAAACAGTGGTTTGTGGTTAAAAACAACAACAAAAAATAATAATATTTCTGAGCTGTAATGTTTTACAGAGAAAAAAAAAAATTCCCAGTGCATTAAGAAAGGTATCACTCCGTTCAGCTGAGAGGGTGATTTCTTTTTTTTTCCAGTGTGGCACCTGAGTGCCACTTAACTGTCAACTCCTGAGCACTACGTAAAGCACAGTTAGCGTTTATTTGATTCCCCCGCAGTCTGATCCACTCAGAGTCCTCAGAAGCCTTCAGTTCACTTTGAGTAAGGTGTATGATGGGTGTGGATGTTAACACTAACCGACAGCACAGCAGATTATATATTTTGTCAGGACCCGTTCTTACTGCACTTCATTTATTTGCACACAAGGACTAGATGATAGTTTCAATATGTCAATATTATTCCTAGAAGCATCCACATTAAGTGCATATGAAGAAAAAGAATAAACGGAAATAGAAATATGTCCATGCTAGTGTACACATATTTACATGTGAATAATGTTTTTTTTGTACTGTTTATGCAGGGGCGAAAAGTACTGAGAAATTATACGTGAGTGAAAATACTACTACTTATACGTAAGTGAAAATACTACTCATTTAAAAGTGGAAGTATCCAGCTAAAAAAAAGTGAAAGTCAAAAAGTAACCACTTTTAAATGTACTCAGGTATTTAAAAAAAAAAACAACCTGATTTTAACTGATGAAATTAAGTTAACGTCATGTATTCATGTGAAAGCTAACTTTGGTACTTATCTAAAACTGTTAAAAGATTATTTTCATTTTAAAGCAACTATGCTGTTTTGCCTGAAAATATCAATCATTCACTGTTTGTTTGCAGTTCATATGCATGACTGATGCTATGTAGAAATCACAAGTAAAATAGCATGTAACCAGTATTTGCCACTATCTAGAATTTGATTTGCTGCCTAGCCAGTTGTGTTAGCTACTGGAGTCGATGCTAGTCCAACCTAGGATGAGCAGTTAAATTTCGCCAGTTAATGTTAGCAACACTTACCTCAACAAGCTTTTCCAAATTAGATTAGATGGTCAAAGGAGATGCCTCATTTTGTGAGTCTGTGCTTACTCCAGTATACTGAAACATTTTACTGAGGTAGGGCCAGGGGTGCTCATTCTCAAGCTCCACACTGCAGACCAGTCGCTTACCCATATTCAGATGCACACTGATAGCTATAGTGCTAAGTATATTGTGTAGCAGGAGAAGGTCACTGCAGATGATGAACCGGCATAATTTTTGTTCTCTATTAATGAACTTGATTGGAGGCTAAACTGAGCCCATTCTTTTGATTTATATTGTTCATTGGCTGCATGAGAAAAGAAGAGACCTTTCAAGAATTGAAGCCTTTGAAGGTCTAAATAAAAAAAATGTAAAGAGTAAAATGGACATTTTTTTTTAAGAGATCGAGTAATCAATTCCAAAAACACTCAAGTATTAATATGCCAAACTAATACTCAGGTATAGTATCAAAATACAATTACTCGAGCCCTGTGTATATGCTACGATTACAATACATGTAAACACGCAAGGACTATCCAGCGGTTTTTGTTTTTTAAAGCATAATTGGAAATCAATAGCACTCCTGTTGTTGATGCTTTCATGAAAGCACTTCCTCCTTCCACTTGCTCTCACTGCTGTTCATATTGATTTCATTGTTGGCCTTGCCATGTAATGTTGTTATTTTCTGCTTGTCACTTTATCTTTGCCTTAATTCATTGATTATGGCTTCATGAACAAGGATGAATATTGTGTAACACATTTCCTTATCCTCTATTCTCCTTGAAGCACCCTGTCTCAGTCTAAAGCACTGTTAAGGGAAGTCCTGTGTTTAAGTTAGGAATGTGGCTCAAACTGAGACAAGCGGTGAAATCTATTTCTATAAGATTCCCTCAGCAATCACAGAGGACCACAAGGGCTTGTGCAAAAACACTGTGTTTTCATGCCCTTGCTTCTAATCAACCAGACATCGCTGAGCAATTGTAATTATCTCCTGTAAGCCTGCATTTGCCCTTCATTGCTTCCCGGCCATAGTTTGGGTATTTAATTAAAAGGTAGAGTTTTTTTTTTTTTTTTTAATGCCAAGTACTCTTCGGCTTAATCAGTCCACATTTTGCAAGGCTTTTCCACCAGGTATGCAAATTGCCCTTCTGTGGTCGATGTCCTGGTGGGAAATTTAACCCCAGAGATGAAAGGTAGAATAGAGCCACCATCTGGCTCAGGGGTAGATTACTCGCTGTACATTATATCGAATGGGATAAATACACTCCTTAATTTTACATATTAAGTACCAGAGTATAATATTGATCGTGGATCAATAATATATCATCCCGCAGCATATTAGAGCACTAGACTTCATATAGATTGAGGTCAATACTGGCTCTCGGTCTGTGTCAACAACTTCATTCTGGTTTGGCCACATTTCGTTAGCAGCCCACACAAAATCATGTAAACACCGGCAAACAAAGTCTGCACCTGCACATGTGTGAAGCTGCCGTAATGATCACTTACATCTTAATGAGCTTTGTTTCAAATGTAATTCTTGCTTACCTGCAGGCTTGGGGAGTAACAATACATGTAACGGAGTTACAGTTACATCAAAAAACAAAGTAATCAGATTACAGGTACATTTTGTAAAAAAAAAAAAAGGGAATACTATCAGGATTAAAAAAATGTTTTCATTTAAAACCAAAGAAATTAATCTTTTGACATAATGCAATATAGACAGCTGCTTGATTATAGTTCTGGTTCTCACTTGCCAGTCATGATTCACGCGAGCCACCTCCTGGTGCATGTACAAATAACATCTATCTCTAATCATTCTGCTCTAGAGGCACGTTGAAACGGCTGTTCATCACAATGATGCCCGCTGGAAAAAATGCATTACAGTCTTGGAAATCTTGAAATTATTTTGTCTGTAAAGGAGAAAATTGAAACAACAACATCACAGTACAATGCAAACTATGCCTATGCCAGCTGTGATGATGCTGTCTTTATCGAAGGATCTGACATCTAATTTAAAGAAGCATTTAAGTACAGAATTCACGTTAGCTAGGTTAGCTAAAATTATTTAGTGTAAGTGCGTTGAAGTTGCCTGGTTTGCCTGATCACAGTTGTGGGTAAGGGTGCTAGCTGTGCTGAATTAGCTGGGAATGCTCTGTATTTTGGTAAAAATTAACACCTTTTCTGTCTCAGTGTTTCCACCTATCACTGTTCTTAGCAGCCAGAAGAGAAGTAGTATGCACAAAAGCTATGTTAAGAGTAAAGCTAGTGTGGTTGTATATGCACAAAGCAAAGTTTGTCTATTTAGAGACAATTGCACCATGTTACAATTGTGGCAGCTCACACCTACTAGCTGTTATCCTATAAGATAAACTGTCCCTGCTCATTTTTTTTAAATGAATGACCCTTTGTGTTTAACCTGGAATATCATGCTAACTTCTAGCATTTAGTTTGCACAATTCTTCTTTTTTTTACTATTCTCATGAATGATAAGAAAATAAAATACAACTAATAAAAAAGCAGCTCCTTGTGGTCGAAGTTAGTATAACATTATTTTTTCGTTTGTTTTGCTAGGCAGAAAAACAAACTTGAGTTGTTTATGGTTCTTCAGGCTTGAACTTTCTGCTTGAGAGACAGAATAAGAATGAAAATAAGTACCTTCCTTGCCTATTACTGCGGTTCCAGAGAAACTTTCCCAGTTTTTACACACACACACACACACACACACACACACACACACACATACATATACACACAAAAGGCCAAATGCCCTGCAATGTGATCATTCTTGCCTGGAGGTTCTCCCGTGTTACTTTGTGGCAGAAAGCAGAACAAGGGGGAGCCACTGAGAGAAGCAACAGATTCACAGTTTACGACCTGCTGCCGGCTTCACCGACGCACATGATGGTTCTTTAGCAGCAATTATTGTTATCATCTGTTTCGCAAACTCGCACTGAATGCAACATTAAGTTAAGGATTAATTGTGAGTAACAGCCTGAGGAAAGAAAGCTGGGGAAAATCTAATATCATCTGTAGCGAAATATTAATATTCTTGAAGATTTAGATCTGGTACTGTACTTCACTTACCTCAAATTTAGTACTGATTTTTATTTAGTATGAAAATAAAACACTAGTAAACACTTCCTTTAAATAACATTATTTATATAGTGCAGTAGTTAACATTAACAAATCTAAGAAAAGTTAACTCATTGATGAATTGATTTCGCATTCAGTATAAAATAATCTTCCTTATATCTATGGCTTAAAACGAGTCCAGCATAAATTCAGGGACAGCATGTTACTAAATATTAATCGTTAACTGAACTTATTCACCTCACTTACCAATGTTGCCAGTTTATCACTACAAACATACTAAGTAAAGCACTGTTTTGGGGTTTTTATGTATTAATTATGCATTCATAAATTAATTACATTACTTAACCTTAATGTAAAGTGTTGCTGAAAAAAACTACCCTGCAATTTTGCACCTTCCCAAAGGTCGTCTAAAGTGGAAGACACCCAGACAATCATTAAAAGCCAGAATTCCACTCATTTTCAGTTTTGCACTGTGTAATTACAGCGCAATTGTAAAAACAACTTTTAAGATTACCTGTCACACTGTATAAGATGACTCCAATTCAATAAAAAAAAAATCTTTAACAGACTGTATGATCATGTGTTCCCTGTCTTAAAATACATCAGTATTTTAAATGATTGCTTGCTCAAACATGAACGCAAACATTTCGCTTCGGGTTTTGTGTAATCCTATATCATCCACCTATTGGTTGTTTTAGATGAGCATCGTAGCAGCGCACAAGCTCTGAAACTTTAATCAAAACAGCCAGAGCTTTTTTGTCGGACAACTTTTTTAATGACGGCACTAAATCGGCTGGTGAGGATGTCTCATTATGCGTTCTAAGAGCTCTTCTCACAACCAAAAGATTCTTTTACAGTGTACTATTTTGACCTGTTATAGTAAAATCAGGATGAAAATCTTACAGCCACTTTAACGGGGAAAAATAATAAAAAAGGAATTGAATTTTTAAAAATATCCTTCTACAGAGCGTGCACTCACTGATCCACAGCAGGACCTCCCCCGCCGTCTCTCTCTTTCTTTGTTCCTTATTCGTCCTAGCTCTTGCTCTCTGCCTCTTTTATTGTCTCTCTCTCAGTCTATATCCTGTCTCCTTGCTCATAAGTGTATATTTATGTGAAGACTAACCCTTGGATACTAATTTCTCTATAAAGGAATCTTTTCTTGAGATTGGAATTTGGGCAGTGAGAAAGTTTGCGGGTGTGACTAGTAAGCTTGGTATGTCATTGCCATATCTCATTGCGTAATTGGCACCATTAAACAGACCCAAGATGAGTTGCCATGAATGACTAAGAATTAAACAGAGAGGAACAGGAAGAGCTCATTTCATTGGACTTCATCTCATCAGGCATATCTACTGAGAGAGAGAAAGAAGGGAGTGTGATGTGTATGTGTGTGTGTAAACATTTCCCTCCCTGAGGCTAAGTGGAAGAGCACAGGCATAAAACCATACAGGCTTGCTATCAGTGGTGGCTCACTAGGAGAGTGCAAGCAGGAGAGCAATGAGGCCTGTAATTCAGCGTGTACGGTTCAGACTCAGATTTAGTGTAGTGGAGTGGAGTGGGCAAACGTGGAGGACAGGACAGCTGGCAGGTCTTTCACCTGTGCAGAGGCAGACTTGACCCTCTAGAGTATTGCAGGCAGAATGGTATGACATACTGTACAGCATGCAAGCATAATGTCCAGTGTGTCTGATGTATAAGATGGGAGGAATGTACGACAGCTGTGATTATGCATCCATGCTGTAAGATGTGCCATGAGATGTCTATAAAGTGATTTCTTTGAATGTTATAGTAGTATTAGCACCAAACTTCCAAAGTTTCACTTAAATCACATGTTAACATTTATATTAGGGTTATAGTGCAATTTGACTGTCTATATCTGTATCTGTATTGCGCTCCAAATATTCATATCTCTATTTGCATTCGGATTCAAACCCGAGGTGGGTGTGGCCTAAACCAGAAGGCTTTGGAAACACTGGAAGACACTAGAAAAAAACAAAAACAAAGAAATGCTAGAAATGCTAACCGTGTCAGTGTCACGCTCTGACAGTTCCTCACCCTCAGCTCCATCACTTGAGGTTATGCATTTTTCAACTGATTTTTGTTTGTACCTGCCCACAATATTTTTCCACAAATTTAGTTGGTTGTATTTCACAAAATATAAACAAATTAGCAGCCTAATATAAAGCACCATGACCCAGACCAGGCAGTTACTAAGGATGAAGGAAGGAACACTGTATATGCATCACACAGTGCCATAAGTTCATGCTAATGAACAAGGTCTTTCTTTGTCCTGTAAGCTTGATATCTAACTGCTCGTTTGTGTCTGCATAACCCACCCCTCTTTTCTTTTGGCAATCCAGAAAAGTGCAGTTCCAATGCTTAATATATATGCCCTGTGAACCTTTCTAGCAATCTGGCAAGCTTTCTAAAAAAAGAAAAATGAAAAAAACAAAACAAAAAACAATGAAATAAACAAATAGTGCACCTTCTATTTGTATGCATATTTGTATCTTTCAGAATAATGCAAGTGTGTTATATTTGGTTACATTTCCAATATACAATAGTATATAATGAAAGTGCAGATTCTACGGTTCTGAGTGCATTGTGGAGATTTAGAGCCTGATTCAAAGCTCCGTACAGTCATGCTGTATGCTTGACAAAGTCGTAATGCTGGCGTTCCAGCCTTTATTAAAAACTGCTCTGTATTGTTTCCCCATCCATGCCTTCAGGTGCACAGGCAGCTCACAAACATTACCACTGATATCTGTGATTCTGTGTTTTTCTAAATCCTTTTTCTGCTCATTTAATTACAGTTGTGGGACAGATTTATGGATGTGTGTGATGGCACTGCATTGTGTCAGAGTTCATTATGGTAATCATTTTTAATCATTTTTAAGCTTTTCCGCCTCACAGCCCCAGGTTGAATCATGAGCTTGGGTTACTGCTTGTCTGGAGTTGTGCGTGTTCTCCGTGTGTCCATATGAGTTTCCTCTGTGTTCTCCTCTTTCCTCCCAAAACATACTGGTAGGTGGACTAGCTATGATAATTACCCACAGGCGTATGCATTGTGTTCTGGCGTCCCATCTGGGGTGTATTTCTTCTCATGGCTGGTGATCCCGGGATAGGCTCCGGATCCACTGCAATTCTGACCTGATAACTTGCTTACTGAAAATTAATGGATGCATATTTTGGATTTAGTTTTTGGGGTATACAAATATGTTAGCCTGCAGTGGACGCATGCTGGAAGAAAAGAAAAATGTATAATCATCGATATGTTGAAGCTTCCTGAAAAAAAGATTTGTGGAAGAAGTCTGCTGTGTCAGCTCTTTGTAGCAGTCAGAGGTAAAGCTGTTCCTTTAGGTTTTATGATATGGGAAAGTATTCAGAATGGAGGACATCATGCTTTATCAGTAGCATGACGAGCCACTTTTTTTTTGTCTTATTAACGCCAAGAGTATGAAAAAAGAGGCTGGTGAGGGAATTAATGTTTATAGCTGCTGTAACAAGTAATAACAGAAACTAATTTGTTCTGTGGATGTTCCACAACATTAATTGTAATTGCAAATGGATAAAAAGTATGCCATGTCTTTCTGTAATTAATAAAATTGTTAGAGTTGGCAAACGGACATGGTATAAGAGGAGTAAAACACTTTAGGGTGTGCAGTTGTATGCAGTTCCATACACAGAAGACCCTTCGGGCTAAGAATTCATAACTTTTTTCAATATGGATCCTAATTACTGCAACACTCTTACAGCTGTAGAGCATTTTCTTAGCTTGATTGCAAGTGTGATGGATTGAATTTTAATGTTTGACAGAACTGAATCTAAATAATCCCCCAATGCAGCTGCATGTGTTAGTTGATGTATGTAAAAACAGATACACTCTCGCTGTGACACCTGTTTATAGTGAGATGTATAAAGCCATCATCCTGGTGGGTGACATTTAAGATGGTTACACAGGTTACGAATAAAGTTCCATGTTTCGTGAAACAGCTCCAGATGGCCGTATGGTTCTAACCCTTTGCACCAGTGCCGTTTTTGCTCCACATCATTTGACAGAAATGAGGATGAGGAAACTGGCCAAGCTGAGGGAACATTAGTTTATCAGTAACAGCATAGCAGCACCTCAGTCATGTTTAACAAGCCATTAAATATAAAGCCACAGAACAGGTGTCTCCTCTGTGCTTGTCTTTTTTTTTTTTTTACTGCAGTTAATTGTGTTACTTAATAAAAGATCCAACTGAAAAAAAAAAAATTTAAATAATAATTAAAAAAACTATATCTGCCTCTGAACAAGTACACAAATCTTTAAATAAGCTTGTTTATGTAGTGCACTTTGTTTTTGTTTGTTTTTTTCATTAAAAAAAAAAAAACAGATGTCGGCAAAACGCTTGGAGGAACCAAGTGTTTGGCTCATACAGACTAATTTATCATTGTCCTGTTGCCAGGGCAACTCCAGTTCTTTCGGTGTCATGTGATTGTTGGCCATTTTATGCTGAGTAGTTGTCAGTGACTTATAAAAAGAGAGGATTTAAAAGAGGCTTCCTGTTTGGTGATTATAGGCCTGCGATCTCCTAATCGCATGCCGAAGACAGCCAGCTGTGGAGCCAAACAAAACAAAACAAACAACCCCAAAACCACAGCCACCAACACAATCCCCTCCCAACCATGGATTTTCTCTCTGAATCATTGCAATATTCACACAGAACACACATGCACCTTCTTAATTGTACTTATCAAAAGTGGCTTGTGTCTTGCGTGTGTTTGCGTGAGCACGTGTGCATTTGCCCGTCGGCTGCGGATGAATTTAAATGGCGCTGAAGCGAGCTGTGCTGCCGAGTAACACTTTCTCTTTGTGACAGGCTGGCTGGCTGCCGTGCAAATGCTCGGGGGTGGATGGAAGGGTTAGCAAAAGCGCACACACACATACACACTGTGCCACAGAGCTGTCATCTTGAGTTCATTGGATAGGAACTTGCAGGGTTTACATAACTGAATGATTCCAGATTGACATAGTGGTGATAGGAGACTCAGTCTTATGGAAGGGGCAAAACTACACCTCTTTCTTAAACTGATCTGTCCATCTGTCTGTCTATATTCCTCCCTCTTCCTGTCTACCTGATCACTTTGTTGGTCGTGAACATAATCAGTGTGGATGTTGAAATTTCCCTAATTTCTTTCACTTATGCTTCATGGTGGCCGTATTTGAAATCAAGTTGTAGGAGAAAAGGCATGGTGTATGGAACACAAGGCTGGTCTGTCTCAAAGTATCATCTTTTATTTGTGGGGGAAAATAAAAACATCTCCTCATGAGTGTACGTGCACAGACAAAAACCCACCTCTCCCCATGAGGCATTATGCAACCAAATTCATAGCACACTTGTAAATGAAATGCGGAGGGGCATCGAGGAGGCTTTAAAGAGAATTTTTTATTTCTGTTTGTGTACCAGCTCAGGCCAAAACAGACATGGTGCACATTTTTTAAAGAAAGCCTTGGGTAAAGGAAGCCTTCTACAATTCAAATCGGGGATTGAATTTTATTGTTTACGATGAGTGGGTGCTCATGTGGAGGTTAATGATGTGAGATGCCATGCAGTAATTCATCAATTCTGTTTAATGCAATACATTAGTGTTCAATTTGAGATGCTACCACCATAGAAAAACCAGCTACTACATAATGGTATGTACAGTACTTAGGGTTACCTGGCTATTAATTTTTACTAGTCAACAAGTAATAAAAAAAAAACAAAAACACAGTAATCTTTTTCATAGTTACAGCAAAAACTGATTCAGAACATGGCTATGTATTGGCTGATTTAGTGCAGTTAAATGCTGATAAACAACAGTAAAGAACGCGTCAGAAACTGCACTTTACTTAACAGCCATACACGGTCTGTAAAGCACATTGCCAGCTTCACTGCATTTTAGATTTAACTTGATGTCAAAAATAGATAAATAAATCAGTGGAATAAACATGCAAAATAATAAAACGGTGTATCATATTAGGCTATTTAAGGATGTACCAATTCTTAAAACATGGACGAACTGAGACTGTGCAGCATGGAAGCCCATGTCTGTCAGCTGAGCTGCTCTAATGGCTCAATGAGGCACCTTCCTGTCATGGAGATTCTTCCAGGTTGATAATGACTTAGGAGATGAAGATGGCTCGTGAAAACGTGTCTGAGTGGGAATTGATGTGCAACCCGCGGCACTGAAGGAGCTCTTGCATTCAGACCTGGTCTCAATAGAATTCACTATGCCACAGTGCAAGGATTTTATTTACATTTTATTTAGCTTTAAAGGACAATAGTGGGTGGGACTAAAAAAAACAGTCCTCTACACACCACTATACCGCTAAAAGAAAAAGACTATTCCCAGCATAGTCTTATACGTTGTCTGACTGTTTGATGTCACCCCACAGTGGCGAGTCAGCTAGTCTGTGCAACCCCTAGTGCATAGTATGGGGTGCATAGTATTGTATAGTATCTGAAGCACATCAGCTGTGTGCTAGCATATTAGCTAGCTTTAGCTCAAGAAAAAACACTAATCTGTCTAACAATAAATGGAATGTAGTGTACATGGATCATCATGGTCTAATTCTCATGTTGCTAATTGATGGCTATCTGCCTTCATTCATTTTAACCAACTTAGCATTTTGGCTAGATTATTCTTTTGGGAGTTTATTTTTGTTCTGTGCATTGTAGCACCCAATTCAAGGACAGCTTCACCTCCGTTATCAGTTCAGCAAAATGGCCATTTGAGTTGATTACATGCTCAACTGTTTTAGTCACTTCAAAATCCAACACTGTCTGCATATTCATTTGAAGGAAGGGGTGTAATTTCTTAGGCAGCCTTGCAAGTTGACATGTAACGTAACTTCATGTAGGTCATATTTTTACAGGAACATTTAATTAATACAGGACATAGCATCATATAGCTTCAAAGTGTGACAGCAAGAATGAGACCTAATACTCTGTCTGCTGCTATGTATATTTTGTATTTATCATGGCAATTTGCTAGCTGTCAGTTGTGAAAGCTAGCTGTTATCATTCAGCTCATTTGTATCATTGGAGAGATTGGAGAAGAGAGATTGGGATTCAAGATACTGTTATTTGGGTTTGGCTGATGTTTTCCTATGTTCCTTGGTTCGCTGGTGAAAGAGATGCTAAATTACCATCAGTAAGTACAGTCAGTGTTTGATTTGAAGCAGACAAAGGAAGAATACAATAACAAGTTATAACGGGTGATGTTTTTCTAATCTTCACCTGTCCAGTTTTGGGGAGTCTGTGTCCAGTGCAACCTCAGATTTGTGTTCTTGGCAGACAGGAAGCTGGAAGCTGATGTGGCTCATCTGTTGTAGCCCATCCGCCTCAAGTTTTGACATATTCTGTGTTCTGAGATGCTTTTCTGCTCACCATGGTTGTAAAGGGTAGTTATTTGAGTTACCATAGCCCTCCTATCAGATTATGTTTGTTTGTCACACCATTCTGTGTAAACTCTAGAGATTGTTGTGCATCAAAATCCCAGGAGATCAGCAGTTTCTGAAATGCTCAAACCAAGCCGTTTGGCACCAACAACCATGCCATGCCAACAACACGTTCTGCCACATGATAGACTGATTGGATAACTGCATGAATTAATTACGGTCCACAAATTAATTTTAATTTAGAACACAGATTTGAGATTAATTTGATGGACTGGATCAAAACTTTTTCAGCCTCGTCCAAGCCTGTGGGTCATATGCTTTTCACTTCTGTTATATTACTCATATTCAAGCATTCAGGAATATGAAATTCTTCTTGTGATCAAGGTCAGTTCAGTAGCACACACATTTTCTCTTTTTCTCTCGGCCAGGTTATACCTGCAAGTGGTTTTCTACTTTTTCTCTCCTTCAGAGTAGGGCGTAATAGGATCTTTTAATTGGGTTATGCTGTGTGACAGGCATTCTCGGATGAAAGTGTAATCTGGGGTTACTCCGTGCTAACATAAATCAGTTTTGCATGGATATCCTTGAAGACACTGCTTGTCTGCTCCTCTCTACATGGTGTCACCCTGGTTAGCAGTCAAAGCTGGATAAGCAGTGATCTGAATTTGACAAAGAACATACACTCTCAGAAATAAAGGATGTCTGTACTTTTCCTTGTTGCTGGTGTGGTACCATCAAGGGTACATCTTTTGTACATTATTGGACCTTAAAGCTTTTAAAGGTTCACTCTAAAAGCTAATTAAAGGAGCACTACATGCAACTTCCCAGGTAAAGGATACATACAAAAGGTACAAAAGATGTCCCCAGTGACAAAGAAAATACAGCTTGGTACCTTCATTTTTGATATCGGAACCAAACAAAAAGGCAAAAAAGAGGATATGTGGAAAAAAGCCGCATTTCACTGAATCTCTAATTAGCAAAACCTTCATGAAGCAGCTTTCTGCTGCACAGTAAATGGGGCCAGTGAAGTGTTTTTGACAAGGCAGCACATTTCCTGTTTCCTGCTTATTCATCACCTTTCAAGACCTTTTAGCCTGCAAAACCCACACAGTGACGGCTGTAGACATTTCGAAGCGTCATGGCGCTCATTGGTGATGTTGCAAGCTAAAAGCTTTGCCACTTTTCCACTTGAGTGACAGAGCTTCAGTAGTTGTGGAGTTGAATTATGAAAACGGTTAAATACATCCTTGAGAAATAATATCAAAACCTTTTTTGTGTTAGCTTGGCCGATTGTTTTGTAGCTCTAGTATGGTTGACCTTTGAGCAGCTTGTCCCGTTTATCATCACACATGTTAAGATTGAAGGAAATAACAGTTTTTACAAAGTTTAAGGCCAACCTGGTTTGTCAAGAAGCCTAATTAGGAGGCAGTGGGTGGTCTGTGTGTAGACTGCACCACAAGCTTGTGACATTTTACTCCAGCCTGCTGAAAGGAAGGAAGAATAAAAATAACAAGGCAGAAATTAAAAATGAATTTGTTTATCACACGGGCTCTTATCAAAACTGCACCAAATATCAGGCATGATAAATTGGTTCCTCAGTATCTTTGTGTTTGTGATTGACAGAGGGAGTAATCATATTAAATGGAAATGAAGTCCAGGAGAGATCATAGGCAATGGTTTCTTCAATCCTGCCAGTCAGAACATGCTAGAAAGGAAGCTGTTTGCAAATATAACTCAATATCTAAGCTATATTAGACTCATTGAACCTGGCCTGGCTGGATGGAATTACCTGGACTCAAGGCTGATTCTTTTCACCTCAGGCTAATTAAAAGCAAGACAACATTGCACAAGGAAGTTAGTACTTTAGGGTAAAGACGTTGTCTGCAATTAGATGAAGAACGAGATGAGGGCTGACATATAGCCTCTTCGGTTTCGCTCCACACAAATAGCTTTGGGGGAGCCATAATCATCTTCGGTTGTGTCCATTAAGATTCGAGATGGAGTACTAATATGATGCTATTATGCAGAAAGAATGAAAAATGCTTTAACTCCTCAAAAAAAAGAAGGAAAAATCTGGTCAGAGTGCAGGGGCGTCCCACAAGTGTTTATCCTTGGCTGGAACTCAGGTGTGTGCCGAAAGCAAATTAATTGGAGTAACAGGTTGTGTATCGCAAAATAAGCTACATAGATTTGATAGTGACCTCCCCAGATTTAAAGCTGTGTAGAATCAATACAGACGAAGGAGTGCAATTTTCATTTTCATTAAGCAGCACTTTTGGAGGCGCTGAGCCGACTGCCATGGGACTAGACAGTGCATTTCTGGAATAGTGGCAAAGTAAATGAAGCTGCTTTGCATGCCCCCACTTACTTATTCAGGCTAACAGGTTTGGAGATTCATGTTCAGTCCACTTAATTTGAGTTCCTTTTATAAATTAATGCAGTTCATCTATAAAGATACGTTTGTTAGATGGTCACCATATGTATTCTGCTCACCAAATAATGTTAAGTACTATTGCGCATGTATACATTAAAAGCTCACATTCATGCATTCATCTTTAACTTTGTCCTCCTCAGAAGTGTTTTTCCTAGTGCTTCAAAGATGTTTGCACACTGTTTTAGGCATACTAGGAAATTTCAAGGGTTTTTTTAGTGGTTGCAAGGATTACTTTCAGTAATGTGACTGTTTTTCCTTTCTTTATTTTTCTTTTCTTTACTAAATTTCTTTATTTTTTTAAGTGCCGCTTTAGTACACGTGCTCCATGTTTGCTTTCCGTTTTTAATCATAAACCCATTAGCTAGCTAACAAACAAATTTATTCAGCCAACTGCTCCAGGCCAGCAGGGGTGCCCTCAACTCTCCAGGGTGCCAAGCAATTAATCACTGGCCACTAATCCTGATCAGGTTTGTAGAGGATCTGGAGCCTTTCCTGGGAACACTGGGACCCTGGATTGGACACTAGTAGATAGCAGAGCACCACACATTCACACAAAGGGGCAAGTAGCCAGTCCACCTAGAGGGATGTTTTTGGGAGGTGGGAGGTAGCACAGGTGTGTTTTTTTTTACTTTATTTTTTTTTGGTTATAGGTCAAGCATTCCATCTACCAACACCCTTTTATCAAGCATAATTAACTTTATCTTGGCACCTGGAACCATTTGCCTAAGCGTATGCCATTTGCTTCTCTCTTGCTGCAGTCAAACTTTTTCACATTATGCAACATGTAGTGAAAGGGGATATGGTGACATTAAAAGCACCTCACAACTGGCACCTCAATTACCAAGACCTCGGGTGGTGCAACTTAAATTGGGAATCACTGCTGTCAAAGAATACTGGAAAGACACTTTGAAAGGATTCACATCAGTGGAATGACAAGAACTGGCGGACTAGACATGCAAGTGGAGCAGAAACTCTAAAGAAGGCATTTCCATCTCTTCTGAAGAATAGTGTTAGATTGTTGAACTCTATTGCTCATATATTAGGCTTATAGGGATAGTGAAGAAGTCTTTGAGTTACAAAGATGTAAGAGATCAGTCTTACTATAATCATACTCTACTGTACTACAGTGCTAATATGGTTTGAATGTATGGGTCATTCCTTGAATGCAGTGCTTTTTCTGTACTTGAAGAAATTTGTCTTATTGGCTGTTAATATCTAATAGCGTCCCCGGAGGACTAGTGGTTAGGCCATCGCCGCGATTCCCGCCAAGGGAACCCTGCACAACAGTGGACTCCCAGTGCCGGTCCCAAGCCTGGAAAAATTGGGGAGGGTGGGGCCAGGAAGGGCATCCGGAATAAAAACAGTGCCAAAACAAATATGCGGACTAGTGATCTGCTGTGGCGACCCGAGCAGCCGAAAGAGGACCAGCAACAGTAGCAGCTGTTAATATCTAATATGTAAGCAATAGACCATAATCTGGTGTGCTGTTATAGATGACAAGAGATGACAAGTCCATTCAGAATTTCATTATAAAATTAATCTTGGACTCCATCCAAGATCAGATATTATTTATAAAGATTAATAAGCAGGTTGATGTGTCAGTGTGTCAGTGTGAATATTTTAAATAAGGCATGTTTAAATAACAATTGTCAAAAGAAAAAAAATAATGTCTGCGTCTGATAAATAATGAAATAAAAACCATTCTGAAGGACAGTCTGTATTTATATGGAACGATGGCATGTTCTGGAGATATTCCCTCTTTCCCTCTCTTCCTCTTTCTCTGCTTGTTGTTAATATATGGCAGCGGACACATAGCAGAATGATGAATTAAAACACAAGGAGCGGTGCATCCATCAACATGAAGGATCCGGTGGCCATAATAAACGATCGTCATGGTCATGATCAACCGCACACTGACAGGGGTCCTATTCAGCAATATCAGCCACAGTGAATCAGGCAATGGCGTGCATATATGCTAATGATGAGTCTTCTGTGTCTGTAACTCTCCAAGGTGGATGAGTATTGACAGAATGCTTTGCTGCAGGGGAGAACGAGATCGACCGTCATAATTATTCTGCAAGGCCTTTGCCGAGTGTGACTGCAAAAGCCCCTGAATTATCGGAATATGCATTTTTATGATGGAGGTAATACACAATCTCATTTCTGTTTTGAAGATGAAATATAAAATGGCCCAGGTTTGCCATCAAAAAAAAAAAAAAGATATGGGGGAGGCAGTGAGAACTGAGCTCAATGGAGTGTATTGGAAAAATGCTGACTTTGTGTTTGCCTCCATCAAGACCACTGTGTTTTGCTTCAGGGGAAAGTCATATTGCTTTCTTTAAGGGCAGTAATAATAAGGTGTTCTAGTTGTCATATCATTTTTTTTTCCCAGCTTCATTTTCTCCAATATATTGTAAAAGGTCAAATTCAAATGAGGGAATCCAGAGTTAAAATTTTTGTACTCCTTAAATCATCTGGGAGAAAGAATACCATGGCTTTATATTTAAAATAGTCTGCTGTGAATTGACATTGCAGTCCTTTTCTCAGTCAGAGGCCTTACTTTTATTAACCTCTCCTCATAGTGCCAAATTTGGGCAGGTAGGTTAAGATGAATAAACCATCAAATTTGACTGTGAGGAGAAGAGGAGATAAATGATATTACCACACTGGTGAGGGCTGGGAGTGTGGTAATATCATTTCTTTTTTTTTTCTATTGTGAGCAGACTGATTATCCTTTGTAGGATAATCCATACCTGACCTTGAACTCTTTACACCACCTGGGTATGGATGCCCAGGACAACTAAGTTCACTCAAGCTGTATGGACATATCACACATTTAAAATGATGAAGTCTATAGTAACTCAAATAACCAGTCTTTACAACCGTGGTGAGCAGAAAAGCATCTCTGAATGCACAAAATTTTTAACATTCAGGTGGACGGGCTACAACAGCAGAAGACCACAATCGGATTACACTCCTGTATATAATATATACTGTATACATAGTTAGCCTACCTAAACCAGAGACTTTCAACAGTCTTAAAGGACTATAATGCTTGTTACTGCTTTCACCCCACTCCTCTCATCTGACATTGAAAGTGAAACGTGTGCTGTCCACCCTCAACTCACACCTACAACATGATATGGCATCATGATACACCTCGCTGATGAAACCCAAGGAGAATAGATTAGTATGTATGTTCAAAATGGCAGCCAATGGTGGCTGAATGCTAGCTAAATAGATTGCTAGTAAATGACAGTTTAGGCGCTATCTGCTAAATCCATATGAACAAACTGATATGTTCTCAGTACAACCAGACTTTAATCCCCTCCTTTCATTCTCCTTGCATCGAGGAGCAAGTCAGACTTGGAGGACTTTTTTTTCCAGAAATAACCACCAATTTTTTTTAAAGCCATTCAAATATTTGGTAGTACCAAAGTGATTTAGTAAGTGGTTTTGGGGACCAATTTTTGGTACCCATCCTTATTGGTGCCTTTTTACATTAAGGAGCTCATTCTTCTCTTTGTCTGTAAGGAATCGGATGTAACATAGCCACATACAGCCTTCAACCGATTTAAAGAAATGTTGGGTTACAGGGCCAGCATCCAGTGGCCCATAACATAAGGGTTATCCATATTTTTTATAAAGACCTCATCTTAGTGCATACAGATTGTGTGCCGACGAGCCAAAAAATGACATCACAGATGAATTTTCTCATTTATTTAAACCGAGATTCCATTTCCATGTGTGGAGCAAAAAACGTCACCTGAGTGCTGATGATCAGCAATAGCCAGGCCCAGTTCATCCTCCAATCTGCGACCTACAAAATGGAGGGCAGAAACTGAGAGAATTTGTTCCTTCTCCATGTTCTGTTGGGGTGGCGGAAATGATGAATGTGGTGAGACCTCTCCTGGAGGAATTCCATTCTTACGGAAATTGTCAAGCTGCTGTTTGGTGCTATTGCTAATGCTGCAACCTGGGTTTAACCCCACAGCATAGGACTGCTACACCTTCTGACCCCAAAAGAACAATCTGGAGATCTAGCATAACTCCCTCATTCCCTCTTTTTTCTCAGCCTGTTTCCAGAGTACTCTGTCTCTTGGTTTAAAGCTTTGGCTAATGCTGTAACCTGGTTTAAACCCCTAGCCTGTGCAAGAATAAGACACCCACAACTCCTGAGCCACAAAGAACAGTCTAGAAGCCTTGTCTCAAGCAGTATAGTTAAACACTGTGTCTTTTGTTCTGAGACGTCCCCCTGTCAACAATTGTGTCAAATATCACATGGTTTTTACATCATGTCAAGGCACAGAGTTTGCTTGTGGAAGCATGAGCATGAGTACATTTGAGTACATTTGTCCGGTCTTTTTCTAATCTTCACTTGTCTAGTTGCTCTCTGTAGGCTAGAACAGCTTATTCCTGTGTTGTGCATTCTGAGATGCTTTTCTGCTCACCTTGGTTGTAAAGAGTGGTTATTTGAGTTACTGTAGCCTTCCTTCCAGCCCATCGAACAGTGACAACCATGCAACAGACAAAGTCACTGAGATCACATCTTTCCCTATTCTGATTTGATGTGAACATTTACTGAAGCTCTTGACTTGTATCTGGGATGCTGCTACATGATTGGTTGATTGGATAATTGCATGAATGTGCAGGTCTGCAGGTGTTTGTAATGAAGTGGAAGGTGAGTGTATTTCTCATTAATATGTATATATTGCTATGAAAGTGTTGCCACCTCACAGCTCCTGAACTTGGGTTACTGTGTGTGTGAGTTTTGCATTTTCTTGCCATGTCTGTGTGGGTTTCTTCCGGGTTCTCTGATTTTCTCCCATGTCCCAGAATCATCCCTTCAAGTGGGCAGGTTATGTTAATTGCCACTAGGTGTGAATGGATATATGCATGATACCCTGCAATGGACTGGTGCCCCACCTGGGGTGCATTCCCGCTTCATGTTCCAAGGACAGACTTCGAATCCACCATGGTCCCTGAACAGGATAAAGCTGTTACTGAGGAAGAATGAGAATTAATATTAATATGAAACAAATAGTTTTCCTATTTTTCTTTTTCCACCAAGGTCTTTGGTGACCAGTGATCTAATTTTATTAGGGGCCAAACACCGAAGGTGCATAGGCACCTTGCTGGAACTGTATGTTTTCTTATAACGTTTATTGTTATAAATAGAGAACAACTATGAGAACAACCATTTCACTGGTTCACAATATTATATACATTCATACATTGACAATTATGTTACATATGGGCAGTTTAGTACCTTTTAGTTTTAGTTTTCCCTCCTTCACCACACCCAATTCCAATTCAGGAATGGCTGTTAATTAAGTTTAGAGTTAGAGTTAATTAGGTTTTGAGTGTTTCCATGTATGTTCCAGGGTGTAAGAGTAAATAAATACTTTTGAAAGTGAATATGCCTAATAAACTATCTAATCTAATCTAATTTGTTCATCTACAATCTAAGGACCCTACCTTAGAAGTCCTATTTGTGTCAAAACTGTAGACCTAATAATACTGAGATGTCACATCAGCTCACAGCTCTCTCACAACCATGTTGCTATCCTGTTGGTACAGAGTGTCCTAGACAGTCAGACAACTTTTTTTTTGAGTATACTTGTTCACCAGTGGTTCTTTTTTTTTCATTTAGTTCTTTTGTTGTTAGAAGTATACAGCCACTATCACACACTGTCTCACACACCGTGCTCCTTGTGCTTCTATACAAGCTTATCTTTATCATTGTCTCTTGGTCGAGAGGTATTGCTAAAGCTGTAAACTTGGTTTAACCCAGGGCTGTCTATCTCATTTTAAGTAACGGGCCACATTACATCAAGTCCAATGTCATTTGGGTTGGACCCAAAAAAAACCTGTTTAGAGACCAGTAACACGTCAGTGACTCCTCGTAATTATGTTCATTTTTCTGCATTTATCTGGGGCATTCTAAATGCAGAAGAATAACATGTCATTAGCACATTTTGTCAGTAGCTGAGTTTGTATTGAGTTTAATGTTCTGTTTTGCTCTCTTTTGGAATAATCTTAGCTCTTTTTTTCCAATTTTTCAATTTCACTTATTCAATTTGGTGGGCCAGATTAGAACCTTTTTCATGCTGGTCCTGGCCCATGAGCTGCATGTTTGCCACCCCTGGTTTAACCCCACGGATTAGACTGCCACACCCCCTCAACTCTACTGTTCCCTCTCTTTCTACCCAAGTGTGTTCCTTTCAGCCTTGTCTTTCTCAGCCTGTCTTCAGCATTCCCCCTCACTTGCACAGAGCTTGTGAAATTACATAACTGCACTTGTTATCTCATTAAAACACGGGTCAGGACCTTTTAACGATGGACTTAATGAAGGCATTGACCTAATGCTGATGCCCCTCCATCCATGCCGTGTTCTGCATGAGCCTCCATCCTAACAGCTCACAGATGGAGGAATTGTCAAACCCTGTCTTCAGGGGGTTAATTTAAAGGACTGTCTTGTTTCTTCATCCATCTCGCCTGATAATAAAGACTTGATTAAAGTCATTTGTTTTGCTCTAGATTTGAAAAAGCACATTTAGTCGCCTGGATAATGCCTCAACCCAGACACGACAGATGTTGTTTTCTCTCTTTTTTTCTCTCCACCTTTCCAATTTCCTTTCAATCAGTCTCACCTGCCATCTACAATGACCTAAATATAAAACATTGTACTCTTTTTCTCAAAATGGATTTATTGCCATGGAGATATTACAGTCCAGTTAGTGAACACATCAGGTACTGTTGTTATGAGTATAAGATAGGCAGACTCAAGTGTGTGATGGGGACAGAGTGTGTTGTGTGTGAAGTTAAGCTCACATTTTATGGCTTCCAAGTGCTGGGGATTGACGGAGGAGACTATGGAGGGTTTGTGTGTGAGAGTGTGTTTGAGTGGATGATGGCAGCTGGAGCAGTTGAGCTGCGCCAGGAGAATGGACCTCTGTTTGTGTGTTTGGCTACTCGGGAGGGCCAACAGTATAATGGCAGGCATCTGCAGGGCTTCCATTACTGCGGCCCCTTGCTCTGTCCCGATCCGCCTATTTTCAAAGCAAATTAGCCGCCGGCTCCACACACCACCGATTGCCCTCACCACCCACCAACACAGCCTTAAATGTCAGTGTGTTTAAGAGACTGGCAATAAGCTTTGTCTGTTTAGCTTGCCAGTCAAAGGGTTCTGATGATGTTTGAGTGTAAATGGCAAGCACCAAGTCTACATGCTTATTCATCCAGTGTGGAGGAAAAGCTTTGTAAATATGTATATATATATATATATGTGTGTGTGTGTATATATATATATATATATATATATATATATATATATATATATATATATATATATATATATATATACTACGTTGGTTGTGCCTTCGTTAGTGGATGTTCATTGACATCCACTTCTCGGTTGGTCCGCAACACTTCCAGTCTTTTTGAATTTGTTAATATGTTTGGCAACAGTGTCTTATGATGTGCCTGCCATGTTTCCTGTTAAAGTCCATTGCACTCTTGTGACAGCTTTCCAATCCAGCCATGAGAATGATTTCAATACCTTCTTAAGGCATTCTTAAAGGCCATCCGAAAAACACACACACACACACACACACACACACACACACATACGTATGTGTGTATATATATATATATATATATTGTCCTCTCTCTCTTTAGGAAGGTTTATGATGGAAAGCCACCTCATTGCCACTTGTACTGAGGGTTTTCTTTAATCGCTCATGATTATGTGATTACTGATATGAATGTAAGGTTGTGTGTCAAGATCAGTGTGTGTGTGTGTGTTAGTCAGTTCAAGTGCATGGCCAGCAGAGGGAGTGAAACTCAGACAGTCCAGTGAGACAGCATTCAACAACTCCAAGCTCAGCTCACACACTAACTACGGATCACACACTGACATTGTGGACAAGCAGCATGTCAGGTCTGCATTAAATAATTTCTTGTTATATTACAGCACTGCCTTTGTTGTATTCTCGAATCTGAATTTAGTCAGAAGGTGCTTATTCATTTTCTGTACCAGCAGAAAATGAATCTTATTTTAATGTATTCCTACATGATCATTTCTATAGTAACTCATTTGCAAGGATTTTTGTATGGTAGACAGTCGACGTAATCTAAGGCTAATAATAAACAGATCTTTAAAAAAAACGTGTTATGGGAGAGTCTTCAGGATACTTTCTGGTTTCTCAGTAACATGACACGCTGTGTTCTCTATAAACTTCCAGAGAGAGGAAAAGAGAGACTGGTGAGGGAAGGACTTTACCACAACACTAAATATAACTATAAATGGTTAAAACGTGTGATATGCCATTCATTAATAAATTCAAAAAAATTAACATTGGCAAATCTCTGTTGTATAAGAGGAATAAAGCATTTCAGGATATGCTGTTATAGGAAAATAATCAGCTTTGCTCTGGTAACAGGTGACTTGTACACGGACCAACCCCATTGTGGATTATTTTCCTATAACATCACGCCTGACTGTGTTTTAATTTCTTACTTAACAAATTCAGGTCAGGTGTCACCTGCATGTAATCAGTGATTGACATTTGCATTCAATTCTTTCTTTCTTTCTTTCTTTCTTTCTTTATTTTTGTGAAGGAAAAAGTGGAGGAATCGATATGGAGATCTTTTTATAGTGTAATTATTATTGCAGTGAATCGCATGCATAATTCATATAATTTTTTTCACGATACCTGTGTGAGCGGGGAGAGAGAGGATAACTAAGAGACGAGAGCATGCTTAATTCATGGCTGCTCTTATATCAGAACTGCACTGTTTCCCAGTCCAACACATTAGAGCTTTCAGGAATTATGCTGTTTCTCAGCCCTAATGCTCCTATCTTTAGCCTGAGCTGCCCAGAACAACACGGTTTAACAGATTCCTTTGATTGAAATGGACGGAAGAGAAAAGCGACTCCATGGTAGAGCTGCAGTTTTTTTTTCCCCTTATTGCTTTTATCTAAAAAGCCTGAAAACATCTCCTAACTGAGTGTCATTATTTATGTAATCCTTTCATAGCCGTGAGGTTTGAGATTGCAAGTGCTGTGCTGATGGAGGCTGAGTGAAGTTTGAGAAAGCAGAGGAAAGGAAAGATCAGGAGACATGCTGCATAATTATGAAGTCAGGTTTTGTTTTTCCTGTCCTAAACCTTCATATATAGCTTTTCGTTCCTTTTTTCTTTTTCTTTTTTAAATGTGGCATGCTGTTGTAAGAAAATAATCAATGACAGGATGGTGTAATACCTATACCTGATACCTATATCTGATACCTCTAAACACACGTTTTTTTAGTCCTCTCATATCACAGCAATTTGACAACTACTACAATTGCTGTATTAATTAAAGTAAATGCACTCTTTATCCAATTATAGTTACAATTACAATTTAGTTCATGTTATCATTTATGTTATAGTGACTTTAAAAAGTTGTTCCTTCACTCTCTCTTCAAGTTAAGAGAGAGGTTGTTAAAGAGAAGCCCTTCATCCAGAAGGCAGAAAATGCACCATTACAGCTTTATGTCTGACTAAAGTGGAGACTCCTTCCATAAGTGTTAAATAATCTCCTTATGATGAAACAATCATCATATCAAAGATGAAACTTTTTTTTTGTCTAGTAACATGTTTTCCTAAATACGTTTATTATTAGCCTTACAAAGCTCTATGAACGAATTCATATAAAATCCGAATGAGTCCATTAATATATGAGTGAATTAATATAAAGCTGAGATTTGAACTGCAGCCAGTTCTGCACACTACCATCAGAGCCGGGCTGCTATAGAAAACGAATCAACATCTGACCAATGGGATTCAAGAATTCAAAAGCGCTGTGATATAAATCGAGTTATTAACAGGAGATTGGGATCCAATCTGGATAGATTGATTATTAAACAAAAAGAGCAAAGCGCCTAAGTCTGCGTTCATTATTCGATTCACTGGGAATCAGTTTGATGGAGAATCCCAGAAGGACACTGCTGCAGCTGGAGTTTTCAGTTTTCCTTTTAGAATTCTGCATATGTTCCACATTTCTCTCTTTCTCTCTCGCTCTCTTTTCATTTCTTTCCTCCCCCTTTTTTTCCTCCTCTCCAGTCCTACAGCATCATGTCAGCTTAATTATCTGTAGTTTCGGCTGGCTAATAGAATCCTGTGCCCAATTTCTGAGGAAGCAATGAGGCTGAACTAATCTGGATTTGATCAAATATGTGGATGTGCAGTCCACTCGGATGACACAGTTTACATATCTGAAGCCTCTCTCTTTTCCAGCTGTCTCCACACAAGGTAAAAAAGGATGAGAATCATCGAATAGTGGAGCAGCCTGGCTTTTCAGCTCAGATATTTCTTTGTGGCTATTTCTATGCTACCACCTTTATTGTGAAAGTGAAAAACAATAAGAATCATTTTAGGGGAAAAAATGAAAAATGAAAAATATACAATGACCTTGCACAAGTGTGCACACCCCTAAACTAATACTTAGTTGAAGCACCTTTAGATTTTCTCACGGCATTCAGTCTTTTTGGATTAAGAGTCAGTCAGTTTGGCACATCGTAACATAGCAATATTTTGCCATTCTTGCTTGAAAAAGCATTAAAAGCATTCTAACTCTGTCAGATTGGCTAGGCATCTCCTTTGCACAGCCCTCTTCAGCTCACCCCACAGATTTTTTGATTGGATTTAGGTCTGGACTCTGGCTGGGCCATTCCAAAACCTTGATTTTGTTTTGTGAAGCCATTTCTTTGTTGATTTGGAGGTTTGTCTCCAGGCGTTACCATGCTGAATGGTGAAATTCCTCTTCATCTTAAGTGTTTTAGCAAAAGACTAAAGGTTTTGTGTCAAAATTGACTGATCTTTGGAGCTATTTCTTATTCCCTCCACCCTGATTAAAGCCGCAGTTCCAGCTGAAGAAAAGCAGCCGCCAAGTTTGATGCTGCTGCCTCCATGCTTCAGCGTGGGGATTGTGTTCCTTTTGTGATGTGCTGTGTTTTTTTGTGCCATACATATCTTTTGGTATTATGGCCAAAAAGTTCAACTTTGGACTTAATAAACCATAATACATTATTCCACATGGTTTGGGAGATGGCTTTTTTCCCTTGTCTTGCCACCCATAGCCCAGACATATGAAGAATTCACAAGATTGTTGTCACATGTAGGGAGCAATCAGTACTTGCCAGAAATTGCTGCAATTCTTTTAATGTTGCTGTAGGCCGCTCCCTGGCAGCCTCCCTGACCAGTTTTATCCTGGTCTTCTCATCAATTTTAGAAGGACGTCCTATTCTTAGTAATGTCACTACCATACTATATTTTCTCCACTTGTTGATTATTGTCTTTACAGTGTTCCATAGCATATCCAGTGTCGTGGAAATGTTTTTGTAACCCTCTTCTGATTGATATTTTGAAAGCCCATGGCATTTCCAATTGTATGTTACTAAGAAGATGTTAGGAAAATCCTATAGGAACAGATGTACTTTATTTGTGGTTAATCAGTCACTTTAATTGATGGCAGATATATACTAATTAGTATTTAACATTAGTTTGAATGTGATCGGTTCATTCTGAATACTGCCACATTCCCTATTATAAAAGGGTGTGCACACTTATGCAAGGTGGATATTGGAAGTTTTTTGTTTTTCTTTTTTTCCCATAAAACATTTCTGGTTGTTTTTCATCTGAGTTTTTTATGTTGCAATTTAACAATAAAGGTGATAAAATAAAATAGGTTTTGTCTGAGCTGTAAGTGGTATATTTTTAATCAGTAGCCAAGTTTAATTACTTCCTCTGCAATGCTGTTTAATTCAGTTCTCATTTAGAGGAACATGCCTTTCAGTATGTATAGTTCATTATCTTACACACTATAAGATGATTCATTCTTGGAAGTGGAGCACTTTCAGAGGAAAAGTGTGGTTTCATTTGTGCCATTTCTGAAGATGAATGGGATGGGCAAAGGAACTTTATAGAGGTTGTTTTTTTTTTTTTCCTTTCTCACTTGTAGGAAAGATGCCAAAAAAAGTCACGTCTCTATAGGGTCTGATTGCTAGCTTTACTTAAGCTCGTCTTTGTATAAGTGACTCTTGTGTTGATTTTCTACAGCACGGATTAGAGTGGTTTCCTGTACGAGTGTAAAGCGATGGGTTCAGGGATGTGGCTTTTTAGGCACATGGCTTTTATTTATTAATTTTTTAATGTATTTTTTTAGCTTTCTACAATGCCACTTAGCTGCATTATTGTAACCACGTAATATGTTTGCGTTTCGTCTGAACAAAAAGCTTTTTGTGCTAGACTGATTGAGCAGACTGATGGCAGAGGGTGGGAAATTTAGTGGCTGGTGATGATATTGAGTATCATGTAGAAAGAGTTGTACAAGATTGTACACTACCACTATGTCCCATGACATTTGTTAATTGTGCATTTATTATTAAATATCCTGTTAAAATCCTATTAGTTGCCTAATGGGTCTTATCTTATTAGTTATCTAACCATGTTTAATTTAGGTTTTTGGACACTTAACAATATTAGTGCTGAGCACTGAAAATAAAAAGATACCAAGCAGGAAGAAAATGGTGAACCCCCTGTGAAAGACAACATGCCATGATCCAGTCTGGCAGTTTTTTAGATTCAGACCCGATGAAAAGGGTCAAGCACTTAATCCGAATGAAGTGACATGCAAAAGCTGTAACAGACAAGTCATCAGAAAAGATATAACACTACGAATCACGTAAAAAGGTTGATGGCAAAACTGGCTATGCTGTCTGTGTGGGAGGGTTGGCATACTCTCTCTCCTGTCAATCACAGCGACATTAGTGGTGGGTGTCTGTGAGCTCATGTATATACCGAAGAGGGCAGATAGCGCTTTCCTCTGTGTGTGTTACGCTGCCCTGTGATGCAGCATGGGCTGCACTTTGGAAAGATGTGGTTGTGGCTGGCTTCACTTCTCTGAGGAAGCACCCTTCACCCTTCACCCTTCCCAGTTGGTAGCTGTCGTATGATGGGGAGAGGTGGCTGGTGGGAGGGTATTGGCAGGTGACCAAACTGGAAAGAAAAATATGGAAGAAAAAAACAAGCAAACAAAAGTTTTTCCACAAGGATGCTGGGCTTACCGTTTGTGACAGGGTGTGCCACCGCTGCCGCAGTGATGTCCGAGTCATATACATGTAACCTAATGACACGTAACAGCAGTACTCCATGGCTTTAGGTTTTACTTTTGACATGTCATTTTTTAATCTGTTCTGGATGATTAAATCATTTTAATGGTAAATCACTATCAGGGAAAAATCAATATTGCATGAGGCTACTATCAAAAGCTTGCAGTTATGACACTAAAAGTACAAGGTCTCAGCCTAATAGCATGTGGCCTCACAGTATGCATATAAATGAAATTATTACATGTACACAAAGCACACACATTGAAAGACAGGTAGAGAACTGAATTCATGTTCCCTATTTTATTTTAAGTCAAGTGTGTCCTCTGAATTATCAAGTATTATAAACAGAAAACAGTGCATTTTTGGCTACATTTGTTAGCTTGCCCTTTCAGTCAGACTGTGCAACAGAAAAAGTACAGTTCATTTGTACTCTGATTGCACAATCTGTGTTTAGTCTATTTATTTATTTATCTGTTGTGAAAAATGGACGGTTATGTAAGTAACCCTCCACGTTCATGTTGTTCATGAATTGCACGATTGTGTGTCACGTGCGCCTGATCATTGCTAACGGCATGTTATAGATGTGTCGGTGAAGAGGGCATATAGAGGGCATATATCAAACGGAGACCAAATCTAGGGGATGTTTCGCTCCGTACAATCTTTCGATGCAAATGTCAAGAAGTCTTGGGTAGGAAGAATTAGCCAGACGAATACAGTCCATAGCATTTTCTACATATGATTTTGTGTATTTTTTGTGTGCCTGTTAGTAGCACCATCGTTCTTGGCTCTACAAAATAATAATCAACTTCAAGGCGTATGGTAAAAACAAATAAAACAGCGTTTATGCCAGTTAAACCTTACTTTGACACGTTTTGCCTTGACAGAGAGGGCTTAGCCTTATGCGGCCCTGTAAGAGAAGACATTTATAATCTGTCATTCATGCATTGAAATATGTGAGCTGATGAGGCAGGACACAAGTGCATATACTCAAAGTGCTCTTTATTAAGCGCAAAAAAAAAAACATCAGTAGAAAGAAAGGCAACTTCAAAACAGGATCATCCAAGACTTCATGATAAGGACTGGAGACAACAAGGCTTAAATAACCCAACTAATCAGTGACAGGTGAACACAGGGAGCAGACCAATCACAAGACAGGGCAAAATACACCAAAAAACCCAAAAGGGTTGCATCAGGAAGGGCATCCGGCGTAAAACTTGCGCCAAATCAAACATGCGGACCAATGATCTGCTGTGGCGACCCCTAACAGGAGCAGCCGAAAGATCAACAACAACAAACCGCTACACCAAGTCTAGATTGGTTTTTGTGCTTTCAGGTCTGTGTCTTTGTCAATAGCATTGAAGTGAAGTTTTCTAGGGAATGAAATCATTGTTGATTCTCACAGTTGAACTATTGTGGGATGTGAATGCTGTCTTTTCATGGTCTACAGTCTGAGATATAATACTAACCTAAATCGATATGCCTAATTTTAAGAGTAATTCAAACTCAAGAAGGGTTCAAACTCAGGTGGTAGTTGCTAAGAAGCCCTTGGAATGAACTTTTCTTTTCTTTTCTTATTTACTACACTATAATAATCCTAGTTTAAGGTGTGTGTGTGTATGTGTGTGTGTGTCTGTGTGTGTGTGTGTGTGGTTGGCCAGTTTACGTGTGTTCACATAAATCCGTGGTTGTATTTGTCCTCTTGTATTCTCAATGTGAAAAGCAAGAGTGAACAAATCATAAATTATTATCTAGCCCACAGGGCAAGTGAACGTTCCAATGTGCTGCCCAGTGCAATATTTCACTTGCCTGGAAATGTCATTAAATATGCAAAAAAAAATGGTAGCTAACAACACAATACCATATAACAAGCTAGTTACTGAAGTAAGTGCATTAATACAGTCTAAGGGAAATGAATATACAGTTCATTATCCTCTTCTAATAAATGTTTTAATGTAGCAAATGGCAAAAAATCAGCAAGTTGATGAGAGGTGGTTTTCTGTCCTCAACATTGCACATAAAATATATTATTTATGTCTGGCTAGTGCTTTTATTTTCTCTCAATATGTTTAAACTTGAGGTGATCGCTTCTAGAAAGCTGGAGAGTTGGAGAATAGATGGCTGTTTTCTCTGCAATTCAGTTTGCTTAGGTTCATCTGTCATCTGTGCAAACTAATTAATCTGACAGCCAGATCATGCCTCGGACGATGTGTGTAGAGCATCAGATGGTGGGAATCAGAATGCATGCGCTGTAATTACAGCACTGAGGTGAGTCACATCGCAGTGAAATGCATGAAGTTTAAACATATCTACATATTAAATGAGAACTTTTTTTTTTCTTAAAGCTAGTTGCAGAAAAAAAAACTAACACCACACACAAAATCTGCTTGCTGACTTTGAAACCCTTGAAAATTCCCAGCATATTACTCAGTTATTCATCTTAAAGTATATTATTCAATAAGTATGATGAATTATTATAACTTCATGGTTATGAGAGTGAGAAGTCTGAACCTTCTAATGGCTTCTGGGAGTTTAAAGGCTTTACATTGTGGGCCTCATTTATCAAGCTGGTTATGAATAGATTTATTCATAAATCGTTCATAGGAGCATTTACACAAGAAATTTGGTATTCATGAAAACCCATAATTTTCGGGAAAAAAGTTTGTATCCTACTTGTGCAGCCGAGTGTGTGTAAATTTACACATAAGACTAATGTAAACCTCAATTGATCACATTCGGATCGTATAATTTGCATGGATTACTGCACCTTTATATATGAATTAAACTGTCAAGTTGAAATTGCTTATTTATTTACGTTTGCAGCATTTAGCAGGCGCCCTTATCTAGAGCGACTCATAAGTGCTTTGTAGTCTCTTTCAGAAGCACATCTTCCTGCTAGTTCACTAGCATACACTAGCATGAGAAAACCATTAAGAAAATTTTGTGAAACCCAATTTTCATGCGCTTGATCAGCATACGCATATATATAAGTACGGAAAATCAGCATTTCCAAAACTTTTGTAAATCTGGCAGAAGTTTTATGGTTCTGTTTGAACATTTACACACAACTTTGCTAAAAGATTGATAGATGAGGCCCATTATGTGTGTGTAGTTGTTTAGTGTGAGGGCTATGGGGCTAACAGATCTCCATAATGCCGCTTGGCTTTTGAAATGAAAAGGAACATGTAGGCTGCGTGTTTGCCCAAGACACAAAGGTGCAGACAGTGGAAGATAGAGAGAGAGAGAGAGCTGAAGAATGTGCAGTGAGTGACAGTCCTTCTCTTCCTGCAGACAGAAAGAGAAAAATAAACAGGCAGGACACAGCAAGCTTCCTTATAGCAACAGCGTGGCACAGTTAGAGTCGGAGTTCGCTGCACCGAATGAGGCCGTCAGCCCAGGAGGAGTGTGTGCCGATGAAATGGGAGGCTGTCGGCTGTCGTTCTCTTTCTCCTCTCCGTGTCAGCCTCAGTCTTTCCTGAGACTAAACCAAGTCAGGCTGAAATCGCTTCATGATTTGTCTCGAGAAGTTACACTGTTCCTTTTGCAGTTATTTAGGTCAGACTGTGTGTGATCATGAAAAGAATAGATTCATTACTTTTAAAAGCGATCTGTTGCACAGGTTGTTTTTGTATAGCATTGTGTGTGAGAAAGAGAAAGAGTGACTTGATTAGATGTTTTTGAGGCACAACTGTCTAGCTCTGTGTCTCATGCTTCTAAAATTACCTCGGCTGACATTTGGAATAGGGCACACTTCGAAACCTCGAACAATAGAAACAGTCAAATTGACAGTCTGCAGGGAGTCTCGACTGAACACATTACCGCCGTGGCAGCCCATTAGAAGGGTGCGTGTCTATGTTTGGGCTTGTAGGTTTGTATTTATTCATGTGTGTATGGATGTGTGAGTTTCTGGATGTTTAATTGAATTATAGGTTTGTGGTTATGGCTGGAGGTAAGGACCATGGTGTAGCTTGTCGTCAGTATGTTATCACTGAGAGGGTAGATTTGTCAGTGTGGAATCAGTGTGTGTTTAACTGATTGGTGGGATTCACCACCACCTTTGCCGAAAGGCTACAGTTCTAGTTACTTACGGTTCTTTAAGTCTGTCAGGATTTCTGAGTGTTTCCATAAGGCTGTTTTTTTTTTGTGTGTGTGACCAGTGTTCTAATATTCTAATAACATTATGAAGCACACAGTTATGTGGCATATGTTATTAGAACATTGCAACCTAACCTTCGTAGGAATTTTTTAGTACGTTGGTGAACGTTCTAATAAAGTTCTGTTAGCTAGTGTAATGGAGGAGTGAAATTTCACTACCTGTGTTTAGTGCTCCAGATATTCAGATCTGTATCCGTATTGGGATTTAAACCCAAGGTGGGGAAACCAACCAGAGGGCAAACCTGGTCTCAACCAGAAAGGGGTTTGTGTTTGCTTGTTTGTTGTATATGAGCAGGCAGTTACTAAGGATGAATGAATGAAATACATTGCACAACATGGTCTTCATTTGTCCCGTGAGTTCCATATCAGTCTGCTCGCTCATGCCTACATTGAATATAAAAACCTCCTGCTTTTTTGTTGTGCCCTGTAGTTGAACACCGCTAGTCTCAACCAGATCCCCTGTGAACCTTTCTGGCAAGCTGTCTAAAAAAAAAAAGTACTCCTCCTATTCGTATTAGTGTATATATCTGTTTAGAACATGTTGTCTGTTTATTCCAAAAGATATATTCTTATTCAGTTTTATTATATTATTATATTAGACGTGGGTCTCTAGTCATGGGAGCTTTTTACATGGGGGTTTACTTTTTATGTGCAAGTGGGAGCAAGAGGTCAGATATGAAGGTATGAGGTGGTTGTACATTGCTTCGTGACACGTTCACTTTGTCTGGTTCATTCCGTTCATTCATTCATTCATCTTCAGTGACTGGTTTATCCTGGTCAGGATCACTGTGTGTCAGGTTCAATTATGTTAGTTTATATTTTGTGAAATAGAACCAACTAAGTTCATTAGAAAATGTTGTGGACGTGTATAATCAAAAATCACAGAAGTGGGCAGGATTGGTAAAATCATCTGCTGGGAAAAAAAAGCTGCTGGGATTGGTCAGAATTCCTTTGGGAGGGAATTGAAGTTGAAGCTTTAGTACCTTATCTGTTTGAGCAGAGTGTCCAGAGACTAAAAAGACTAAAACACCACTGCATCGCTCTCTTTACATAGAGATGAAGAGAGGGCTAATTCCTTTGGCACCATAATCAAGAGGTAGCAGGAAGGTAGAGGTGACAGCATTGTGGGTAATGCAGGAAACCATTAACTGTGCCACTGCCAACATGCCAATGCAAGGCAGTTACACTAAAAAACTTTGTTGTAAAATAAATCTAGGATGGCATTGAATATTATATATTAATTCTAAATGTAGTTATGCAAGTTCAGGGGGGATTTTTCCTTTCCTGTTTTGAAAAACGCTGCTTGCAAATATGCTTCTTTGCAATGTTAGCCAAGGTTCCGGGGCAAATATAATCCCACGTAGAAGCCATCGTCATAGTTCACAGTCGTTCCACCAACACTCAGAATGACTCATAAACCTGCATTGATACCAGTGATCCTAGCAGACAGCATCCCTTCTCCAGTGATGAGAAATCTGATTTGCTTTTTGCACTTCTGGGACGAGGGTGTGTGCGTGTATGTGTGTGTGTGTGTGTGTGTGTGTGTGTGTGTGTGTGTGTGTTGGGGGGGTGGGGTGGCTTTGGCTTGGTTGGATAGAGAGAGACATGTTTACGTAGCAAGCAATTTGATTAATCCTTCTCGAAGACAGCGAGCCCAAATATGTGTGTTGGTGTCGCCGCAATTTAAAATGGAAATTACAGAAACAACTTCCAGCTGTTAAACTGTGAAATGGGTTTATCTAGTAACTTATTCATGCGCATTTGCATTTCCTCTCCTCCAAATTAATTTATTGCAGCAAATAAGGGCAATTAAAGCAAGTGCAAAATATTTCAACATTTTTTTTTCCCTATCAGCAAAGTGCATCCAAGTCAAATAGTTCTTTTTCCTTCCCTTGGTGCTGAGATGCGGAGAAAACACATAGTGCATAATTTTTATCCTTTTACCTCGGGGCTGTGCTGCAGTAGCACACATGTGACATGGTCAAACACATGCATACACTCCGGCGCAGAGTGATTTGTGGTGCATGGGTTCAGCTGCAGGAGTGCGCTGAGGGCCAGGCGAGCTGATTCAACACGGTGTCACTTCCTGTGAATGATGCGGCCCGGTGGCAGATGTCTGGCGCCGCAGCAGTGTGCACACTGTCGTTAACACGTGCCGAGCTAAAAATTTCATCATCAAAATGGCATTTTATATGGGTAAGAAATTCTATGGACTGTCTGCTCGGCATCTCAAGTAGGAAAGTGAACTCCTGGGAATAATTATATCTCTGTTTTAATCCCACATACATATACCGTGAGAGAGGGAAATATTAAAATTGTGATTCGACTGTGTGTTGAATTTCATTGCGCTTCAGCGGGAACATATGGGGTCTATGTTTTTTTGGGGGTTTTTTTGATTACTTGTCTACTTTTCCATATAAAGTCAATGTTTACAGTTGTGGCATATGTAGAGAAACATTCTACATTTCCATATACCATAACAAATTGTCATTTTTTCTGCAGTTTTCTCCAATTTTTCCAATGATGATCTCAGCTTTTTGTCTCTTTATTTAATGTTTGTCAGCATGATCACCATATAAATTAAAATCTTCGCCTGTCCTTATGTTCTTCCACAGCCGCTCTGTCTCTCTCAAGGACCTGCAGCTCCATTTCCCCTCCTTGTTTCCAAGGGAACTGTTTCTAAGGTTACAAGTTTACATATTTTCTTTCTCCTCTCAGCAGCTGAAGGTGATCCCCCTTCCAGCAAAAAAAAAAAAAAATCCATGATAGCATGTAGGTCTACACTGGCATGTCCTGTATATGCAGAGAAAGGTCTTTTGATATTTTTGGGTTTATGTTGGTTGAAGGCCATTATAGGACACTTTTAATATCATCTTTTAATATCGACACTGTGTGACAGATCCTAGCGCCATTCATGCACTTAGTGAAATGTCTTCAGAACGCTGTAAGTCCACAGCGATATTCTGTCTCATCCCCGATTGAAGCCTTTTAGCCATTTTATGTTTCTCTTTGAAAATGTGATTCTAATAGCCCTCTTCATGTGTCAGGTTAATGAATTCCTTCATATTGTAAGAAAGACTGATCATCCAGTGTCCTCTCTCTATTCCTGGATTGACCTACTGAGCAGCACGAGCTGTTTACACCATTACGCTATAAAAATAGAGCCTCTCCAAGGATGTTGTACAAACGGGAGTGGCAAAGGAGATCGCAGTAACTTTTTTGATAAATTCATGGTTAAGTGGCCAGGGCCTTGACCGATGCACCTCACGCAAGCAGATTTGTCATTGATCGGATTTTGCCCTGCTTTTTTAAAGAGTGTGGTGAACTCTAAACAAAGCCAGAGGGGAAACAACATTTGTCCTGGAGGCTGATTAATTGCACATGGAGTTAATGGAAATCTCCTGTCAGCTCAGATAAATGGTTGGCTGTGCATGCTCAAAGTACAGCAGTATGCGCTCGGTCCATATTTACCCACGTGTACAGAAGACCTAAGTGGAAAACAAAATGTGTTCTTGAGTCAAATTTTCCCTTTTTAAATGTAGTTTTTACTTGAAACAAGGAGTTTCAACTTAGTTACAGTGGGGTCCGAAGGTCTGAGAGCACTAGTGAAAATGCTTTTATTTTGCATTATTTTATAACCGTATACAGCCATTTTCACTACAAATTATATTACCAACAACAACTTGAGTGAAAAGAAGAACTGTTGGAATATTGACATGAATTTCCGAGTTTCTCAGTATTTTTTTATGTTCCCTTTTTGCTTTAATGACAGTGTGCACTCGAGCTGAAATGGACTCCACGGGTTTGTGCAAAACCGTGATCCATTTTAGTTCAAATCCATCAGAGTGTCGTCTAAACACATGCTTCAGTAGAAGAGATAAGGCATGAGGAAAATCTGACCTTCTGTACGAAGTAGTTAAGATGGTCAATATCACAAATTTGCTTACATTTAAACAGGGACCTGGGCATAGTGCAGAATCTTGAATATTAAATATTCAAGATATTGAACATGTACTTTCTTTGTTTTAAATATTTAAAAATTCTAATACTTTCTGTTTTTAAATGGAAAAAAAATCCCACATTTTCAGTGTGGTCTCAGACTTTTGGACCCCACTGTATGTTAAAATTTGCCTGGTGGAAATGCAAATTCACTGAAGGGTAAAGGACATGTGACATGAAAGCAGCTTTTTTTTTGGTAGAGGTTACCTTCATTTCACGCCAGCTTTATTTCACTGACCTGTGAATTTAGAAACATCTGTCTTGTGAGTGAATAGAAAACTAGAAGGTGGAGCTATGGACTCTTTGGTTGGTAAAAAAAAAAAAGCTGCTTATTGTTCAGTAGCAATCACACCAGATTTGACCTTTCTATTGTTTTTACTGTTGTTTGGCTTAGCTGAGAAAAAAATCCAAACAAACTATCTAGCTAATGTTAGCTGTACATTCTCTTCTACACTGGTGTGTGAAACTTGATAGGTTAGTGTATGTGCTGCCAAATCTGAGTAAGGGAAAGCTTTCTTTTATACAAGAAGCATTTGCATTATTAACAGACATGTCCATTCGATAATGAAGCGCGGAGTGGAATGCACTATGTTTCACTGTGTATATTTTGTGTTATTGTTTCATCAGACAATTTGTTTCATACTTCCCTTCGGCAATTTTTTTTCAGTAATATAAAGACCTATTGTTTATATGGCACTGATGTTCAGATCTACAAATATCTACAAATAAGTCAGTTTATCAACAGTAAATATCTTACACAGCAGTTGTAGACAGTTTATTGTTATGTTCAACATTATGGACATGCACTTATGTTCATATGTTCAAGCCTTTATTAGTCACATATATGTTGCAGCACAGTGAAATTCTTTTTTTTCCTCGCATGTCCCAGCTTGTTAGGAAGCTGGGGTCAGCCATGATACGGCACCCCTGGAGCAGATAGGGTTAAAGGCCTTGCTCAAGTGGCAGCTTGGTGGGGCTGGGGGTTGAACCCTCAACCTTCTGAGCAGTAACCCAGAGCCTTAACCGTAGCATAATTAATAAAGCTTATATTCTCATCTGGTTGCTGATAAATCTGAACATTTCTGCAGTTTGCATTTAAATAGCAGCTCCATAACTATATGCTTGATCATTTATGTTTTTTTTTTAAGATGGATTTGTCACATCTGTCAATATACAGTAACGTTTTTTGTGAAAAACACTGCCTGCTAGGATTTTCCTGTAAAAATGTTGCTATGACGCTGGGTGAGAAGATGCCAAGAATGTGCAGAGCTTTGTCAAAAATAAAATATAATTAAAATATTCAAATTTTCATTTGTACCACACAAATTCATTATCATTATTAACTGTAAAACCTACAAACTGGAGAAAACCTTTTTATGACCATACATGTCCAAACTTCTGAATCATAATCATATATTTAGCTCTTGCTTTGTGACCCTTACTACATGAGCTTTGCTGGAAATCGTTCTGTCATGCTTTTCTCTCTGATGCTGGTTTCTATTACCTTGGGAAAATGGTCCAAGCTTCAAAAAATATCCTTTTGTTCATGCTTTTCTCTCGCACATCTTTTTTCCCCTTTTATAACCATGGCCAGTTTTTATTACATATCAGGAATGTAATTGAAGGGTCTTTTCATGCTCAAATGGTTGTTTGCATAGCTGTCCTCGCTTTGGAAAATGAAGATTTTCGTTTGTAAGAGTTGAGCTTTTCATAGTCAAAATGAATGACTATTCCAGCCATTGCTGCAGAAAACCATTGCACCTCTCTCCTTCCACGCATACATTTCTATTTAAGATCAGAGACAAAAGAACGCTGCAAAGGTTAAACGTGATAATTTGACAAGCGATGGTGGGGGGGGGGGAAAGGTTTTATCAAAGGATATGGTGGCCATTTGTAGAAATTCAAGGAATGGTGCCTTTGTTAGCCCTTGCTAGGTTCTTCTTTCGACATTTTAGAAGAAGTTAAATAAAAATACCTATTGAACTTTGATGAGATTAGAGTTTGCTTCAGCATTTCACACACCTTATATCATCTCTCTCTCTCTTTCTGTCTCTTGCTCTCTCTCTTAACAGAAGTAATACTATAGCAGGCAGTAATTCAGTTTTTGCTCTTTTACACTGCAGCATTACATTGGACATGGTTTGGGGCTCTTACTGACCTTTTAGAAACTTTACTAGATAACTTTATAACTCATTCTAGGATTGATTTTTTTTTTTTTTTTTTTTTTTACTGCATTCTGTTATCTTTTACCTTTTTTAAATCATCTGTTGGGTGTCACTAATGCTCCAGTACATCTCAGTACATATCAGACAGGATGTGTTAATGAAGCCTGCTGCACTTTTGGTATTAACTCTCTAAAGACACTGAGAAACACAGAAGGGCATGTTCATTTACTGTGCACAATACAAGGTCATGGATTATGGATCCTGTGTTTTGCAGGGTGAGATTTTTTTTTTTTAGGGTTAGTTGAACCAAATTTATTTTTTTTTGGATTTCAAAGTGAATACAGACTGTTGTGTTATGCTTATCTTGTTGTGGCCATTTTATTTTAGAACAAAACGGCTTGCATTTCTGTCCTAATCATATTTTCCCTCGTGTGTGCCATGTTTAGACAGCTTCTTTGACTGGCCACGCCACTCTAAAATACTACACTGCCAAACCACTTTTTATTTATTCATTCCCAATGTCAACATTTGTGCATTTCAGTCTCATCCAGATTTTGTAAATGATTTTGCATTTGGCAACCAAACCCATTTTGAGCGCACACAAAATACTAACTTTAATAGTTCCACCACATTTACACGTCTGTCAGTGTGGCCGGGTACAATGGCTTCCCTCTAATCATAGTCATTCACTGCCGTCTCTTCTTCATGTCCATTTTTTTTTTCAGTCTTGCTGCAAGCTCAAGCTAGGCAGACTTCAAACGAAAAACAAAAGAGGCCCATACACACCATGTATAATGGCTCTGGCTGATGTGAAAATTCCTCTTTGTTTTTTGTTCTCTGTTCATTTGAATTAACTGGTGTTGCCGGAAATTCTATTAGGCCTTCAGAAGAATAAAAAAAAAGTCTATTGAAAGATACGCAGTGGACTGAGGATCTGCAGATTCTCAGATCGGATCTGTAGAAGAGTAATTTCATTAACACTGTCAGTGCATAATGATTCTGTGGCTGGATGGAGTGCAGAGACAGTTGTCTTCTGCTAATCAGACTTTAAAATAATACGCAGGTGATAAGGACAATTCAACAATATTACAAAGATGTAAAAATTGCCTCGAGCCAGTGGACAGTGTCTCAGAGTCACCCAGAAGCCAACACGCGTCCTCTCTACTTCTGATATTGCTCAGAAGCTTGTTTTTGTTCTCTTCAGTTTTTAAGCCCATAGTGATTGCTACCTGGCTGTGTCTGGATTATGTTCTGTCTCTAGCTCTATAAAGGAAAGTGGATGAAATAAAGGTGTGAGTGATGGTGGGAAAATGAAATGAAAGGAGCAGAGTGGATCAGCAGTGGCTGAATTGCATTCTCACCTCTCTCATCTCTCAAGGTGCCATTAACTAACTCGTCAATTATTTTTAATAATTATGTAATCAACCATGCTTGATGTGCAAGAGGCAATAATTAAGTTATTAATTAGTTCAATAATGTGATTTTTTCTCTGGTACAGATGCCTAAGTCACCCTTTCAACTAACAAAATGGAGGTGTAATTAAGTTGTTAGCTAGGGAGATGCTTTTTCCCCACCAGTGAAAGAGCTCAGAACGCCTGCAGGTTGACACAAAGTGTTGTAGTATTGTGTAGTTTGGCTAAAAATTTGTATCTGGGTATAGTTTAAAAATCTAACAGTATCAGTGTATGCTATAGTATAATATTTAAATGCCTTTAATTTCACAAGTGAAGTTGTTTGTTTGTGTGGCTCCTGAGAAAAGCCTTCACATTATCACATTTAAATTACATTTAAAGATTTTATTCCAATTCAACCTAGGTCTTTATTTATAAGATAAACTACTTAGAGAAAAAGAACATTACTGCCAAATTTTCAAATGATTAATTCTCAGCATCTTCCACATCAGTCTCTGTCTCATCAGCCGAGGTAAAAGTGACTCACGACATTTAAACGCGAGCCTTCTTCACTCGACACGTTTCTGTTTTACACAGACTCCGGGAAATAATTGCTGATTAATTCACTCAGTTCCATTCTGGCCTGTTCTATTGACTAAATTTCTTGTTATTAATGTCTTTCATATAGTCAGTAAACATTTTAAAACTTAGTCTGCTGTTGTCTGTACAGAGAGTGTACGCACTTTTCTCTGGCAGTTTGACGGCCAGTATTTGTTTACAAACTGAACTGATTATGCATCTGCCTATTTAGCTGTGTTACAAAGTTATCCAGTTTGATTAAATCGTACCATTCACTTTGTAAGGAAATCACACTTAGCTAGCAAGGTTTTAGAGATTTTTAAACAGACTGACTGACTGTTTTTAACACAGCGTTTTATTAAACTAGCTAATTGCCTGCAAAAAGCCAAGGCAAGGTTAGAAAGTAGCCTAAATAAAAACATTTCCATGTCATTTTGGGAAAATATATTTGTTTTCTTGAAGTAGAGCTGTTAAAGTATATTACTGCAGAAAAACTCACATTTGGTTGAACTCGCGATCTCCTGATAATAGGGTGAACACTTTTCCGAAATAAGCCATTGCCATTTAGCTCTTATAACTCCTTCAAGAATATATAAATAATAAAAAATTAAACACTATTTTAAAAATGATTTTTAACACTGACTATTGGAAAACATTCATTTAGAAAACGTGTTAACCCATCTCAAGCAACAATATCTCATTTTACAATGGCTGCATTTTACTCTTAAATGAGTAACAGCGTTTTTAGCACAGAATTAACAAAGAACAAAATGTGGTTAACTAGCATCCATCTTAAATAGCATGAGAACGGTACGGATAATCTAATAATTTACTTAAAATATCATTTACAGCACTGAATGAATGAGCGTATTTCATAGAGAATGTCAGCATTTCCAGCTCCTTTTCATTACACATTCGGCTAATAAAGGAGGATAATAATTAAACCATTATTTGCCCTTCCTAATTATGCCATTTCAATATATGTTTTAGCATGTCGTGTTAAAATATCACATGTGGTCAGTGAACACATTGAAATGTCCTGTGTTTCCACAGGCAAATGGCTTCATGCTGTGTGTGTATTTCAGTCCGTGGCACTGGCTGTGTCCAGCGTGTCATTAAGGAGAGGTAATGAAGCTGAGAGTGTGACTTTAAAGGTCAAACTACAGATTGCAGAGCACAGTAGGTCAGGTGAAGCAGGCTTAGATAGTCATTATAGCTCCAGTCTTGCATCGTTTGTCAGATTTCTTTTTTGTATCTAAGTGCAATCAGTAGGTAGGCTGCAGTGCTGTATTTTAGCCATTTTGTCTAATTTTCTGTAATCGTTGAAATTACGTCTAGGTTGAGTTTTCTGCCAAAGTCTTTTTTCAGCATTATTGCCGTTAAGTGAGGAAGTGCCACCGCACGATTCACTAAACTCTGCATGAAAGAAATCCACATTGCATATTTACACAGGGACAAACAGCACTGATTAAACCCGTTCCAACTTATTAGCGCCACTCTGCGCCAACGAGTGGATGATGATTTCTACACCAAACTAAACATTTTGTAAACTCCTGAGCTCTTGGTGAAGATTGGTTTTATTGTGTTTGGGCTCAGTGGTGAGGATTTCACTAGGCTCTTTAACAATAGGGTTCCTGTCAGACTGTTTGAGCTTGGTAGCAGCGTCAGTGCCATGATGAGGGCTCAAGCGCCACCTTCGGCCACCTACACTTTGTGTCAGCACCCAGAAGGCCATGGAAAGTCAGCTGTGCTTAGTGTCTATGTGCTTGGAGTGGAGTGGAGGGATGCACTACCCTGTGTCATCCACCTTCCTTTTGTTTAATTGGCTAGGACCTTTTACTATTCCTTAATCCTGCCAGTGGCCTGTTTTGCTTTGGAGTGGACAAAATTCTACATTCTCGTTATCATGTAATGTCAAACCCTGTGAGTTTTTCTTTGTTATTATCGTCTCAGGCTTACTCCTTAGGGTTCTAATCTACATCTTGATTTCTGTAAATCTGCCTTGATGCTTTGTCTAAAAGTTAAAAGGTAAAAGCGCTATACAAATAAAATTGAATTGAATAAAGGTTACCCCTTAGAGTAACCCTTTATAAATTACTTGCTATTACTATAACTGGCTCCTAGAGGTTTAATATTTGCTCTAAATCTAAAGCATATGATTGTGCAAGTACCAGGAAAAGGGTGTGGCTGTATGTAGGCTTGGGGGCATTTCTAATTTGCAAATTCATTGAATCTAGCTTTCTTGTTGAGAGAAAAGTATTGGCAGTTCTGTGCTTTTTTAAAAAAAATGTTTTTGTCTAATGACTGTTTTTTCCACTATATCAAGCAATTTATTATTCATGACAGGATAAAAATATGATCTTTTGGGTGACTTTAAAGTCAGAATCACAGCTGGTTATAGGCATGCTTTTGTGTGCTGTGCTTCATTACCAACAAACTGACTTTTTAGACTCCTCTCAATGAATGGGTAAAAAACAAACAAACAAAAAAAAACAATATTCACTAATCAATTGCTGGTATCCTTACATTTATGTAAACCAGGCTTTGTTTAATTAAATATGTATAAATTTGCATATTTATTTAAACCAAAAACCAAAATTATTGTTTAATCTAGAAAATACCATGCAGTCTTATTAAACAAAATATTTTATGCTTTTTTTCCAGCATAAAACCTACCATAAATCCAATAATAATCAATATTAATATTATTATCAGTAATATCTTTCTAATTAGGGGTAAGAATGATCATGTAATATTTTATGAATGCAGATTACCTGGAAAAAGAGATTTTTTAATTGTGAATATTAAAAAAGGGGGATTTTGGAGAAAACAGATTTAAAATAGAATGTGGTTTAACGTGTTTCCAAGGTGCTACATAAGACAAACACAGAACAACACAGAACTACAGGGACTACATAAATTATACATAAAGTGCACAAGTGCAAACATGTGCAGACAGCACAAGACAGTAGAGTGACTACTGGGACAGAAAATGGGCACAGTAAGCCCCAGTGCAGCGCCGACCAGTACACAGTTCTGTTTAAAAGTAAACCTAGTGACAATGGTGCAAAGAGTACGAGAGTACAATACAAGTAGCTGATATAGTGTAAACATAAGAGTAGCAGCCTATGTACAGTATAATAAGTAAAATATACATGTGCAAAAACTTGAAAAAAAAAAAAAAATTGGAGGATGCTCAGTTGTGTGTGTATATATGTATATGTGTGTGTATGTGTGTTCCTTCAGTCCAGTTTCTGAGTATTGAGGAGTCTGATGGCATGAGGGAAGAAACTATTGCACAGTCTGGTCGTGAGGGCCCGGATGCTTCGGTACAGTTTACCAGATGGCAGGAGGGTAAAGAGTGTGTGAGAGGGGTGTGTGGGGTCGTCCACAATGCTGGTGGCTTTGCGGATGCAGCGTGAGGTGTAAATGTCTGTGATGGAGGGATGAGAGACCCCGATGATCTTCTCAGCTGTCCTCACTATCCGCTGCAGGGTCTTGCGATCTGAGACAGTGCAATTCCCAACCAGGCAGTGATGCAGCTGCACAGGATGCTCTCGATAGTCCCTCTGTAGAACATGGTGAGGATGGAGGGTGGGAGATGTTCTTTCCTCAGCCTTCGCAGAAAGTACAGGCGCTGCTGGGCTTTCTTCCTCGTACTGATCTATGACCTGTTTGTCATGATCGGGGAGACAGTGCAAATCTGAAAACTCCAAATGCCAGCACTCTGCATATAATACTCAGAGTGAATATGCAGTTGAGAGGTCAAGCCAGGTTCCTTCTCCAGATCCAGATCCCAGCATGCAGTGCTCTGCTATAGGAGAGGCTAATGTGAGGGTAGCTCATGTGGCTCAGACAGCATGTGCTGATGTTCAAGATGACGAGACTGGAGCTGGGCAGGGAGTAAGCTTGGAGATTATAGGGGAGAAGAGATTAAGAGGCTTTTTCACCACACTTATCTTTTCTGCGGCCCTGTGGTTGGCCACTGAGCTGAACCCCTACCTGTGGAGGTGAATCACCGTGGACCACTGCCTGCTGTCAGTCAACTGGGACTCAACACTGGATTAGACAGCTATTTTTGGAGCTTTTACAGCTACATTTTTTGTATTCATGTGTTTGTAGATTAAAATGATCAATCAAAACATGAGAAGTTTCTATCACATTGATCTCATGGATGGACAAATCAGTAGCCTGGGTGCCCAGGACAAGCAGATTCTTCTTCTTCTTCTTCTTCTTCTTCTTCTTCTTCTTATTATTATTATTATTATTATTATTATTATTATTATTAATATTTTTTACTTTATTCTTTTTTTTTTTTTTTACTAAGTGGGTTAATTAGTGTATACAGATGACAGTCAAACTTTTCCGATATCTGGAAACACGAACGAAATTGGGCAAAATAAATTGCAGCCTTCATATAACTCCCCTTCTTTCTACAATTGGTCATCTTGTGGTTAACCATATAGAGAAAATATAAAGAAGCTAACCAGACACAAATATTATTTTTTAAGCACAATTTTGTGTTTCCACCAAAAAAAATGGACATGTTTTATTACTTTTGTAATAATACTTTTTGTATTATTTTTGATCTCTCCTACGCTACCTTCCTGCAGAGATCATGCTGATGCCTAAAACATAAACATTGCCCAAAACAACTCTTTGTTACAAAAACAAATCTTCGCTAGCTGCGTATGACTACTGCACATACTAAATATTAGTCTTTGATCAAGTCGTTGGATAGCGAAATAGAAATAAGCCTAATCAGTTCAGTCTGTTGAGTTGAGAGAAACATATTTCAGTTCATGAAAGCGTGTTATTTTCAGAACTTTATACAGGAGAATATGTCAAAATGTGACCACATGAAGGGATTTCCCAGGCTGCCACACACACTTATTTATTCATTCATTCATTCATCATTCATCCCACCACCATGTTCAGAGGACTTTTGAGACTTCAATATTGCTTCAGTAGTTCTTAGTAATAGGGCTGTACTAAAAACACCCAAGCACACAAAGTGAAAACAAATAGAGATAAAGAAATTTCCATCAGATTTCCATCTTTATCTCTATTTGTTTTTAAATGATCAAATATCCAAACATTTTCGACAATGACTAACAGATGATTAAAAGAAAAGATGAAAAAGTCCTTGACAGCAACAGCGGTTGCAGACAGCAGCATTGACAGGACTGTGGATAGGTAAATGTGGTGGTCTTTGTTAGATGAAAGTAATAATTTATCCTTATTCCTGCTTGCAGATCAGGTGTTGCGTGAGAAACTGTACCCTTAATATAGAATCATTATCCATTAACGTAAGAGTGGTGTGATTATACAGATTCAGCTTCCTCCCCCAGACAGATGGTTTGAGGGTTTTTTTTTTTTTTTTTCCCTGTTGTCTTGCTTGAAGGCAGGCAAGAGTACAAATGCAGAGCCAGAGACAGGTAATTGCAGAGCTTCCTGCTGTTTGAAAATTGCGTGGTAGCGAAATGGAAGTGATGTACAGTCCTGGAGGCTGAAAGGTGAAGGGGTGTGCACTTGGCTACTGAGGACACAAGAGCACCCTCTGCCTTCCTCCAGAGAGAGAGAGAGAGAGAGAGAGAGAGACACTCACCCACAAACTAACTCTCAGAGTAAATCTGTCTATGAGTTCGATTTTATAGTAAAAAATTGATATGATCCTAAAATTGTTTTCTATTAGAATAGGAATGGATGTGGAGTAAACTTTACACAGTTCATTCGGGCTTCTCCTGGCTTATTTGAAATGCACTCAGGCTGCAGTTTTACGTCCTTTTCCTGAATCTTGTAATTTATTGGAGAGGAAGAAATGCCATTTGTCTGAAAGCATTTCATGACGGTAAGGCCTTGTTATACCACAACACCATCCATTTTGCACCACGTGGGCCGTGCAGCCTAAGCTGATCTCCTGCATTATTTATGCATTGGCATTTCTAAGATGCAGCACTTTGTCCGTGATTCATTATCCCAAGATAGGGAGAATATTGACACAGTTTGTGTCATGCTAGCGAGGTAATAAAAAATATCATATCCCCTTCCAAATGGATTTCCATATTCATCCCTCTCCAAATTCAATAGCAGAGGGCTTCTGTTATTGAGATGAAGCATCTGTTTCAGTGAATATGATGTGCTCAGCCAGGTCTTCCTCTGTGATGGATGGCTGCGTGGTCACGGTGTGCTGGTGAATTATATTGTGATCTTTAAACACTTTGCCTTCACTTTTGCCTTTGAGGATAAGAAATAAAGGAAATATAATTACCGTTTACCTGGACTGGTAATGAAGCTTTCCCTGTATTTTAGGAACGAGGGAGATTTAAAGGCAGCTCTGGCAGTCGGTTTTATGAAATTTATTGTATGCAAGCTCTATAGTAACTTTTTACTATAGTTTCTCTAGTAGCAGCTAATTCAGATGGGCTTGAATTTTGGACATGATTTTTAAAAGTGTGTATTAAATTTAGCATATGTGACAACATAGTTAATGTTGAAGAAGCTTTATTTAAGGAGACGTTTATTTAACATTTATGGAAAGAGTTGCCAGTGTCAACACTTCCTAACAGTCAGTGAATCTGCCACAGACAGAAGTCCTCAGAAAAGATGACTTCACGATTTTCAGTTTCTCAGAAACATGACAAACCGGGTTTGTTCGTTTTTTTCTTATTACCTGGTGAGTGAACTTTTTATAGTTGCTGTAATGTATTTTCTCACAGATAGGGTTCACAACATTAAATGTAACTCTAAGTGGATGAAAAGTATGACATGTCATTCAATATTTTTTTCCCCCATAAATATCTTGGCAAACTGCTGAGGTGCCAGAGGAATACAACACTTGATGATGTGCTGTTATTAAAAAAAATAATCAACTTCAGCTGGGAATAGTAACTCTGCTTTGCTTATATTCTATAGCCCAGTCCTGAGCTTAATCTGAGTGTCTCAGTGTCCAGTGAACCAGCCCACAGGGACAGATTTATGTCAGTCGATCAGCGTGTGGTGCACTTGCTCTTGCCCCCTGTATTAAAATGTATGCCTCAGCAAACAGCTCTCCCAAACACTCGCATGTAAAAGTTCCTAGCCCTGCAGGGAAGTGGCGTTAAATGCCAGAGTGCCCTTGCATCTGAGAGAGAGAAAGAGAGAGAGAGCTATTGAGCATTTACAGCTGTCCTGCAAATCTCATTGCCGTGGCCCCATTGCTGTGCTATGATTTTATTGTGTCCCTCACCAGCGTGGAGATGGAGGTGATAACCCCATCTCTCCAGCCCAATAGCTGAGCTGCAAACGTTCTGATTCCTGCTATAAATTGCATTTGGACCCTGTGTGTGCGAGAGAGCTCAGAAGGGGACCTGGGGGAAAGACAGAGAATTTCTAACTCTTTTGCCACCCACTCTGCCTCAGATGGATGAGTCCAGAATCATGTTTGCTCAGTGCAATGAAAAGCTTTCTATGCAGTCCAAGTGTTAATTACATTATGGTTAACCTGTTTGTGTTTTGTGGTTGTTGTTTTTTTTATTTGTTTCTTTTTCTCATAATTGGGAATTCAAGAAAGAATGTGAAACTGCTATGCCAACTCTTTTCAGGGGAAAGTAATTAATGCATGCTCAAAAAGTCGCTAGAAGTCGCCATGAATCACCATTATCATTTGCATATCAAAATGCTTTACATGAAGAAGGATTTTTTTTAAAGAATAGAAGTTTTATCAGAATAGAAAAAAAATAGATTCTAACATATTTTTTTATAAAATGAAGACATCTTTGGTCATGGCACCACAAACCGTTTATGTTTTTACAAAGTACTATAGTTTCTATCAAGAATACAGGCAGGCAGTGGTAGTGAGTAGTCAGGAAATACACATGAAGGAAATAGTTACGTATGGAGTGACGCACTTTTATTGTAAATATCACCAAGAAGAGAGTTTAAAACCAAGAGCAAGGAAGTGTGTGGATGAGGATCAGTGATTTCTCATTGGGAACAATGGTGAGATCAGTGTGTCATTGGGACCAATGGTGAGATCAGTGATTGGTCTTTGAGAACAATGGTGAGATCAGTGTGTCATTGGGAACAGTGGTGAGATCAGTGTGTCATTGGGAACAGTGGTGAGATCAGTGTGTCATTGGGAACAATGGTGAGATCAGTGTGTCATTGGGAACAATGGTGAGATCAGTGATTGGTCTTTGGGAACAATGGTGAGATCAGTAAGTGGTCTTTGGGAACAATGATGATCAGTGACTGGTCATTTTGAACAGTGGTGAGATCAGTGAGAACAATGATGAGATCAGTGGTTATTCATTGGGAATGGTGACATCAGTGATTGGTCTTTGGGAACAATGGTGAGATCAGTGTGTCATTGGAAACAGTGGTGAGATCAGTGGGAACAGTGGTGAGATCAGTGATTGGTCTTTGGGAACAATGGTGAGATCAGTGGGAACAGTGGTGAGATCAGTGAGTGGTCACTGGGAACAGTGGTGAGATCAGTGAGAACAATGGTGAGATCAGTGGTTATTCATTGGGAATGGTGACATCAGTGATTGGTTTTTGGGAACAATGGTGAGATCAATGGGTCATTGGGAACCGTGGTGAGGTCAGTCATTGGTCTTTGGGAACAATGGCAAGATCAATGGAAACAATGGTGATCAGTGATCGGTTATTGGGAACAATGGTGATGAGTGAGTGGTCAGTGGGAACAATGGTGATCAGTGATTGACACAAAGGAAATTGTTACATATGGAATGCTTTCACTATGTGTAATTATTGCCAAGAAGAGAGTTTAAAACAAAGAATAAGTCCTTAAAGGGGTCTAAAAAAAGTTTCCAAGTCTGCTGTCAAAGTCACTAGCAGGCAGCTTTGATGTGGAAGTGATTGTTGATTTTGCAAACCAGCGGCTTTGAGAAATTTGTGTTTGAGGACATATACAGTATATATGTGTTTTACCTTTCCTCTTTTCCAGACATGTTCACGTTGTTTCTAAGACAATACAGAGACAATCTACTGTAGCTCACATCAGGTAATTGGCATAACTGTAACTGAATGCCAAGTACTTTATCCCTTAACACTGAAGTGGTACAAGTCCTATAAGTATTAAACAAGATTTTACATTGTGATAGTTATCACTAAAGCAGAAAGGCTGAGAAAGTTAATGTAAAAAGATTTTGTAATTGGCAACAAATAAACACAGTTGAGCTATTTTAACTAGCTATTTTAACTACCACGAAACCTGGTAACAGAAAGATTATTAACTAAAAGTTAATTTTACGTAATTGTGTATATACTAAAATTATCTAGTACTTGTTGTTGATTTTTTACAGTGCCAGAGATATTGTAAGGAGATTTGCTCATATAAAGAACTAACATGAGAATTTTTTAATATGTATGCCTTATTCCATTTAATTAAGTGAATGATCTGATAATGGGTAGTTAGGATGCTTGGTAGGTTCTGACATGATTTGTTACCCTGAAATTGTAGCATTATTATGTACATGACATAGATTATGACAAAAAAGACAACATTTAGACCCTTTTTGCACTTGGATGTGTCATGCATGTGCCATGGTTCACATAAAAATGCAGGTGTAAATACACCACATTTAAAACAGATTTAATCCTCAAACCAGTTCAGGAGGTCTCTGATACACTGAAAATGTATCAGTCTCTCCAAGCCACATTTGAGGAAAAACTCCCTTCAATGCCATATGGTTTAACAGACAATTAAAAGTTGGCACTTTATGGAACTTAAAGACACTGTGCAAAATCACATTTTGGTGGCTTGTAGAATGGCTGGTTATGTTTTTTTAGACAAGTAAATCCATGCAGATAGCACTCTACAATGAGCCAAAAAGACAATTAAAATTTAAAAAATGGGAAAGGAAAAGGGAGACCATATGGATTAGCTCATCGGTAGAAGGCAGGTGAGCCTTTCCACCAGTTTGTTAGTTTTTAGGCACAAGAAGCCATTTTGCCTGCCAATTACATTTTGTCCTTCCATGTCTTTTTAGCTGGTTGCCACCTGCCGCCTCTCAGTCACCTTCTGCTGTTTTGGGCTGGGCGAAGTGGGATATAATAGCCTTAACTGGAGCAGGAGGCTTGTATCCACTGCCCAGTTAGCGCTGTCCCTTGGCCGTACTCTTTACCGCTGCCTCTCAGCGCAGGTATGGGTGTGGGACAGATTGCATTTTTGTTTTTCAAGACCATCTCCAGGGTCCTGCTTTTCATCTGTATTCCAGGAAGCCATGCTGAGATCACGCTTTGCATTTCTGCCTGTTTTCTTTTCATGCTGGCCGCTTTATGGCTGCTAATTAGGCTTGGCTTGGGATGGCACTCCCTGCGGTTTTCCTAGAATCTCTTCAAACCTCTACCAAAGGTTCCAGTAATAGAGCAGTACAGGATCTCTAAGATAGGCTGATGCTTCTGAACAAGGAACACAGTACAGCATTTTTTTCCTATAGCTGGGTTGTCAGGTTAGCTCTATGTGGAAAATACTGTAATTTAACTGTGCATGGTACTGCATGATGTATCCATTTTCCTTTATCATAGTACTAGGAGCTGAACAGGAAGAAAGAAAGTAAGAAGAAGGCAAAGAAGTAGAGTGTTTAGATTAGCTTTCACAGACTAAAATCTGTGAAGTGTTACTTAAATACATTGGCATCACAAGCTGCATCACTTTCCATCTGAGGGCCTGAACTCCATCGATCCATTTTGGCTGCCTAGACTAGATAATCACTGTGATCGTGGATTAAAGGCAAGGAACCTGGGTCAAAAGTCCCAGAACCGTGGAAAGAATATTACAACCAGGGACGGATTTCCGACCTGGACTACTGGCCATGTACCCTGGCCACTAGGGGGCTGGCTGAGCATAGATTAAAATTGCATAGAGCATAGATTTAAACCAATTGACCATTACACATAGTCACACACAGAACCTATCATACAGTGAGTTAATCGAATTAGTCAATGAATTTAAAGTCACAAAGTTTGAAATAAATGTTTTTGGTAAACAGGTCTGAATTTGTAACCAATGAGGGGTCATGAAGGTCTTAACTGTTTTAACTGGAGATACATTAGCAGATGAAAAAAACATGTATAACCAAAAACCCACACTAATTGGGTCAATGAAAAGAAAGCCTAAAAAGGAAAGAGAAGCCAGAGAACATTCATTTTCCCCAATGGGTTTAGATTAGAAATGAATTCTGAACTAAAATAGGCCAAAGAAGAATCAACATACTGTCACTCCTGGCAGTTGAGTCAATGCTTGTCAAAGTGCTGTACTTTGACAATTTGATTTATGTGTTTGTGAGGAGACAAGCAAGAAAGACCACAGTAAAGGGCAACTTGAGACAATAGTAAGGTGCACACAATATTTAACAAAAACTCCAAATTGTTTATGGGAAATAACTCCTTCTCAACTGCTGTCTCATACTGTTGTAGCATTTACCAAATGTCCAAAAAGAAAAAATGTTTTGGTTTGCTAGAGTCTCTCACATTTCCATTGCCTTTTTGTTTCTATGCTTGGTTTTATAGCTCAGCCCTATAAGACTTTTGAGGCAAATTTGGCTAGTCTTCCTGAAGTTGAGCTGTTAATTGCTTAATCCTTCAGCATATTTTCCTGCTGCTAAATTGTGTCGCACAGAGTGTGCTGGAAGCAGTGTGAGTGTTACTCCCATGCTGACAACAAGTCTGTTTTGTATTCCCCAGCCCACCACTAGCTTAAGCTTAAGCCAATGCTCAGAGGAGCAGTCACAGTGAGGCTATGCTTTACGCCACCACCGCCTCAGTAGAGATCGAGCCCCCAGCACAGTCAGAGGCAATCCTAGAAAAATCAATAGACACTAGGTTTGCTCGGGTCTGTAGAGATGGTGTTGGGAACAAGGTCAGAGATGTTATCTTAGTGTGGAGTGACAGTGCAGTGGATTTGACAAACTGTTTCAAGTCCTGTACAAAAACATATGTCATATACAGAATATAGCTTTCAAATACACAATAACGGTACATTAATATATCTGAATATTTTTTGTAATATAATCACATTCTTAGCACATTTTAAAATTTTATGGATATATTTACTAGAGCATGTTAGAACATACGGAATTTAAAAAATTGCAGTTGATAAATAAGTGAATGAGGGCGGCATGGTGGTGCACTGGGTAGCATTGCCGCCTCAAAGCTCCAGGGTCCTTGAGCTCGGTGGGGGGTTTTGCATGCTCTCCAAATGTCCATGATGGTTTCTTCCAAGTTCACTGGTTTCCTTCCACATTCCAAAAGCAGGCCAGTAGATGATCTGCCTACACTAAATTACCCCTAGGTGAAAATATGTCCGTGAATGTGCATGTGTGGTGCCTTATGATGGACTGGAGTCCCATCCAGGGTGTATTCCTGCCTCATGCCCAGTATTACTGGGATAGGCTCTGGATGCTCTGCAACCCAGTCCAGGATGACACGGGTTGCTGAATGAATCAATGAAAACATCTGAATGAATGAATTCGTAGTAAGTGGCTTGGTATATTTGTATGTATTTTCCTTCAGTAGTTTAGTTTTCCAAGTGATTTGGTAAATCTGGCCCTAATTCAGCTTTTTTTTTCCCCTTAGAATTTCTACAAACCTCCACCTCTAAAGGTTATAGTAATAGAGCAGAACAGGATCTCTAAAATATGCTGATGCGTCTGAACAGGGAAGACAGTACAGAATTACTTTTTTCTATAGCTGGGTCAGGTTAGCTCCATATAAATAATTTAACTGTGATTTGGTAAATCTGGCCCTAATCCAGCAATTTTATTTACACTAGTCTCTCATGGCCTTACTGAAACAGATCCCACCAACAGGTTCTGGATTAGAAGGTGCTGTGCCAAGCTGTTATTTGAATCACATTAGACACCCACAGTGCCCATGACAGCTTCGTTTTGCCACCAAGGTTGCACCAGAAAGCACCATCACTATCCTTACGAAATCCAAACAAAACTTTAAATGTACAGGGAGTTTCTCTTCTATTGTATTCCAAATAAAAGCGCTTTGCAAATCTCAGGCCAGGGTGCATGGCTAGTGAAAGACAAGAATGATTTTCCACAAGTGCTGCTGATGATTGCTGGGGAGAGAATGCCCTGCTTCATTACAGGTCTATTAGCAATCACCGAGGTCCATTGGCACTTCATGGGCTCAGCCTGCACTAGACGCCTGACTTGCTGCTCCTCAAAATTGAAACACACACACACACACACACAGCACTGAGTGGCAGTCACAGGTATGAAATTGGAGAGGGGAATTTTTGGAATTTTAATTGCGCAGTTACAATTATAGCTCTTCATCACTTTGTCAGCACTTCAAGCATAGATGGTAGTGAGGTTTTTTTTGTACCAACTTCTTCCCACATTAGATATGTATATATTCTGTCCTATTTGACCTTTTCTCCAAAAGATGAGCCATAATTTGCAGTAATCTGTGCAGTCTATTCCTTACAGATACCTAATTCAATTCAGTTCAGTTTTATTTGCCAGTTTCCATTGTCACTAAGTAGCACAGCCCACATTATCAAGATGATCATTTTATTATTAAGATCTTAAAGTTATTATCCCTTTTTGACTGGTAATTTATATTGAATGGGTTTAATCCAAACTTCAATAACCAGTAATTACCATTTACACTAATAATTGGTTATGGTATGATGCCAAAAAATAAGAAATATATTAAAGTACAGACTTAAGTAATAAGCCTCATATTTGAATAGTTGGATTAAAAAACTCTGGGAGTCTCTGTCTGCAAAAATGTTTAGATAACATTCCTTATGGGTTCTACAGCAGTGGTTTCCTGTCAGGAAGGTTTCCAAGTAGAACCTTTTTTAAGGCTAAAAAGCTTTAATTTACAAATTAATTCTTGAAGAAGCCTCGTAGGACCATTGTGCTGCAAACTCACTTCATTTTTCTTAAGTGAGATCTCCACCCTATTTGATGATATAGGGTGCCAGTGCCTCTGCCAGTGCAGCTCACCTTTATGTTATCAAGGATAGAGACAGCTTGACGAAAATGCCGATGTGTTGTTTTGTGCTGAACCAGTCTCAAGCCTAATCAGTTGATTGGGACATGGCTGTGGAGGGCAGTGCCAGCATGCTGAAAGCTGTTAGGCCAAGGAGCCCTTGGTTAATAGACAGCAAATATCATGAGTGAATGGTAAAAGTGGAGTCTGATCCTACAACAGATAGAAAATCAATAGTCTATTAGAGTCGACGAGGCAAGGAAAGCAGAGAAAGCGGTAGAGGAGGAATGCTGCTTGGGGCAGACCTAGCTAAACTCTCTCACTCTTTTGCATTTTCTCTGTCTGTCTTTTTTTCCCTTTTTCACTTTATTCTTCTTACACTCATGAAGTAGCTGCCTGGAGAGCAGTGCAGTCTGCAGAACTGGACAGATATAATGAGAAAAAGATAGGGAGTGAGAGTGAAGGCCAGCCATGCATGATGCAGCCACACCACAGGGCATGCTGACATACAATTATAGGCCTTCATCATGCCATGACCCCCCCTTAAGAGAAAGAGAGAGGAAGACTGAAAGAACTTAGAAATTGGAAAGACTAAATAAGCTTTCCATTTTTCAACTGAATTGTTTGACACCACCTGGATTGAGCTTGGGACTTGCTATTCAGTAGAAGTGTCTCCTCAAGACAAAATATGATCACTGTATTATGTATAAAGATGTTGTTTAAGGATCATGGACTACAGCAATGGCTGCTTTGGGGCAGAATAGTGAGAATGTATTAGCTGGTATGCATTTAGAATCTTTTAGCTTTCTCACATTTGGGGACCAGGAAGGTATTAGCTCAGACTACAAGCCTCTAATGATAGAACCTCTGCCATATGTTCAGGCTGAAGTGTTGTCACTCAGTGGGAGGTGCGTAGGTATCAGGTTATGCAGTCCATATTATATGGGACCATCTGGGTGACATAAGGACCTTGTCCCTAAGGAATACAAATAAAGGAAGCAGACTTGGAAAATTTAGCTTGTATGATGCAGATTCATCAATTAACGATTATGATGTTTCTTAACTTTGTCTACGTTTTAGCATTGGAGTGTGCTGCTGCCAGTTATCACTCAGAAATATGCCAAAAGAGCAGTCATCCCCCCCCCAATAAAACTGTTGCATGTACCAATTGACACGTGAATCTGGAGTGAATGACAGCTGCGTAGGAGTTTTAAACTCTTCAGTATTAACTAACAACTCCTTCCCCCATCTTCCATTAGTACTCATGTGGCCAGTGCTCTTGTCTCGACTCAATTTTCCCACTTGAAAGATGCACTAAAATGACACCCTCTCTTTCTGTCAAGGTGAATAGAGAATATGAGTTCATTAATATGCAATAAAGTCTCTGCAGTAATTATTAGAAAATGATTTAAAAACAGTTTGTTTTATTCATGTTCCAATACTTTCAGCAGCAGATCAACAATGAAATTGTTGGCAGCATGGAACCATGTTACAGTTTCTATAAGAGACATTAGACAAGTAATTGTAAAAGGACTATATTGAAAAAATTTACAATTCAATTCAATTCAATTTTATTTGTATAGCGCTTTTAACAATGAACACCGTCACAAAGCAGCTTTACAGAAATAAATGGATTCACAAAAAATATATTGTAAATATGTGAATTTATCCCTAATGAGCAAGCCAGAGGCGACGGTGGCAAGGAAAAACTCCTCGAGATGATATGAGGAAGAAACCTTGAGAGGAACCAGGCTCAAAAGGGAACCCATCCTCATCTGGGTGCAATGGATAGTGCGATTATATAAATAAATCCCTTCTATTGTTGTGTACTATATGGACAAATAGTGCAATTGTGCGACCAGTAAATTCATCACAGTTTTTGCAAGAAGTCCGGTTGGTTAAAATCTATCCACTGATGGAGTCCACTGATGGAGTCCTGTACAGTGTTAGGGTTTTTTTAGTGCTTTTTCTTGTTTTCTGCTTTCTTTCTTTCTTTCTTTTTTTTTACTGGAACAAACTTCCTTGTTATTGGCCCATCTTTATACCTCTCTGTCAAAGTCTTATAACTCACCTCTAAAGGCTTGACCAACCAAGGTCTTTGTATCTACAAAACAGTGCAGGTGAACTTATAGAAGCTATGACTGGACCATTTGGTTAAAAATCTTCTGAGTTTCTGCATGCAAAAATAATGGTGCTTCAATCTCTTTGATCTCATAGTTAGGCCTTTAGGCTTAACTATGTGCATGCAGGATGGCTGCAGCACATATCCTGCGCTCTTTTGGAGCGTCATTTGTGCACATCCTCAGGAATTAACACTCAGTGTCCGTGTGGTGCTATACCAGTGGAAATAGTGGAGAACAATGTGACTCGGGATCCGCGACTGAATAAACAACCAAGTTTTGTGTCAAAAATCTCATATGTACGTACTGTTCTACACAGTTACTGAGTACTTGTTTTCCTATTACATTTAGTGTTGATTTTTTAAAACCTCTCATGTAGCCTCCAGTCTTCTGGAATTTCTAGATTAGTAAATATTTTTTGAATGTCAGTTCTGAGTTTTTGATTTAAGACAAAGCTATTGACAACAATCATTATGACTGTGGAAAGTTTTAGAGAAAATGGAGTTGCCAGTTTGTTTAACATCACTGTGCAGGAAACATTTTACAGTTCGACTTGGAATCCAGAGAAACAGGGATGTTTTGGCTCTGACATGGCATCTAGTGGACATTGCTTTTAATCCTCCAGATGTACATAAAATACGCAAGTGAGTATAGGAACTCGCACTGCTGCTGCTCCTGCACATACACGTATAATCCATCCTCAAACGGACCATGTATTGGCTTGTGTCTGGCATTGGAAATCGGTCTCAGGCAGTGTGATAGCTCTTGATAGTTTGGAACATCAAGAATCTCATAAAAACAAGAAGTATGCAGCAGATGGAGCTGTGATCAGCAAACCTAATTGTTTACCTGAAGTAGATTCTAGTAAATTCTTCAGAGTCAGAGACTGTTAATGGTACAAAAGAACATTTGTGACTCACAGGTGCCTTTGTTATGCAACCATGGCTTTCAGGGCTCAACATAATCTCTTCATTAGTGTGAAAATATGAACCTAAAAAAAGCAAATGCCAAGTGCACAGTACTCTGTGTGCTATGTATTACACACCAATCATCCATTTAAAAAAAAAAAAAACACCTGCCTGTCATGTTCCTCAAACCATTCCTGAACAATATTTGCAGTGTGGCAGGATGCATCCTGCTGTAAGAGGCCACTGCCATTAGGGAATGCTGTTGCCATGAAGGGGTGTACTTGGTCTACAGCAATGTTTAGGTAGGTGGTAAGTGTCAAAGTAACATGCACATGCCAGGACCCAAGGTTTCCCAGCAGAACATTGCCCAGAGCATCACACTGCCTCCACTGGCTCGCCTTCTTCCCATAGTGCATCCTGGTGCCATCTCTTCCCCAGGTAAGCGACACACCCGCACCCGGCCGTCCACATAATGTAAAAGAAAACGTGAATGATTTCGGCGGTAGAATGGGGTCAGCATGGGCACTCTGACTGGTCTGCATCTACACAGCCCCATACGCAGCAAGCTGTGATGCACTGTGTGTTCTGACACCTTTCTTTCATAGCCAGCATTAACTTTTTCAGCAATTTGTGCTATAGTAGTTCTTCTGTGGGATCGGTCCAGACGGGCTAGTCTTCGCTCCCCACGCGCATCAGTGAGCCTTGGGCGCACGTGATACTGTAACAGTTCACTGGTTGTCCTTCCTTGGAACACTTTGGTAGGTACTAACCACTGCATACGGGGAACACCGCACAAGATCAGTTTTGGAGATGCTCTGACACAGTTGTCTAGCCATCACAATTTGGGCCCTGTTAAAGTCGCTCAGGTCTTCACGCTTGCCCATTTTTCCTGCTTCCAACACATTAACTTCGAGAACTGACTGTTCACTTGCTGCCTAATATATCCCACGCCTTGACAGCTGCCGTTGTAATGAGATAATCAATGTTATTCACTTCACTTGTCACTGGTTTTAATGTTATGGCTGATCAGCGTATAGGATCAGTGTAGGGAACTGGTATTTGGCAGGTTGCACTAAAAAAAATACATTTGACATTTAATGCATTGTTGGGACTCACTGTAAGGACATGATTAGCTTTTATTTTTAAAGTGCATCATATTTCCTTTGTTTCAGGATTATTTTGTCTTGCACCTTGAAATGCCATGTATGCATGCTTGTCTGTCCTTTCCTTCAAACATCCAGGAACTGTCCCTGACCTTGATGATGAATAGGTTATAAACCAACGCTGCATTTTTAAACGCTTCTCTATCATGATCCTCTCAGGTCTGCAGCCAATCTAAAGACAGGTTGATATTTGCAATATGAATGCTTTCTTTTCCCAGGAGAGAGGCCTCATTTTTAACAAATACCAGGAGCTGCAAAAGGTGACATTTATGCTATGAAATGCATGCCACTTTTCCCTAGGCAGTGTCCCTCTCTTAATACATGTTTAATAGCTGTAGTAAAAGCTTACAGCACTCTGCCCATTCTCCAACCACCATCATCATTGAATGAGTACATATTCAGACTATTCTTTATTATTTCATTTATTTTTCTGAAAAGACTCTTCTCTCTGTCTCTCTCCATGCCTGCATATTGTTAAGGCCTATGTCTGGCTGAGCTCCATTTTTTTTTTTTTTTTTTTATGTGGATACAACTCTTCTGGCAGTGCCGCCAACACCTGCTCCTCTACATGTCAGGCAAGCGCACTAAGGCTCATGTTGAAATATTTAAAGCTGCCCCCTGGCTCCAGCAAATGTCTCTGGATCCTTTCTGAGGCAAGGATGTGCAAATATTTGAGACAGCGATACATAGCGGGCTGTTTAGAAATGGAATTGCAATCAATCAGATGAGGGGCAGAATGAAGTGTAAGTGAATCATGTTCGTTCAAAGTCACATGATGTGACAAGAAATTCATAATGGCACTCACATTGTCTATCGTTCTTAATTTTAAATTCCTCCATAACGTGTAAACTATGGGTGTAACACAATGACACTGTCTGTATCTGGTTAGTGCTCCAGATGTCTGTATCGGGATTTGGATTTAAACCTAAAGTGGCATGGCCTAAACTGTACTTTTTTTTACTTTTATTAACTATAAATGTGAATCCTAACACTACCCAAAAAAAGTTTAGAATTGGTGTTAACTAGGGATGTGTGCTTTTTTTTTAATCCAGCTATTTTTTGTTTGTGTCTGCCTTTAATATTTCTAATGAATTCACTTCTATTTCGCAAAATATAAACGAACTAGCAGCCTAAAGTAAAGCACCATGAACAGGCAGTTACTAAGGATGAATGAACAAACACTGTAATTTCTGTTGTGTCACGGGGGATCGCGGTCTCAGTGATCTTTTCTGGCAGAAAAAAAAACCACATTCTATTTGTATCTGTTTAGAACACACCTGTTCTTTACTAATAATGTTTTCCTATTTAGTTACATCCCTGTTAAAAACACATAACGTCCAAGTACGGTAGGACGTTCAAGTATCTCAGAAATAGAAAAAAAAAAACACTGAGCCTCACTGTTTCTTTTTCATCTTTACCTAATTACACATTGCTGTGCAGGCAGTTGACTTTTAGGTCAAGTAGATACTGTTCAGTCACCTTTTAGCCCCAGATGCAGCTAACAATCTCATTTTATTCATTTATCTATGATTTAACTTCAGCCATGTTTCCCTCCATTACACGGCAGCATTTCTACAGCCAGATAATTCTGTGGACTTAAAAGTGAGCAAAAAATGCCTTAAATTGGGGGAGGCTGCTGTTTATGGTGAATTTTGCAGTCTGTTAGATCCGCCTTATTGGGTTCAAACATACTATACTTGCTGGGTTTTTTTTTTCCCAGGCTAGTAAACACAGCATGGACCATCACTCAGCAGTATGAAGCCCATCTCACAAAGAGCAAACTCACTTTAGCCTAAAGACTGTGCTTAACATTTTAACAGTGAGGGCAAGTGTACTGTAAGGTTCTTGTTAGAGTGTAATATATGACATTTAACACTGAGTAACAATATGCTAATATGTGAGTAATGTAATATAGTATTAGATAAATATAGTATAATATAGTACATTTGTCCATGGATCTTATGTCCCATGGAAGTTAGTATTATACACAGAGATTCTATAACCCATGTTTCATGAAGGAATAAGCAAATGCAAATGCCTGTGTCACTCTACAAGATTTATACAATCCTAACAGATGTTGAAAATGTAAGAGATATAATCTTTCAGATATCTTGCCAGATTTCACAGATGTTTTTTTTTCTCCTGAATCTTTTTTTTTTATCATTATAAAATTCAGTTATTGAGATAAACAGTTTCTTTGGATATGATCTTTCCAATTTCCTCTCATGTGAGAGGGAAAAAAAAATCCTTTTCAAGGATACAATTAATTGACTGTCCTAATATGTTATTGCATAGATTTTGTTGAGTGTATATACAGCCCAAAACATGAATTTTAGCATGAAATACTGTGGTTACATCAATCTGTCAGACAGCGGTGCTGGACTTAATACTTAATGCTGATATCATGCAAAAACAATCAACTTAAGCTCAGGGTAAATGTGACACATCTCTGTTTTCAGGACACAACTCCAGCACTCCAGCAGAACTGTCTGGATAGCACTTTAGTCCATAATTACATCTGAAGTATAAATATCGATGTGCACAATTTCAGTGTATCAAACTACACACACATAACTCAATTCTGAATATGGAACTAGAAGAATAAAACAGCACACACTCAGATTACGCTCATAATTCCTGACCAGTAATTGTGGCTCCTGGAACCTGGGATCTTGCTGAAATTCTTGGGAATGATCCGAGACAACAAAGCAAACATAGCAGATGACAGTTCAGCTCTGCTATCATTGATTCATGATCTTATAATTGTGTTTTCACCCAAGACACCAGATAAGAGGAGTTAAGATTGGATTTTCCATACTCCACACCACAATCTACTGTGGGAAGGTAATAGTTCAAGATCAGCCTAAAACCAAGACGCCTTTTAGGCAAGTCCGCTTCAAACTCTGCCTAGGCTTTAGTCACATCACAGAGGCTAAATAATCAAAACCAATACAATTGTTGCTATTAAAGAAAAGCCACATTTGTGTTTTGATTCTTGGTGCCGTTTACAAAATCTCACAAGACTGCCTGGGACTTACTAAAGGCAATGTCATTTGGATAATTAATTCAACACACATCTTGTTCAGAGAACCAGCTTTTAGAAAAAGAGCAGAAAATAAAGCTTGTGAGCACTGAGTTTCTGGCAACACTTGATTTAAAGAATGCAGAGATGAGAAGAGGAAAATATGCGAAGGGAAAAGAACTGGCTAATGTGGTGTCTGCATCTTTTTGTGCTCTTCTCAAAAAAAAAAAAAAAACAGTGTACAGACCACTTTTTTTGTGTTTGTTGCTCTCTTTCAAATCCTTGTTGCTTGACTGCTGCTTGTTGCCTTGAGCAGACTACATACATGCTGAGCTCCTACAGATAAAAATGGAGGATTATTATTTTTTCTTCTTTTAAACATAAACGTCCCCAATCCGATGCACTGTCGAAGGATGCAGAGTTGAGTGGCTTCTCCTGGTGATGTTATTTATTTATATATTTATTTCTTTTTGCTTGAGTACTTATCTGCTTATTTCAGCTCAGTACATTCAGCCGTCTGTCATTGCTTTTGTATGTATTTGCCATCATGCTCTGCAAATCAGATTTGATATGGTTCCTGTATTACGTTAATGCCACTTGAGTTGATAACTACAATACATGACAATCCCGGCAGTCAATCTTAAGCTTTTACCCGTAAAATTTGGGGGTATATTCCCAGTTTTAGACATTGCCACTATTCAGAAAGGATATTATCTGACCTTAATGCATTCATAGTGATCAGTCAGAAGAACTTTCTATTGACACAAAAACTATGCCAGCAAAATAACTAAATGCCCCAATGCATTACAGAGCAACCAGTTTTCCATTAATCTGTCACCATCTGTAGATTTTGGTCGAGCCACAGACCAAAGTTTATACTGTATATTTTGCCTTTTTTTGTCATGAATATCCAACTTCACCCAAACAATCCTACTTACAGCAAAGCTGTTAAAATGCAGTTTGCACTTTTTTCTCTTAAATTTTAATCAAGATTTGCTCTCACACTGTCCTTTGGTCTACAATCACAGTGATTAGAGGAGAAGAAAAGTCATTAAAAAGAGAGTGGAACAGGAAAGAAAGGGAGGTCTGTACGGTCATGATGTGAAGCTGAATGGAGTCTGGTAGACCCTGTGTGTGTGTTTGAGTGTGTGTGCTTGAGCAGTTGCCTGGGAAAGCTAGGCAGGCAGCTATAATGAATCTGTGGCTGGTGCCAGTGCAGCACTGTGGAGAGACGAAATTGCATTGGCCTTTCTGGATTCTGAGTTAATTGGCTGATTGTAGAGATCTCCCTTTGCCCATAATTTATAACTTGCCCTGCATGCAAGTGGGACGGAGAAGCTGCACTTGACCTTCCAGAATAAAAGGGGGGTGGTGTTTGGATGGGTACAAGGTGGAAACCAAGGTGGGAGGGGCTTATTTCCTCTTTGATGGGGGGGTCAGCAGAATCAAAGGGGAGGAAAGTTGCTAAGTGTCAGACAGGTTTATTTATGAGACAGTCACATTTGAAATTTTAAAAGCTTCAGCACACAAATCAATTTGTACTTACATTGGTTCATACAAAACCACTTCTAACTAATCTTCACTTGTGCAAAAGGTTTATTTTATGGTTCAGTTTTGATTTGACTTTATTGTGTAGACTTCTTTCATCGACATTGGTCTATTTTCCTACATTACCCACACTGCTGTTCAACTCCCCAGGTGTAGTGGTGCCACTGGGCATTCATCTCTTTCAAAAGAGAAAAATGTTTCAACTCTTTGGTCTGTCCAATTTTCTTACTTTCTAATCTGTACACTCTACTTAAACAGATCAGGTTCTAAAGCTTCAACTTTCATGCTAATATTGCCGTTAATGTCATTGTGCGTGTCATCTACTGATTGATAACTAGCTGATCCAAGATTTTGTCTCCACTACTTCTATGTTGGATTTCTCATTAATATGACATTGAACATTGTTTAAAAAAGAATAGTGAGAAAATAAGCTGTTACTCTTTTGTTTTTAGGAGCTAACAGTAAAATCTGACCATTACCCCTTATGTTTGATTTTTTTCTTTTAAGTGGACTAGTTTGTCATGCTTGGCCTATGTTACATGGCAAGATCCACTCAATTATCTATGGATCAATGCTCAATGGCCACATTCTCATCTCATAGTCCTCCTACTGATGTTCAAATTAATGTCACTCACAATTCATAGGAATTTGAGTGAGAGCGGTTTCACTGTGTCTCATGACTGAAGCCATAAGAATTATGGCTAACTCTACTGCTGACATGTGAATTCATATTAATTTGCAATCATGACACCATGTTGTCTTGTTTGTTTCAAACCCAGCATCCTCCCTTCCTCCTGCAGTGGAGATGCAGTTCTTCGCAGTATGCCAGGGCTAATCACAGCACTCAGGGATGTAGATCAGACATTACTGGCCCCCGAGCAGCTGCCAGCACTTCTCCTCTGCCTTCTCATTCTCTCCTCTCCACTCCATCTCACACCCCCCCTCCCTCAGCTGCACCACATATTTTCCCCATCTCTTGTTCAGATGGAATGTATTCTGGAGAAATAATGGTCTGTTTTTCTCTCCTGCTCTTTCTCTCTCTTCCCCACATCGTACTGATGTCTTACGCTCATGCCCCACTCCGTCGAAAAAGACACAAATGTCACTTCTATTTGAAATCATCCGTAATGCATGACTCACAGCGACTCTCCCCCTCCCAATTAACCTTTCAGAGAAGGAAGTATCAAGATTGCAGTGAAGCTGGCAAAGATTAGCTACTAATTTGTTAGCTTTCTCTGCCAAAATGATTTATAAAGACTATCTGACCACTACATTTTTTTTGTCATAAGTCTGTGTGGGTTTGTGTTGGACTGTCAGATTTCATCACATTCCATGAATTATAATGATTTTCAGGGCCATTAATGTTGTTTCAGAAATAAAGGTACAAAACTGTACTTTTCCTTGTTGCTGGCGTGGTCAAGCACCTTTAGTATGCATATCTTACCTGCCTGTGCTGTAGCTTTAAATAGCGTTTAGATTAAACCTTAGAGTACAGCCTAGTGGTCCTTAAGGTCCAATTATGTAAGTTAAATTATTTTTAAAGCTATACCATTCCCCTTCTCAGTGCACAGTGGTTTTCCCAGCAGAACGAGCACTGCTCTACTTTGTTTTGAGTCCATGGGCTTTGGTTTGTGTTATGCTATGTACATTTGTTTCTAGTACTAGCCCCTGTTTTTACACTGGTTGATTACCCTAATGTGTTCACCTGTTCTGTGTAAATCCTTTAATTAGTTTTCTATTGTTTTCTATTTCTATCTACGCCCTGGTGTTCCTGTTCCTTGCTGCGAAGTCTTACCATGCATTCATGTCTCTAAGTCCAAGCCTTATTTCCCTAGTGCCTTGCTTTCTGGTTTTGACCCTCACTTGACATTCTGATTGTGATAATGGATTTGTGATTTGTGATTCTCAGATTTTCCCAAATTAAACCCATGTTGGATTTTCACACTTGCATCTTGCTTTCATTCAACATGCATTTACTCAAGAGCGTAAAGCTGCTGTAAGCAATGTAAGCTGACTTAGTCAGTGAAGGAGTCTGCATTGCCTCTCGCTCCCCTTTTTTGGCCAGTTATATTGTTTACTAACAGCTAGAAATAACAAGTGTGCCTGCCCAGTCTACAACATCATAGCTAACATTAGCATGCTGTGCGTGTAACAAAATTGTAGCAAAACTTACCAAACAACATAATTGTCTCTCAAGCAGAATCGAAGGTATCCTAGTATCATTTTCACGCCCTACAAATCTGTCAGGTGTCTAATGCTTAAAAAACCCACACAAGTGTTTACTGTTGTCTTATCTCTTGCTTGGTTCCCTTTTAATCCATTCTTCATTCTATTTTCATTTTTCTTAGACTGGTTTGTAGTGGAAGTCTTTGTTGTTAATAGCAAAGGCAGAACTTTAAATCAAATGTCAGCCTTCTTTACCAGTGTTTTGATAAGATAAATGAACTCTGCTGTAACAATAGCCCAATTTCATACTTCTGTCAAGGTCATGCTTCCCTTCCAACCAATTCAGGGTCTATCATAGCCTAGACTGTCTATGTACATGGAAAATAATTGACCGAAATAAAGGATAACCTCCTTGAGGAGAAGTTTCATGACTGGCATAATACAGCAGGACCACAATGACTGTTTTAGTTGTTAATTCAGTGGCTAGGACCCTTAGTGGCTTTTTCTTTCCTTAAAACCTCTATTCAAGTTGCAGTTATCAAGATGTAAAGACAGATTAGATGGTGCTTTTCAAAAAAGTATGCTTACTGCGTCTTTGTTCGGATTGCTACAGTTGTTAAAATGTTTTACTCCCAAGCCCATGGAAAGGGTCAGAAAGCAGCAACACAGTGAGTGAAATTACAGCACTCATAGAGTATACATAGAGTGACTTTTTAATAAATTCTTAATGGTTTCATGTATGATGAGATTTTCTGTCCATATTTAATGCGAGTTGCCCAGAAGGCCTCCTGTCACCTTATTTTATCTTAATTTTTGAGTATTTAGAACAATCCTAGCTCAGTATCCAGACTGTGAATATAAAGGGGCAGTATTTTTTAATTGCTGGTTGTTACATCCCGGTATACTCCTTGGTGAACACTCTCTGGGCCATGTGTTTTCACAGCTGCCTCTATTCTGGTGTGGATAACACAAGACCATTCATTCATCCCTCTATCCATTCATCTATCCATCCATCTTCAGTTGGCACTTTATCCTGGTCAGGGTCATGGTGGGACTGAATCTTGGGAATACTGGGAAGGAAGCGGGAATACATCCTGGATTGGATGTCAAGCCATCGCACCATGTACACACACAGTCACATCCAGTGGCAATTTAACACAGGCAACCTACATATTGACATGTTTTTCTGGAAGCAGGGAGGAAACCAGAGAACCCAGAAGAAACCCACACAGAAACTCTGCACAGCTCAAGATCAAACCTCAAGCTATCAGGCAGTAATGCTTAGCACAACAGTAATGTCTTTAAAATAATTTATAAATTTTCTCGACTCATGCATGGAGTGGAAGCTTGCCTTTTCATTTTCCCAGACGAAACTGCGAAATAGATGATGCACACTGTTGATTGGTTGTCAGAGGGTTTGAGTTGCTTGCTTGCTGTCTTCATTTCTGTCATTGCTTTGTTGTTTGTCTCTGTAGACAGAGCTCTCAAGTTTACATGGCAAAGAACCCTGTTTAAACAGTTGGGGCCCCCTAGCTGAGAATATTCCCAGAGCATGTTGAGGAGCCAAAACTTCCTGTTCAAAATTGCAGCAGTAGCAGGCCCTGTCTTGTTGCCAATGAATGCAAATTTGTGGAGAATACTGCAAGGTAGAGTTCCAGCACTTTCGGCTGTGCCATGAGAAAGACTGAGGCTGAGGGAGGAGCTGAATATGGAGAGCATTTATCTCTTGCCAACAAGCTTGCTAGCCTTGTTAAAGCTGAGTGCTTTGTTGCTCAATCTCCTATCATCGATGTCCAGCACTGATTTTGCAACTTTTAAAATTGTTGTGATTATTTGTTGAGCTTGGAATACCTTCTGTAGAAAGTATTTAACAAATCTATCATGTTAGTGCAACGAGGTCAGTGTTAAGTCTAGTCACGCAAGCATAAGTGTCATGGCTCTTCCATCAGCCAAGAGTTGTTTAAACCTGACTATCAGCTCACTCATATCATAAGAGCACTGAGAGTCAATCAGGTATAATGGCTCTGGTAGCCCTGACTCAGCATGCCTCTTGGCATGCTTTATGTGTCTGTTTTTGTTTATTTCGATTAAGGGGAAGGGACCAGATAGACTCGCCATAACCAGAAGCCATTGCTCTTGCAGGCTGCTCTGCATACAATGCC
>CM040985.1:17980158-18012155 GCA_022985145.1 Pangasius djambal
TTTTTTTTTTTTTTTTTTTTTTTTTGTTCCTTTGCAGTAAAAGATTCATATTCAGTAACTATGTTATACTGGTCAGGGTTGCATTGGACTGTCATTTCTGTTTCACAGGCAGAGCATTTATTAATTCATATAAATTAAAATGAATACTTCTAAGGAATGGCAATGATTATGGCACATACAATACAGTGTGATTTCTAGACCTAATTGTACAACTTGTACAATCGTGTCCATATTGAGTCATGTTCAGATTGACTGCTGATTCTCACAATAGTCCAATTCGACCTTTTCATCCCAATCCAAATGCTCAGCACGACACTGACAAGAGCTGCTTTCTGCATTGTTAAATGTGGTCATGTCAGAAGGGTGAAAACACATGGGTGAAAAAGTGCCTCAGCATAGGGGGAGGCGGGATGTAGGTTTGTACTGGGCCGCCCTGAAAGTGCATGATTTAAACATTCCTCTAGCTTTTTTCTTGAAGAAAAAGAGATTTCTGGGCCAAAGGTTTGTTAAAACTAGGGATGCAGTGATACCAGTATTTGTTTTGTGTATCAGTCTGATACCATGCTTGTTTACTTGTAAAAAAAATGCTCTGGTATCAACCTCACAATGTGACGTAAGCCTAGTGTACGTTGCAGTGCAGTGCAATGAACAGATGATACGGAATCACAGTGGTTTGGAATTTTTTCCCTGAGTAATGATCAAAGCAAAGCAGACTGCAAACTGAGCTGAATAAAATGTTCCATGATGCCCCTGATTGGTTAATGCTAAGCAGGTTACTCATTTTGGTATCAGTATTGACAACTACCAAAAAACAGGTACTTGACCTGGTAGTTGATGTGAAAATAGTATTGATGCATCCCTATTTAAAATAGTAACATGCCACTTGTTTCTACCATGTACCAACTATGTTAGAACCTCAAAAAAATTTGGAAATGTGTAAATTTTTGTGAAAAAGGTGAACTCTAGAACACTAACGCGTGTTTCCAAATGGACCCCCTCCGAAGCTAGGGACCTTTTACTATCCAGAGGCCCCTTGAGTAGATTTTTTCCCCCTAAACGTATATAAAATGTAGACCACATTGGGTCACATTACGGCATTAAATAATCAAGGTTCAAGGGTTCAAGGTTCAAGGTTCAGTAATGGGCATTTGGAAATGACTAGCTACAAGTTATATTCAGGGTTCTGAGTAAACTTGTAATCTTGGCAAATCTAGGGCATGTTTTTTTTTGTTGTTGTTGTTTTGTTTTTTTTTGCATTTCATGATGAGACCACTTGTTGGACATAGTGTTCCTACTTTGATATTTAATAAAGACGTGCTGTCACAGATGCCACAGAGAGCATGAAAGCTCCTTGTCTCAAAAGACCAGTTTCTTTCTCTCGCTTCCAAATCCCTGTTCAGGAGCATGCCATTTAACATTAACAAGTTAACAAGTTATTGCAGATAATACACTCGGAATGTTCTCTCAATGTTGTTTTTTTTATTTTTTATTTAATTCTCAGAGGCAGCCCTCCTGTTCCCAAACCTGATTTATAAGAACGCAGATGCAGATTTTCGCCCCTTTTTCCCCTCAGTAATGCCATAATGTTGCAATAGAGAGTCTGCTGAGGAGGAAGTTTATCTTGGCACTGTTTCCTACAGAGTACTGCTGGTCTACTGTTGAATTAAAGGGAGCTGTTCTCTATGTTTTGGGCGGGGTGCTAATTGGAGGTGGTTCAGGGCTTCTTCCCAGGCGAGCATGGATAATCACAGCATGGGGCACACTTGGCCTGTTCTCTGCCTGGCTTGAGCCCAGCGTCTGTTCTTACTGGGCATATCAAACTCAATAAGCATGTCTGGGCAGCCCAGAAAGTGTCAGTTTGTTCTCAGCATCCCCAGATTGAGAAAGAGACTGGCTTATCCAACTGTCTTTGTGGCTGGGGGGAATTATTACTCAGTTGGTGCTTCATACATCATTGTTCAGCCAGAGAAGGCCAAGTTAGGGGCTCAAATCTACTGGCTCTACAGCGGCCTGTCCGTGCTCATTGGCATGCTGTTTACTCTCTGTGTGGGAACATTAAGCAGTCGCTGTCTGTGAGCCATTTTGGAGGAAATAGCCATTGGGATAATGCACCTCCTGTGCAGCAAGTCATGTTCAACATAGTCAGGGTGAAACAGTTACGGTACTCCACCTTTCCGTTTTATTGATTTAGGTATTTCTTTGGGGTGGGGGGTAGGTATGTGTAGGGATTATCCCTCATGTCTTGCTTTGTGCTTGTTCTCTGATTTTACATCATTCCTGAGATTTCTGCAGCCTGGAGTGTGCAGTCATTATGTTACGGGCGCAGGGCCAATGAGGATTCTCCAGTGATAGGGTGCTGAAGAGCCTCCCATGAGCACTTGAATCAAGTGCACTGGTGAAAAATGCCAGGCCCTGAGCCACACACGCTGGATTGGCATGCTGTCTCTCAATGCTCATGCTTAGTGAAAGCCATGAGGTGCATTGGAAAGCCAAGGAGTCCCTCATGAGTTGCCCCAGCTATGTCTGTCTACACACACACACACACACACACACACTGTTTTTTCTATCTTTGTGAGGACCTTCCTTTGACATAATGATTACTGTACTTCACTGGTTCTCAAAGTGAGGTCCCCAGGGGTGCATGAAGCATAGCCAGGAGTTCCGTGTGATTGTTTTAATTAGTTATAGCACTATAAATCACAATCTACCATTATCAAAGTTATTATATTTATTATTGAGTTTTTATACTTATTAGTCTATTTGACTGGCCCCTTGAATTGAATGGATTCATTGACATTATGATTAAAGCAGCTAATTAATGCTATGCCTATACCTAAATCTAACCTTAACCTCAGTAACCAAAAGCAAACCAATAAAGATGCACTGTGCCTCAAATTCCTGTTCCCAGCTCCAACCTAGTTGCTACTCATGGATCCTCCACTGGAGAATAGGCTTCAGCAGAATCTATGTGTAGCCCAAATTCAGGATCGATCACCACCGCACCCTGAACCGGACCAGAGAAAACACCTTGAAAAACCCTCTCCCGCAGTCCATATCCCCATACTACAAAGCTGAGTGATCAAAATACCTTTTACCTCCCGTTTTGGAGCATAGCAAGGGACACGTATCTGTGACATACCAGAATCACTAGTTCTCATGGCGTTCTAACATAAGCCCAGAAAGTGCTGTATAATTTTATGTCAACAAACAAATGTCACCTGACTTGAGTGGCAAGACACTGGAAAAGCTTCTTTCTACATATAGTCAGACTTGAGTAAACACTTAATTGACTTACAAACTTGATGGTTTTGTGTTCAAGATACAGTAACATTTATGTGCAGTATTTATCTGTGCAACAATCTTCTTCTTCTTCTTCTTCTTACTTATAGTGCAATAGTTGTATTTAGTATCTACTTCTGTGTATGCTAACTGCTTTTATATACAGTTCATAGCCAACATGTTTTATATTACGAGTGGTGTCTATGCCCTTGTCTTTGTTGTCTTAATAGAAAGGGGTAATGTCTATAAGCACAACAAGTCAAATTCCAAATTCCGAACTTGGCCAATAAAGCATGCTTCTAATCCTGATTCTGAAAATTGATGAAAGCAGTCTTTAACAGATCGCACCATCTCAGTTGTTAGATATTATGCTGTCCTATTAACACTACTCTTATTAACGCTATTAACACTACTAATATTGTGACCTGGGTGGCATGGTGGTACAGCGGGTAGTGTTCTGCCTCCCAGCTCCAGGATCCTCTGTTCAATCCTGAGCTCAGGGTAATTTCGGTGTAGAGTGTGACATGTTCTCTCCATGTTCGTGTGGGCTTCCTGTGGGTTTTGTGGTTTCCTCCCGCCTCCCAAAAATGTAAATGTAAAAGGGTGTATTCCAGTCTCATGCCTTGGCATAGGATCTAGTTCCACAACAACCCTGGTGGACCAGGATAAAATGGTTACTAAAGATGAAGCAATGGTGAATGAACAATACTACTAGGTTATATCTAAATACTGGAAGTGTCAAAAGTCAAGATTATACCTGACATATAATTCATAAGCTATAATGCAGCCTTGAACGCAATCTATTTTGATTTTGACACCCTCAAATAGAAGTACGTGAAGTGAAAATATCTGCCTTTGACTAGAGTAAAGTGTGTTTTTCAGTGGAGACAGTAAATTTCTGTCTGCATAGTTACTTCAAGAAGCGTAATAAAGCAGGGACCTGCTGTTCTCTGGCTTTGAGAGCCAAGTCTCCACCATGTGCTGCAGCACTGGCTGTTTGTGCATATCATATATTAAGACAGGTTTGACAGCCAGTCCCAAAAGAAGGTCTCCATCTCTGTTTAAATTTTCAACAGCCTGTTAGATGTGAGCGTTTCCAAGCTTACCTCAAGTCTTTCAGATACGCTGTTTGATGGAGCAGAATCTATCAGGATTTTTGCAATACTAATACTGTCAAACAGGACGGGCTGAATTATGAGTCATTCATAATGCAAGAGCACCACAAATATGAATAAATGATACACTCCTAAAAGGCAAGCAAGAAGAAACATGCCTAATTAATACTGGTTTACAATGCCGGGTTATTCTTTCAGATGTGAGTCTGCTGGGTGTTTTATTTCATATATTTCATTGGAAAAGTGTTTGACGTACTTTTAAAATGACTGTCTCTGGTGACCTTGTTCTTTTGAAATGTTCGACGACCGACTGGTAAAACTAAATGATGCATAATATAAGGAAGGTGATTACTGATAAATATCAGTACCTGATCATCAGTATGTCTTCAGTGCACCAATGTCGGACATTTACATTTATTTTTACAGCATTTGGTAGAAGTCCTTATCCAGAGAGGCTTAAAGAAGAGATTTGTAATCTCCATCAAAACCATATCTTCATGCTAGTACAAATAGTTTACGGTCTAAGAGTACTAACACCGCTAAAACCTTGTTAGAGCAGTGTTAGAAGGAGTTATAAGTCAGAAGTGTTGCTGTTTAAGTGCTCATGTAAATGCTTGGTGAAGAGGTAGGTCTACAGATTTCAGTCTAGCTGTTTGGACAGGCAGGGTGACAACACAATTGATTATATATGCGTCAAATAACATGTTTTGCACAGTAATTGCACTATAATGACATTCATAAAATGTCAACAAATTACAAATCATCATTATAATTCCTTCATAACCACCCCAGATATCAAATGAACATGTCTCTTAGTTTGTGTAAGCACATTTTATTGGCTACCAGCCACTATAGTGAGAAACAGTATTGATCAATTCGAATCCCGAATTTCTCCTGGTAGATCTGTCCTCATAAGGTAAGATGTAGGCCTAGTTTATGCTGTATTCATGGCATGTTATTTTAATCATTTTCAGTGGAGCTGTCAAGGTATTTTATTTCCTACGCCTATCAGTGTTATTAATATGGCAAGACTGGTTGATGGTAAATCGTGCTTCCACTAATGCATGAGCATGTCTCTCTTACCACACTTATAATTGTACAGATCACACAGTGATTTTATTTAGTATATTTCTTCAATCCATGTCTCCCCATTTTTAACAAAAATGAGCTCTCATGAGATTCTTTTGTAAATAATAGTACTTTTTTTCCCTCATAAACACTACTGACCTCCTTAAAGAATATTTTAAATAAATGTATTTTGGCTTTCAACACCAGAAAAGGCAGGTCATTGTTAGCTTCCTTAGGCTCTAACTTCATATACCCAGTAATTTTTCCAGAGAGTCAAACCCCTAAATGCTTCGTTTCCAAATCAGCTGTGTAAAACATGAAATGAGAAATTCTAAAATATTTTCTGCACCTATGTCTAGGTCAGCAGCAGTGCAAATGTATACATAGCCCATCGTAAAACATCAAATGATGCTTCACTGAAATGTAAAGAAATGTGAAGGTTTTCCATAATGCTGAAAGTCTCAGAACACCCCAGGCAGAAGGGCACTGAATAATGACGATAATTGTGAGCTAACCTTAGGAGTGTGAGGATGGATCGATAGCTGTGTCTAACCCCTGCACCAGGCTAGCGGAATGGTGTGAGCAGCCCGTGACATTTCATTTGGGTGGCTGTCAGAGCGCACTAACGGGGAATTTTTGGCGCTTCATCAGCTGCCGGTTTGAAACCTGGTGCTCCATTGGTCAGGAGCGGGTCCAGTGATGGCTCCAGCAACCATGGCTGTCAAACACGGTTAACTGCCTCGACCCCTGAGATACCATTCAATACTGTTCCATCAGCATCGGCCATGCCTTCAATGACATCTCATCTCTTGTTTTTCCACCAAATACGTCACACACCTCTCTCACTTCAGCAGACAGGTGATAAAAGACTCCCTTATTTCTATTTCTGATAAACAAAACACTGTTGTATTTTTGCATTACATACAGGATTACATATTGCTAATCTACATTACCAGGTCTTTCTGAGGTAAGATATATTAAGTCAAGCAACATTCATTAAAGCTTCAGTCAACAGTGATATTCTTCCTACATAAGCTTCCTACAAAGTCTGATTGCCTCCACAGATTGCCTCAGTTTGATATTGAAACTGAATTCATTGGGGGGGGGGAGACCTTGATTTTAGCTGGACTGCAGATCTGCAGGACTCAGGCTGGAACTTGTAGAGGAGAGGACAGACAGTTCCCTCCTTTCTTGTCTCGACTGTCCTGTTGTCACCATCAGTCTGGCAGCAGCTGGAGATGAAAGATCCTTCTGTGAGTTTGGCAAAAAACAGTGCTGAGGACTAATGGGTGATGGTTGCAAATGCATTATATTATTTATTGTTTAATAGCAGAGAAGTTGTAAGTACAAATACACAATTCAGCCTGAACTCATAATGTGTTTTAAACAGATATGAACAGTAGGCACACTATTCAGGATTTTTTATTTGAAAGGTTAACAGGCCTAAGTTGAGACTAAAGGTATGCATCAAAAAAACATATTTTGCACAAGCAGGAGGTTTTTACTTTTGTGTTGGCGCAAGCAAGCAGTCAGATGTAAAACTAGCCAAATGAAGAAAGACCATATTCATGTTGATGTTGCACTGCACAGCATCCTTAGTAACTTCCTGGTCAGGAGTTTTAAATTAGTTGGTTAAAATTAGACTATTGATTTGTTTACTAGTTTGTTTATATTTTGGGAAATAGAACCAACAAAATTCATTTGAACATATCACGGGCAGGTGCAAACAATTAAAAAAAAACATTCTTGTGTATATCTCTAGTTAAGAACAGATATAATTCAAGTGATGTAGCTGAGGTTGAGGAACTGTCAGAATTCATACACCATGCAGATAGTGCTACCTTAGGGTTTTTTCTAGTGGTTCTGGGGGCATAGTGGTAGGGTACCTTAAAAAAAAACTTCCAGTTTAGGTCACTTCCACTTTGGGTTTAAATCCAAATACATATAAGAATATTTGGAGAACTAAACAGATACAGATAGTGGCATTGCTTAACACCTGTAATATACAGAAAATAATGGAAAGAACTATTTGTTGTCAGTACACTAGTCTCACAAAACAGATCTTTAACATCTGCTAGAGAGTCTGGAACATTGCATCAGTGTGCACTCTGCACATTATCCCCATGTTTCCTTAATAAATGTGGCCAAGAACTGCCTGCTTTTACAGAAAGAGTCCATTTGACTGACATGGCAGATGGCCAACCTTAGACATTTTCCCTCAGGGGAGATTATCCTTTACTCACAACTAGCTTGTTTAGTAAAACAATACTTTTTAATAACTTTTAATTAAAGATGGGATTCTGTTAAGAATTCTGCTGTTCAGTCCAGTGACTACATCTTGCATGTATACATGGAAGAGCAGAAAGCCAGTCAGATTTCAGCCTTAAAGATTCTAAAGCTTGTGAACAGAAAAGTGTACAACAGATATCAGTTACTCTGTGGCTTTGTGAGTGTCTGAGGCTGACATTAGTACACTACCTCTTGTAATTTTGCAACTTTTGTGATTAAGCCTACAAATGCAGAGCAGCTCCCTTGACTGCACTAGGAGAGGAACTAGTTTATGTGAAGAGGGAGTCATTTTCATTCAATAGATGTTTGAGATAGCTGAGAAGCTGGTCCCACCTCTACTCCAAAATGATCATTTAAAAAAAAAACAAGACAAAAAAAAGTGTGCTTTGTTATTGGAGGTAGCACAGACGATGGGGTCTTGTCTCACCATTTCCTGCTTCGTCTGGGCTCATTAGTAACACCTTGCCTGCAGGTTCCTTGCAGGTTTCTGGAGTCATTTCAGCCTGGTGCTAAGGGAAGGCCTGAGCACTTCTTGTTCCCTAGATAGGCCTTGGATCATTATCAGCACCATGTCTGTAATATGTGGGTGTCCTCCATTAGCTGAGGTTAGTTTTTTGGGTCAGTGTTTCTACAGCTTTCGGGCCAACGGCAACGACACTCTGCAGTTTCTCACTCCCATGCTGAGGAAAGATTTCAGCATGAAGATGGGGGGGCTATTTTTAGACTTTCTTATGAAATGGTTTTCTTCTCTACAAATTTCTTTCTCTATATATTCCTTCTTCTGATTGCTTACTGCTTCTCTTATTAGATTTGTTAGGATGTTTAAGTGGCAAACGTATATCTGTTTGTGTGTGTATGTATGTATTGTGCGTGTAAGAGGGCGAGAGTATGTATTCAGAAAAGCACAGTATCTATGCAAATGCGGTTCTTTTCTAAGGAAAGGGAGCCATTAACCATTCAGAGCAGGTTTCGAAGCAGTGCAGCTACACAGGATTTTACCTTGAAGAGAGCAGCTGCCCAGTTTCAGTTAAATATATGTTTCAAGCTGTTGTTCTGAGAGGAATCATGTTGGTAATGCTTGACACGATCAACATTTTCAAATTTTACCCTACACACTGACTTATTTTAATATTTTTTAAGGTAATATACAAAAAAACCCCCACAAAATTCTTGTTTTCTTACATGTCAAAGTAGCTATAGAATGCTGTCTAGAGCTGATATGTGTACCAACACACATTTTTATCTTAGTGTCAAAGCTGTCTTTCAAATCTGTCTTGATTTGTCAGTATGGTTGCTGAAGGAAACCTTTTAAAGTAAACTCAACCCTCACATTTTTTTGATATCGGCTATTTGATTAAGAGTTATAAATGTTGCAGCAGCTTAGTAACATGCTTAAATCATGCAGAGTTGGGATTAGATTTATTTATTTATTTATTTATTTTTACAGTTAGTTCCTAGTGGACAAGCTTATGGTGCAGGCTGCAATGTTCTAACCATAACTGTCTTATTATTTTACTTTATTTCCTAAATTACACATATGTACCATCCATAATCATTATGCTTTTTTCCAAAGCAGTTAGCTGATGTCCATTTCTGACCCAAACACACTAACACCTTTTATAGGTAGTTATGATCTAATTACATAAATGAATCAATGTTGATGTGTAAGGACACCTCATGACGCATAATGTTGTTAGAACCAGTGTGAGCCTGTGGCGTCTCCATGGGGTGACTAAAAGACCTCCGTTTTCTAGTCGTGTCATTAGATACAGTGCATCAATTAAGCAAAGGCACCCAAGTGAAAGAAATGCTGCGCAAGTGTTTGCATTAGCCTTCATTAATCCCCTCGGTGTTGTTCAGCTTGGGGCAAAGGGTAATTAACACCTCACTGTTTCGCAGACCTCGACACAAGAAACCACACATACTCCTCAACAACTAGGACATGAATATGCATGCTTTTTTGTTTAAGCCTACAGGCTTTGAAAAAAAATCAACTTTTTTTGCACTCATTGCCTAGACAGAAACTGATATAATCACCTTGGAATTTCTATAATGACAGTGTGAGATCATGATTATTACCATAGTATCTCTTGGATTTTTGTCATCTCATGTCTATTGAATGTACATGGACAGATGGCATATTTTACCTTACATATTAAAAGACACATAGAAATAACCATAGGTAATATATATATATATATCCCATAAACAGAACTGGCATGTTGCTAAAGATTCTATTATATTCTATATGAAAAGGGCTTTGGTGCTTTTTCTTCAGTATAAAGACACTCCAGGAAGCACTCATTCTATTATAGCATCTCAAATAAAAAAAACAGAACAGAAATAGAGACAGTGTTTCAAAGGACTTATCAGAGAAGCAAAGCTTCTCGGAATTTTAGGTAAGTTGTTGAGTTCCTAGAACAGGTATAGCTTACATACAAGTTATGGTCATGTGACCTACTAATGCTCAAGCCCAAATTGCCTGGCCACGTGCCCTACAACAAGAGGTTACTATAAAGGGCAGAACCAGGAAGTGTATGTAGTACATATGGAATTGTTAGTGCAAGAACATGAAAACACTTCCAGACATTGCGTATTCTTTGTGAATCAATCATAATTTCTACAGAAGTACTCCGGCAACATTACTTAACAGACATATGTCTGGAAATCTCATCCTGTCTGAATAGTACTTTCTATAAGATAAGCAGCTGGGAGATTCAACCGCGTTAGCAGATTGCAGGCATAGTGAGAAAACTTGCAGTCTCTGTGAGAAGAGACGATGAGAACGGTTTCAGCGAGGTACACATCTGACAGGGGTAATATATGCAAAATGATGCAGCATTCAGACTGGAGGTTTAACTGTATGATCTGTTTCATCATTGAAACGTTCACTGAGCTTTCATCAGCCGCATTTACCTAGGGGCAGACAAACTATTTTGGCATATGCATTTGATACACTAACATTATGAGGTATATATAGGCGTTCTGGTTATATTGCTGTTTATTCTCCAGTGGTTCCAAGAGTGTTTGACTTGTCTCAAAGTCTGTTTGGGGAAGTCATGGATTTCACTTGGGTTCATTTATTTGGGCAATGTGTGATGTTGTTTTAATGAAGTGTACTTGGGAGGGTGGGAGTGGAAAAGAGATGGTTGTGGGAATAAAAATGGGTATATTTCGCCTAAGGCAGCATGTTTCAGGTTCAGATTACTGCATATCAAATCAGAAAAAAGCAAGAATCGGCCCATCAGCTTGAATCTGGTTCACAAAAGATTTACTTTTTAACCTCCACCAACCAGTAAGGGCTTGTACATACAACTCAGTGGCAGCTCATTCAATTCTGCACATTTTATAATGGAATGAGTAATAAAATCACAATGCAGTACACCATCTAACCAGAAAGGCTGCTCAACTTTAAACTCAACTGAAAAGATCTTTTCACCTTTATCCACCTTATAGCAGTTTTATTTTTCCTTCAGAAGCTTACGGTATTATGTTGCCAGCCCAACTGTTGGGAACAGATGCTTCCTGCCTCACTCATGAGGTCTTCGGTGATGGATGATGCCTGTGTGATGGCAGCGGGAAAACATATGAAGGTGTTGTTTTTTTTGTTAAATATTTTTAGGGACACAATACACAGTGAAGGGTCCTGTTTGCCTGTTTGCTCCCCCCAGTGTGCAAGAACAGGAAGAATGAACAAATAAAGCACTACCACAGCGATGGCTGCTGCGCTGGGCTTTGCAAAGTGAAAAGTGGCAAACACTATAATAGAACAACTCATCTGGCTTCGGCTGCTCTGTTCTGTCTGCTAACCTTGAAAAGAGGAGAGAATAATACTTCTCACATTACGTTAAGCGGGATCCCAATTAGATTTTCTGCTACGTTGCTCCATTTTTCTCTCACTACCCCGTTCTTCCTTCAGCCGAAATGGATGGTAATTCAACATGTCAGACGTATTGGCATTCTGTGGGAAAATGATTAAAGAACATGACTCATGGAGCCAAATCCCATCCGAATTTTTTTTAGTTTCATTGTACATTGCAGGCATCGACTCACAGATGCCTATTGAACTACTTTAGTCATCTCCTTGTGGTTAACATAATACTGGAATTGCATATTTAATTTAAAATGTGTTCATATCGCTCATATTCCTACCATTTACGATGATAACCAAAAAAGATACTATGGCAGATTAAACAGGCATTTTGGTGTTGAACAAAGATCTGGGGAGGATTTGTGTAAGTTTACAATCGTTGTTTTGTTAGGAGACATTCATGTCACATTTATGGAAGGAGTCCCGTAACAGTCATACCCTGTAAAGTTTCCCAGAACAGGAAAGTTTTCAGCACAGTAGAGTTTATGCTTTTTGTTTTCTCGGTAAAATGACAAGCTGCATTTTTTTTGTCTCATTAACTACAAGAGAGAGAAATGGTAGTTTGGGAACAACTGTTTATTGTTGCTATAATATAAGTGATAACAGGAGCTAACTAACTTGTCTAGTGGATGTTCCACAACATTAAATGTAATGGTAAAAGGTTGCTAAGTGTAATGTGTCGCTCAGTATTCATTTTTAAAATACCTTTATTTTCACATAACAGCACAGCACCGTTGCATGTTATTCTTTATTTCTTACTGTGTTCAATTTAAATTGTATTTACACTAGATAATGGCAGTGCAATCTTTTTAACAGGACCATTAAAATGTGTGAGTATTTTTTTTCTTTAAACACAGACTAATTTAATTAATCTTTCCTGGTTTTGAGAAGCTATGCAGTCTAATGACACTTATTTGGATTCTGCGTAACATATCAGCATTGCCAACATGTTAGTGTTGCTGCTTAGTGAATTTGATTTCATCCCCTGATTCTAAAAGTAATTTTTTAGGTGTGTCCACAACAGAAGTGAGCTGTCTTTACACTTCTCTGCCTACGTTGCCTCATAAGTCAATGTCATAGAAGGCAGCGCTTCGACAGCTATGAATGTAGTTGTCAGTAAACAGTTTGGTACACCCTTCAAAGGCACCATATGCAACAACATTGCCAACATGATGACATACTGTACACTTACACCAGCTATTTCTCAAATCTGAAAAAGTAAAACTAATTACAAATAACCTATGTGCACACAAACTGTTTTCTGCTGCCATTTTGCTGCAGCAGAGATCACTGACAGAATCATGGGATAGGAAAGACAGTGTTGCCTTTATAAATTGACCAGATGAAGGGATCCCAGACCATGCAAACATCTGGATACAGTCTGAGTATGCAGGATTGTTGAATGCTCAATTCTGATTGGTCAGAAGGTGTTGATTCATTTTCTATAACAGCAGCTCTGATAGTAGTTCCAGCTGTACATTTATACTTGTATGATGGATGCTCCACATAAATTGGAATTGTTATTTGGTGACATTTTCTATGAAGAGATGTTTATATAACATTTTTGGAAGGAGTCTCCAGTGTCAGCACTTTGTAACAGTCAGAGATATATATCATGTAAACGTATAGTATAATATATAAAATTAGATGTTATTTGCATATATGTTAATGCAGCACTATGGACCATATTTGTCTATGAAGTGTGCTATACTTGCACCTCAGCCATCCCGTTAGAGATGAAAATGACAATTTAACAATATTTAATTTGAATTGTGTGTGTTATTAACAGAGGCATTGTGCTTTGTAATCCATAACATCTCAATCCTTTCAAACTATTTTAACAGTAAAAAAATGCAGACCAACTGAAAACAGCACTTTGCCTTCTTTCAGAAGCATGTCTGTCTGAGATTTGTCTCAAGCTCAAACACTTTACGTATTACTTTGTTGTTTAGAGTGAGACAAGAGCGTTTATCACCAGCTTGGAAACAAGTTATTCCTCATTTGTTGGGAAATGCAGGCTACCACGCAGCAAGCATCTATTTACCCAACACAACACTGGCATATTAGGCCACGTTGCCTCGAACAATTTTTGTTTGGATATTGTGCGCGTCGTGAAAAATCGCCACACTCAGATGACGGCTTCTTTCTGCTGAGTCCGCTCTCCCTCACAGCCAGTTAACGTTTGGAATTGCTCCTAGACAACCAATCAGATCATGCAGATTGCACGTATATTGTGCTCGTGGGAGGAGTGTACACAGACGTGTGCCGGAGCTTGTCAAACAGGTGAGGAACAAACAGAGAAGTAGTGCAGACATGGTATATGCACAATTTCACGATTATGAAATAATAATAATATTTCAGGATCTTCAAGGGCCTCACATGCCAGGACCCTGTGTAGTCAGTCACCCTTTTCGCCCACTTATGACACCCCTGGTTACATGACAAGGTGCATTTTTTTGTATTCTTAACTTCAAGAGAGAGAAAAAAGAGAGGCTGGTGAGAGGAACAACTATTTATAGCTGCTATAATGTAAGTGACAACAAGACTTGTGTCATGGCTGTTCCACCATATTAAATGTTACTATAATAGGATAAAAAGTATGACATGTCCTTATTTAATAAATGAAACATTTTAGTGATATAAGAATCTATTCTTATATCACTAAACAACTTATATTCAACAATATATGCTATTGTTGGAAAATATTCAACTTTGGAGTTCACACTCCCCAGTTGTTGATTACTTTCCTGAATTCCTACATCACACCCCATTGTGTTATATCCATTGCTGAATGTTCTGATCCTGTAAATAATATACTTACAGAAATATTTCAGCACCTGAGTTATTAGGACAGTGTGTTGTATCAGATCTCACATGCTCAATCCTCAGTCGGAGTGTTGGGAGTGAGAATAGTCTCCAGCGGATACTCATTCTCGATGAAATGAGCCAGAAAAAAAAAATCACACAAGCCCAACTGTATACCATTCAAATATTACCATGGCAACAGTATTTTCGAGTGCTTACTATCATGCACATTCAGAGATTCACTCTGGACATGGCATTTGTGAATTCAGAAGCGGTGTTTTGTCATTGTGTTCTAGTGTATTGTTGCTGGCTATTTCAAATGTTCTTTCAGATGGCATCAGCAGCTAACAACATGTCTGCTTGCCAGCTAATCATTTTTCAAGCCCGTGGCTGGCCCTCTTGATTTGTGCTACAGGCAGCTTCGGCTAAATGAAATCAATTAAATGCATGCTTGTAGATGACGACCGCTTCCAGCAGATCAGCCCTTTGATGAAGAAACAAAACTAGATTAATAGAATTGAATAGAGGACTCAATTTAAAATACATGCTGGATTTAAAATAGCCAGTGCTCTAAAAGGTAATGTGTGTGTGTGTGAGAGAGAGAGAGAGAGAGAGAGAGAGAGTGAGTGTGTTCTCTTCCTTTTCTGCTTTTATTGTTCCCCAGAATCACTGTAACCAGAATCACTTCTTTTAACAGCATTGCTTTATTGCCTTTAAATTAGTGCACCTGTTAAGATCAGATCTAAACCATTTATTCCTCCTGTTGGTTGAATGAGGGTATTTGAATATAGACAGTTTAAGTGGAAGTGGAAACAGGTTTTGCACAATATTAGGGTTGAGAATGCAACATCATTACTTTAATGATTTACTAACTGCTAATAAACACAATCCATGGTGTTGTATTTTCTGCTGTTAATTCCCTTCTAAATGGTGCTCATTTTCTTACCCCTATTTGCACTGTAGATTGTGAACATTTATTGACAATATCAATAATATTAGGGATTATATATATAGTCAGAATGTTTTATGTAATCATTTCTATCATAATAGCAACAGATGATTTACGTAATCTAATCTAATAATAAACACATTCAGTAATGTGTTATATAACAAAGAAAAAAACATATAAAACCTTTTCTGTAAGTGGACTTTTTTTAGCATTTATAGAAGGAATCTCCAGTGTCAGCGCTTTGTAACAGTCAGAAAGTTTTCCGCCACAGGAAAGTCTGCAGGGCAGAGGACTTTGTGTGTTCCAGTTTCGCAGTAAATTCAGCTGTTTTTGTTTTTGTTTTGTTTTTCTTATTAATGTTGAGACTTCATTATGGAATGACTGTTTATAGCTGCTATATTGTAACTGATAACAGGAAGATGTCTCACACTCATTGAGCACTTTATTAGGAATACTTCTACACCTACACTTTCATGCAATTATCTAATGAGCCAATCGTGTGGCAGCAGTGCAGTGCATAAAATCGTGCGGATATGGGCCAGCAGCTTTGGGTAATGTTTACATCAACCATCAGAATGGGGAAAAAATGTGATCTCAGTGATTTTGACTGTGAGATGATTGTTGGTTTGAGTATTTCTATAACTGCTGATCCCCTGGGATTTTCATGCACAGCGGAAGCGCCTTGTTGATGAGAGAGGTCATCGGAGAATGGCCAGACTGGTTTGAGCAGGCAAAGGCTACAGTGACTCAGATAACCACTCTATACAATTGTGGTGAGCAGAAAAGCATCTCAGAATGCACAGCGCATCAAACCCTGAGGTGTATGGGCTACAGCAGCAGAAGACCACATTGGGTTCCACTTCTGTCAGCTGTAAACAGAAAGCTGAGGCGGCAGTGGGTACTGGCTCACCAGAGCCTGGTCTGATGAATCTCGATTTCTGCTGAGGTGGTACAGATGGTAGGGTCAGAATTTGGCACCAACAGCATGAATCCATGGACCCAACCTGCCTTATGACAACAGTCCAGGCTGGTGGGAGTGGCGTAATGGTGTGGGGAATGCTTTCTTGGCACACTTTGGGCCTGTTAATACCAGTCAATCATCACTTGAATGCCTGTTTGAGTATTGTTGCTGACCATGTGCATCCATTCATAGCCACAATCTTCATTACCCATCTTCTAATGGCTACTTCCAGCATGCTAATGTTCTTCAGTGGCCTTCCCAGTCACCAGATCTGAATCCAATAGATCACCTTTGGGATGTGATACAACAGGAGATTCGCAGCATGAGAGTGCACCTGAAAAATCTGCAGGAATTGCATGATGCAATCATGTCAACATGGGCCAGAATCTCAAAGGAATATTTCCAACATCTTGTGGAATCTATGCCACAAAGAACTGAGGCTGTTTTGAGAGCGAAAGGAGGCCGTACCCAGTATTAGTATAGCATTCCTGTGGTCAGTGATATGTATTCCATAACATTAGATATTACTATAAATTATTAAAAAAACAAAACATGTTCATTAATACATTAAACTCTACAATAATTGACAAATGTGTGCTGTTGTAGATGAGACATAAAATACTTCAGGATATGCTGTTATTGGAAAATAACTTTGAAAAATCAACTTTGGGGTGGTTACAGTAGTTCCGCTTCTCACTGGGCTATATCACAGCACCTGTTGTGGATTAATTTTCTACAACAGCATGCTCCATCATGTTTTATTTTTTACAGCATTCGATTTTTTTTTTGTAAGTTATTATATCAAGCTATGCGGGTCCCTGGAGGACTAGTGGTTAGGGTCCGGTTCCCCGCCAGGGAACCATCTCTAGCCACTGGAGCTGTGCACAACAGTGCGCTCTCATTGCTGGTCCCAAGCCCGGATAAAACTGTGGAGGGTTGCGTCAGGAAGGGCATTGGGCAAAACAACTGTAACAAATCAAATACGCACAGTTTTTGTGGCTTATTTATCTATTGGAGAAATTTCTAAATCTACCACTTACGTCTTCCACTGGAATAACTGGAATGCCTCAATGGTCAGTTCTTGGCTCATTGCCTGGATGTCTAGCAGATTAATGATTTTAAAACAGAAGTTCTTGTTGTTAACCTTAACAGTAATCCTGGGGATCAACTTTAATAATCCTAGGGATATAAAGGTAACTCTATGCCCCTGGTCTGAGTTATCAAAGCTTATGCTAGAAATCTAGGCATTATTTATTACTCTCATTTGAACTTTTCTATGCTTACCACAGCTTAAAACCTGTTCAGTCCTGCTTTTCATATTTAAGAAATATTTTGCCCTGTCTTTTTACACAGAAAGAAAATATATTCATATGCTGGAGATTATTATTCACGCTTGTATACAATAACTTTGGCACCATACTTAAGTCTTGTTTCTGAGCATTTGTACTTTACTTAAGCTTTCTTTTCACCTAATACTTTTGACTTTTACTACATTTCAAAAAGAAAAATCTCTACTTTCTACTAACTACATTTTCAAACACTACAGTTCTCTATAATCATATACAGTATTTGTAATGTCATAATGTGACTTTTTTTTTTTCAAATATTCCATTGAAATTAACAACCAGCTAACATCCAAATCTAAAGCATAATCTAAACTTTAACAGTTGTGACAGTGAGAATGAAACCTCATCTCCATCACTGTGATCTATCTTTTTTGCTGTGTACACATTGTACTCATCAGAGGAGGTTGCTGATAGGTAGAGTTATTATTATGCTAGCTATCATTTATGATATTAGGACTAAAGCTGTTGTTAGCTAGCCTTAGCTAATATATTTTCACTTGGGTTAAAGAGGCACTAATTAAACCACTGGACATTAAAGTCAGTGTGTGGTAGGAGGCTTATGTTTTTCTGAATCTTTCTTGAGCTTGTACTTTTATGCTTTAAGTAAAGTTAAGAGTTTCTGCTCTTAAATTTCTAATGTGAAGAATGTGAAGCTGCAGCGGTTCAACATTTAACATTTATTTATTTATAAGTACAATAAACTAGATCAGGATTGGTTTCCTTTTTTTTTTGACTGTTTGGAATTTACAATTGATTTTAATTGATTTGTGTTTGCTTTCTGTGTTCAAAAGTGTGTATTATTAGTGTGTATTGCATTTTAAATGTGAATTTTTTTTTTTAAAAAATGTATCTACCTATCTTACTAACTTTGTAACATAACCTTTTGCATGCATAACCTAACGTAAACTTGACGTCAGTCAAATGTCATACCAAAATGTTTCATAGAGTATTTATTGGTATAAACTAGCATTTGACTTCGAAAGACATTTTCAGTATCAATATAAAATTTTGCCATGTGAAGTTAAATTGTGCATGGATTTAAATGGGAGCTACACACACACACACACACACACACACACACGCACACAAAATCCTCATCCAATATACAACCAAAGGTCCAGTGTAAACAAACCCATCTCCTGGTTAATAATGGTTAATGATCTATTTTTTGTCTGTCAGGGGAGGTCAGGCAATCATGAGCTCTATGAAATAAACAATCATTAAGAGATAGTTACTTAAGCTCTCCAGAGGTGGCCAACTGTCATAACAACAATTAATTGATGTTAAGAGGGGGCGAGTCTGCTTCTCATCATCTCACTTTCATACACAAGCCCAAACGGTGTAGTGGAAAAGGCAGGCGGATGGATACAAGAATCTTTTAACTTCCTCTGATGTTATTAGCACCTGGGTCATTTGCATTACAGCTTTTAGTTTGTGTTAAATGAACATTAAATCATAGTGTGTTTTCTTTTCTCTTTTTTTTGGCAGGTTTTTTAAGCACAGGAGACCAGGCGGCCAAAGGCAACTATGGGCTCTTAGATCAAATCCAAGCCCTGCGCTGGACTAGTGAAAACATTGCCTTCTTTGGTGGTGACCCGCTACGCATTACGGTTTTTGGATCTGGGGCCGGGGCATCTTGTGTGAACCTCCTCACGCTGTCCCATTATTCTGAAGGTAACCGCTGGAGCAATTCGACCAAAGGTACAATGCAGAGGTTGCAACTTTTGACCCTTTTCGGTGTTTGCATGCTGTGTTTGTTTGCATGCTTATTCTTATATATCTGAGATGCACATGTGCTTTTTGCATGGGATCGTGTTTTTTTTTTTTTTTTTTTGCTGTACTAACAAAACACACGATGTATGCATCATATACTTCGAAGCCTCCCACTGAAAATCACCACAGGGCATTTCATTCATCTTTGCTTTTCATCCAAATAACCTGCTGGGTTTTGATTCGGTTGCAGAATCCACTACAGTCCTCAATGACTACATCTGGCACCAACACCCATCCATACTTTCTGCTGTTTTGTTTCCAGCAGCAGCACTGCATACTGATATGTGTGTGTGTGTGTGTGTGTGTGTGTGTGTGTGTGTTTACCCCGCACAGTGCATACACGCTTTTGCTGTTTCTACAGTAATACATCCATTCATCACCTGCCACTACTACTCTTATGGATTTTTATAATGACAAAATACTTACTGGTAGTGGACTCCAGAATTATTGGCACCCCCCGTGAAATACTGCACATGCAATGAGCAGTATTTCGAGTTTGCACATAAACATATGTGGTCATGCTTTTAACACATTTAAATTATTTTCTTTTTTTCCAGCCAGCTGTATATCTTTTCTTGCAAAACACTATTGGTATCCCCACTTTAAGTAATATCTAATGAGGCATGTCAGGAACATGGTCAAAATGTTCAGTTTTGGTCACAACATAAGATCCCTGCTATATTTCTAATGACAGCAACTTTCCAATACTTCCAGACATTTTCTCTTTTTTAATGACCTTAATTCTGCTTAATTGTATTTTAAAATCTATTTTTCTCCCTTTGTTGACTTGTCTGTTTATTATCCCCCAGAAAAACAGATGATGATTAAAGGCAACAACCGATTGAAAAAGGTAGATCATTGTATAAAATAGACATTACATACAAACATTTTTGCCCATTCTGTGGAGAGGTGCCAGTAAATCTGGAGTTGACTCTGTAGTACTTGTACTGCTTGCTGGATCCAAAATTGTCACGGTATCAGGGTCATAGCCTTCTCGATGCTCCTGCATTAGATCATATTATTCATCGTTTGTCTTTCTGCTGGCACACGTTAAAAGAGCTAAATCTGTCTGACCTGAAAGCAGTTACCTATAAAAAATGTATTTACATTGTCTCATCTTTATTGAGAGAACTCTAAAGCAGTCATCATAATTTTCACAAGTTCATCCTTAGCATTTATCTGGAGGAATAACCATTTGACCAATTGGAAAAGTCCTTTAATTCCATTCGTCTCTTCCTCACACTCTCCAGAGCTGGCATTACACCAGCCTACTAACCACGGGATTCTCCCTCTCCTGTCATTGCCACCGTTATTATACATTATTATAAACTTTTTGAAAAAAATTATATTTTCCCCCCATCCCCCTAATTTAGTCTTGGCCAGTTCTCACCCACCAGCCAGCTTTCCCCTATCATCCGACAGCTACCAACCAGAGAAGGTGGAGGCTGAAGACAACCACATGTGAACTACTGTTGATTATCCCTCTTTCTAGATGTGTATTATATCTTTCATTAATAAACATCCCATGTGTCCACCTGTGCAAAACTTCTCTCCAGCCACTAGCACACCTTTACTATATCACCATCATTCAAATGATTGTCGAGATGATCTCGTCATTAACCAGACTATTTTTATTTTATTTTACTTTATTTTACTTTACCAGAAGACGTCTCTAGGTTACGTATGTAACCATGGTTCCCCGAGGGAACGAGACGCTGCGTCGAAACGCTATGGGAACGCATAGCGTTTCGACGCAGCTCGAGTTCCTGAAGGGGAACTTACTTTTTCTCCTATGTTTTCACTTTTTGTGTGTGCACAGCAGCAGCCTTGAGTGTTAAAACACTCTATATAAATTGAATGCATTATTTTATTTTGTTTTATTGTTTTATTTTAACTTAAAATATACCTTGTCTCCCTTTCTTTCTTTTTTTTTTGTACAGCAGCCATGGGTGTTGAAAATATATGAATATATGAAAATATATTAATTTAATGCATTCTTTTATTTGTTTATTTATTTTTATTTTATTGATGTTTTTTTACTTTGTTATTTTAATTAAATTTTTTGTAAGGGTTCAAAAACAGCAAAAACAGCAAAGAAAATGCACAGGATTTTTAGGATCTTAATTGAATTAGATAAGAACAGTGTTTTAGTATATTTTGTTTTAATATATTTTGGCTCAAATGAGAAATCTTATTTACAACTGCACAAATTAAATTATTTCATCTGCTATGGAATAGATAACAAAACTGGAATAGATAACTGTTGTTTTGAAACCAATTTTTCATACAGACTAGTGTTTCTGTTGGTGTATGTAGCATGAGCATACCAGTAGTGGGTCATTAGGATAAAATATTTACTTCACATTGTTGTATAACAGTATTTTAAATTATTAGCAGAATCTGCTATTTGATTCTAATTGTATGGGAAATACTACCCAGAAAACCTTGCTTCTGTGTCCCCCTAACACAGTCATCAAATATAGACTTTCAGTGTATGTGAGCTGACTCAGGGGAGCTGAGAAATGTGCAGAAAAAGTCCGGTTTGGTTAAATCAGGTTTAAACTCAGGGAAATGCGTATTTAAATATTCATATCCTCATTATATGCCCCATGCCATGCTGAATTGGTGACGTTTTATTATTTTTTTTCCTCACAAATATTTGCCAAAGGTTTTTGGCAGATGTTAACTTAGTAACATACGAGATACACAAACACACACACACACGGATGCACACATCCACTCTTGGCATTGATTGATTTGCATGAGGTTTCCATGACAACCACTAATTATGTTTATGCCTCATCATTTGTACTAAAAGCTATAATTTACATTAATGCTGTCATAACAATGATGTTTTGTTCAATTATTTGAAATTATATTGCATGTAATGGGCCTGCTTATGAGTTTTATTTAAGCCGTGTCTGTCTGTGTAATGTTCTCTTTTTGTTATCAGTGTTAGAAGTAGTATCGGTGTTATTAATTTATAGTCATATTCTCCCAGGATTGTTCCAGAGAGCCATAGCTCAGAGCGGCACGGCCCTGTCCAGCTGGGCAGTGAGTTTCCAACCAGCTAAATACGCACGCATGCTGGCCAGAAAGGTAGGATGTAACTATCACGACACAATGGAACTGGTGGAGTGCCTGCAGAAGAAGGACTACAAGGAGCTGGTGGAGCAGGACATCCAGCCAGCACGCTACCACATTGCCTTCGGCCCAGTCATTGATGGCGACGTGATCCCAGACGACCCACAGATTCTCATGGAGCAGGGCGAGTTCCTCAACTACGACATTATGCTGGGTGTGAACCAGGGTGAGGGTCTCAAGTTTGTCGAGCTGGTGGTGGATGGAGACAGCGGTGTGCAGGCCAATGACTTTGACTATGCAGTGTCCAGCTTCGTGGACGACCTGTACGGCTACCCCGAGGGCAAAGACGTGCTGCGCGAGACCATCAAGTTCATGTACACGGACTGGGCTGACCGGCACAATCCAGAGACCCGTAGGAAAACGCTGCTGGCGCTTTTCACTGACCACCAGTGGGTAGCGCCTGCTGTGGCCACAGCTGACCTGCACTCCAGCTTCGGCTCGCCCACTTACTTTTATGCTTTCTACCACCACTGCCAGACAGAGCAGGTGCCCGCGTGGGCGGATGCAGCTCATGGAGATGAGATCCCTTATGTCTTCGGCCTGCCTATGATCGGCCCTACCGAGCTCTTTCCCTGCAACTTCTCCAAGAATGACGTGATGCTCAGTGCTGTGGTCATGACCTACTGGACCAACTTTGCTAAGACTGGGTGAGAGAGTAGAAGTTTAAAAAGTAATTGTTTAAATGGTAGTTTGAAGCAGACTTTCGTTTACTCATAGTAGTACATATATATTTTTGTATAAACAGTTTTGAAGTAAAAAATAAATAGAGTACATTGTATTATTGATGTAATTAAAGTAGCATCACATATTTTATTATATATTATATAAAAGAGAGTTTCACCTCTTTTGAAATTGATATTCATCCTTTTATCATTATTTGCTAATATTCATATAGTTGACTCTTGACTTCTAATAATTGTCTAATAATTTTCCTGACATAACCGTGATATGGTTTTCTATATATTTATATTGTCCAATGATGTTAAAGTTAGAGACAGAGTGAATTTAGTGTTAGTTTGACTTTGAGATATGTCATCACAACTGAGGATGAAAAATCAATTTGTGTAACTGGCAAATGTGCAATTTCTGTTCTCTGCCTCGTTCCTGTTAATTAAAACACAGGGTCAGATGTCAGGAGACAGTGATGTTCAATGAGAACATACACTCTTCCCCATTGCCTTTAAGCATGTCTCCATGTCAGTAAGTGTTTCTGCAAGCAATAAAGGGGCAGCATAGCCTTTTCCCAGCCATGGGGACTATATGACAACTAATGACTTTCATATAGAGTAGAACACTGCACTGTCATATCACGCAGGATCTCAATAAATTGCTGTCATATTTCATAGTGCAGGCAGTTGACAGTGTGTGCTGACTTGCTCCTTATGTCTTTGCCAGGCTTGGACGAAAAGATATTTAATGTATTGAGCAGTGTAATTGTGGTGTCTTACTCATTGTTTATGGCCTCTCACCCTAACTCACAGTGACCCCAACCAACCAGTGCCGCAGGACACCAAGTTCATCCACACCAAGCCCAACCGCTTTGAGGAGGTGGCGTGGACAAGGTACAATCAGAAGGAGCAGCTGTATCTGCACATTGGCTTGAAACCACGTGTCAAGGAGCACTACCGTGCCAACAAGGTCAACCTTTGGCTCGAGCTTGTCCCACACTTACACACCCTCAATGAGGTCACGCAGGTCGTCTCATCCACCAGCACCACCACCAAGGTGCCTGCGCCAGACGAGACACCACAGACTCCCAAGAAGATGCCAGCCAACACCAAGAGGCCCTTCCCCACACCTTTCCCCACCGAGACACAGGATGCAAACCAAAATCAGAACCACAACCAACCATTCCTGGTGGAGCAGCGTGACTACTCCACCGAGCTGAGTGTCACGATTGCCGTTGGAGCTTCTCTTCTCTTTCTCAACATCCTGGCCTTTGCTGCACTCTACTACAAGAAAGACAAGCGGCGGCACGATGGGCATCGGCGTGGGAGCCCTCAGCGCGCCAATGCCACCAGTCAACTGGCACCCGTACCCGACGAGGAGCTCATGTCACTGCAGATGAAGCGTGGTGAGCTGGAGCGTGAGTGCCCTCTTGTCTTGAGGAGCGGCTGTCCACCTGACTACACCTTAGCCATGCGTCGCTCACCTGACGACGTACCACTCATGAGTGCCAACACCATCACCGTCTTGCCCAGCACCATGCCCAGTGCTCTCGGACCGTTGCATCCGTTCAACAGCTACGCAGGAGTGCAGCACAACAACACACTGCCCCACCCACATCCCCATTCGCATTCCACAACCAGAGTATAGCCACACACCTGCACACATATATTCAAAGGATTTTGGTTTTGGTGAAGCATATCTGTGCTACCACCATTTTGCAGAACATGGAATACACCGTGGGGTTTCTTTTATCTCCTTTCGGAGGAAAACTAACGTTTTATATTAGAAATGTGAAATGAGAAGAAAATCACAAAACAATTTCAGATTTAATGAAAAACAAAAAACAGAGATGGATGATTTTTTTAAAAATCCTGGTATCATAGACAAGGCCTGGCCTATTTCCTGACATAGAAGTATCACTACAAGTTGGCAGTTACTGAGTTACAGAGGCTGTGGCAGAGAGGGCGCGTGGGAGGCCCTGTGTAAATGAAGAAAATATATTGTTTTCCAGAGGCACTCGAGTGTTGAGTACTCTCTCTGGAGCGGGCAGGAGATGCTGCTTACTTAATTTAGGCAAGTGTTCTCCTATAGATGGAGGTATTGTAAGATACGGAATAAAACATTACTGGAAAAAGAGGGGTGGACAAGAACTTCTCAAGAATATGCACAATGTCTTGGAATCTTTTTTGTCAATTTATTTTTGGGAACAATTTTATTGTATAGAATCTATTTACATATCTAGATATGTACGCAAAGCTGTTTAAGCTCTGACTCTGGGGCATCAGTACTGGAGAATCTGCCAGCAGCTCATATACTGGGGTGGGAACGTCACTGGTTTTCTGGCAGATATAGCTTCATCACACAAGTGCTGTCTGTATGGAGAACTGAAGGACAACAAAAGGGAAGCTGGATATTTTTTAGCACGAAGCGCATGACAATTTATCTGCTTGGTGGCTGTTCTGCTGATTAAGTCTTTATTAAAAAAAAAAAAAATTCCCCATTGGATCCGTTTGAGGAAATACTGCTCCGATTGGCTCACAATTCTACCAAAATCGGAATACGCTGGCACGGACAAAGGCAACGGTTCCCGAAAGGATGTGGTTGAAACTGAAAGTGGGGGGGGCAGGAATATGCTACATAGAGTGCATTCACAAATAGCTTGAGTGAACGTGGTTATAAGGACTAGTTTTGTACAATGTGTCTTGGTAAAACTTTTTAATAGTGGTGAGTCACTTGCTGTTTGAGATCCCATTTGTGGGATAGTCATGATTTTTTTTTCTTTAATTTGCTTGTTTGGGCTTGCTGTATTACATTAATTTTATTTATTTTTATTTTACCAATTTTACCTTAGAAAATAACCCTCATCATTTAGTTTTTGTTTTAGCCATACTTATCAGGAAGCCCCCTGCATAACAGAAGCCCCAAGAAATGAAGTTGCCGGGAACCATTCTGCATAACTTTAGTTCTCCGGAATGTGATTGGTTGCATTGATTTTCTTTTGCGCGTGCCCCTTTATTGAGTCCCTTGCTGTAGCCCTACTTAAAAATGAATGCTTATAAATTTCTCCCTGATGCAGGGAGGCTCTGCTGACAGTGTAGATTTGAAGGCCCTCTCATCTTCTTTTGCCCACATCTGATCACAGCAGGTGCCGAGGTGGTGGTGTGAAAAAATAAAAAATAAATAAGTAGGGAAAAAAAAGTTCACCTGAGCTCTACTAGTAGAGGATCATTTTCCACAGTATATCACGCTATCACTAGAAACGCCTTTAAAATCATTTCCCATGCTGATTAGCATGTCTGTCACTTTCACTTTGGCCCTCCTTTAGTCATTTTGCTGTCATTCTTAGATAGGCATTAGATTCTTCTTTTTTTTTTTTGAACACAAGACTAGCTGTTCTTCCATTACTGCAATTCCGCATTCTGTCTACACAGGCAATTAGTATTCAGCTTGCCCATATTCTGCTTCTCCACATGTTATAGCACTGTGGCGAAGTAACCTGTCAAACGCAGATAAAAGTTGGCTTTGCTTGAGTCTCTTTTGTCTCTCCAAAATTCCTCCGTGCATCTGTATGAGTAGAAAAGGCTGCTGCAGGAATGGTTGGCTCTTTTCCGACATCCTTCCTAATCTTCTTGATTACTAGTAGTGGACGGTATGACAGCTGATCCTATAAATCAGTTAAAGTTCTTATTAAACACACTACATTCACACTAGCAAGTGACAAAGCAACAGGCGACAGCTCGTTTTCTATATACAGTATGTGCGTGACATGGAGTTGCAATTTCTGCAAGCAACATTTGCATTGAGATTTTCTGAACTCTATGGAAATTATGTATGATGTGGTAAAGCGACTTATCCAAACTTATCGACTAAGATGATTTCCTGGACCAATCCTATGGCACGTGTGGCCTGACATTTCTTCAGTTCCCTACACACAACTTTAGTTCCTACCAGCAGTTAGTTCCCTTTTACTGTTTGACATGCAAAAATGGAAGAAAATCTTACAACCGTGGTTTCATGTTGTGATGATGTGTATACAGATTTGATGGGAAAAAAAGCTTGGAAGGAAGTAGCAAAGATCATGCAGTTATCGTACAAAGCTAGGATGATGGCTGTCATTGGCCAGTCAGTGATCAGATTCTTGATGAGATGTTATAGAGACAAAAATACTGTCAGGTGTTTTCGTACTGATGAGAAAAGCTAATAACTGTGCAGTCCTGCACTATGGCTGCACTGAAGGCTACTGCCGGTAAGATCGTTAGCTTAAATAATCACTTTTAATGATTTTAAAGATTTTACTAGGACATACTAATGTCTATATCGACAAAATAGCAGGTAAACATCATATTATAAGCAGTGTGGTTAGCATAGAAATAAATAAGGAAAATGCACAGCATTGGACCTGCCTGCTGTGTTTTGATTGGCTCGTGTGCCTATTGCAAACAACTCAAAATCCTAAAAATAAAAGCTGCTGTTTATTTTTATAACCAATATCAATGAAACAGTGTTCATTCAGTGTTGGAGTGGTTTCCTAAATGGCAAATGTAAATTTAATTTGGTTTGTCTTTACATATTCAACATGAAATGGGTTCAGTTTGGTTTCATAATTCGTTCACCAGGAAACCAAAGAATACCAAAAACATTGGTTAAGAACTTGAACCATCAAATTATACCATGAAAAATATTGATATCATAATCGTTTTACACTAGACCGTGATGTTTTTTTTTTTTTTTTTGCTCATACATACTCCTCTCCTCTCCACCACAAAAATATCTAAAGGCAGCACTTTCACAATTGACCTTAACATATTTGAAATCTGAGAACCCTATGAGTAATACAGTGCCATCAAGGAGTGATTAATTAAAGCGCTTGTGAGTTCAGAGAGATATGGGTTATTCAGAAGAGTCACAGTGACGCACAGGCACACTGCCAGTGAGGAGAGAAAGAGAGAGTAAGACAGAGGACTTAAAAAAAAAAAAGTAAAAGGAGAAAATTATGCAGTTGTCCCAGGGCCCAGGTGACCTGTGACACAGCACAGGTCCCAAACAAGATGTTCCCTTCTAGAACATGGCCTCCACTGGGCTGCTGCGTTCCTGTCCACTCTGTTCCTGCCGAGCAGCACAGTAAATACAGTGCAGGAGAAGCTTGAGCTTTAACTAAAGCCCACCGCACAGCCTCGCTCACTCAATCAATACAGGTATGTATATGCAAAGCAGCCCTGCCCCGAGTTCCCTTCCAAGCGAGACTCCTTTTGAGCAGCGTTCAAATTTAATGAGCCGTTCATACGAGGGCTCCTTTGAGGATTTGTCCCATATATTTGCATGTAGGACCAAGGTGAGAGCTGGGAAACATCAGTTACCGAGGAGAGCTGCAGGGCTCGATATCACACACCATCGACAAGATGAGCCTCAGAACTGAATGTATTACAACATCGAGTGCCATTTACAATTTGTTGTTTTTTTTTTCTTTTTTTTTCTTTTTTTCTTTTGTTCTATCTAAGCTTCAAAGGGACGATCAGAATGCCTGTTCATGGGAACCATATCAGAGGGCGGTTGTAATGTAGATTATTTGTCATTATGTCTTTATTTCTGGTTAAATAGGACTTACTCTTCTGGAGCACAATAAATGATTTTATTAAGCTGAATTTATATCACTCCTTTTTTAGTCTTGTCTTGTATGAAGAAGTTTATATTTTGTCTTCTCTTTCTGGTCTCGCTGTCGCTCTCTCTCTCTCTCTCTCTCTCTCTCTCAATCCACACACACACACACACACTCACACAAATACATGTTAAAAAATACAGTTAATCAGAATTAGGCAAAAAGTAAAAAGAAGAAAACAGTACAAATCAATCAATCAGTCTGGAATGGATGAAAATTTACTGGCATGAGATGAGACAATGATGTTGACTGGTCAGTGCGCTGCTGTTTTATCTGCCTTAGATGAATGCTCTAATATGAGCAATGTTTTGCTTTGCATAGATCACTTAGCACAGACAACTTCAAAAATAACTACTGTGTAATTTTAATATATATAGTATAATGACAAAAAGCAATGCCTTCAATCTAGAGAAAAAGATTCGGCCGTTCCACAACTGAAAATCTGCCAGGAAACTTGTGTAATCATCAACCAATGGAAAATAATGTGTTCTTCATTGTAGCAGCATCTGGAAAGCTGGAATTCTCCTTCATTTTCCACCTGTCCGGTTTGGCTCTGGCATCCATGACCTACTTTCTACCAGAGCAGATATACAGTGTAATAAACACACACCACACAGCTTACAATTTTATGTACAGTATGTGTTACATCTTCAGTGAATTCACTTTGGTTGGACTTCAGTGGCTTCACATGGTTATTATATAATTAATAACTAGCATATTTTACGTTGTTTGGGTTATTTTCTGCAAGGTTTTAATAACATATCATGCAACACTTATTTCTAAAAGTAATCAAAGCTAGAATGTGCTAGATATTTGGAAGCCGACTCATGGTTGGCCTGGTGGGTGAATTGTTTTGCTTTTTATGAGGGCTACAAAGTATATTTTTCTCCATTAAGTGTGTGCTTTGTAGTTTACACTGTATTAATGAGATGCTAATGAAGTGCTGACTAGATCCTTGTTAAACAACATATATACATTTCAGTTGTTCCTAGTTTAGTTGTTCATGTTTAGCACTTTTTTGGTCATTGTAAAGTTTGAGTAAAATAGGATCTTTATTATGCAAAGTTCAGACATAAATCTATATACAATTTGAATATTATGAGTATAATGCTTTTTAATGACCAGAGCTCAGAAGGAGCTGGTTATAAGCAATTCTCTAATATCCATGGTGACAAGCACTTTTCAGCTATGTGACTTCATTTACATGCTATTCTTAAATAATTAGATAGTATTTTCTTTAACTTTTAAAGGTTATCATTAAAATAAGAGTTTCTCAGGGTTTTGCGGTAAGCACTGCTTAGGAATTCATTCTCATTTTGTCTCATGTCTACACTCACTGGGCCGTGTTCAGAGTTGCTGACTTCTAAAAGTCTAAAAGTTCTGTCTATATTTACATGGGTAAAGTTACGTGTATTCAGAATCAGGTTATGCAAGTGCTTAGGTTGGTTTTCTGAGTGCACCATTCAGCACAAATTACCTGCATGTAGTTCACGCCTCTGAGGTTGCCAAATTTTTCTTCAGGAGAAGTGTTTAAGATAGGATTTTTCAATAGCATTTACACCACTGCCTTTATCAAGATTGAAGTCAGTTATGTCAATTGAGATGGGCTTTAAAGGGGCAATACTTTGTTTATTTATTTGATATGGGCCTCAAATGGCATAGGCCTCTGTAGTTTTTTTTTTTTTTGAGATTATTTACAGTCCAAAACATAACTTTAAGTGTGGCATATTGTGGTTACATCAAACTGTCAGACAGTGGAACTGGAATAAACACTGCTCCTTACTCGAGCTCATATTGTGCAAGAAAAATGCTCTTAAGTTTAAGGTCAGAATCGAACATAACTGAGACACCCCTCATGCAATTTCCTCCTCATGCATAACTCTCACACAACTTCTGACTAGCAGTAGTTATGTCTGAGATCTGAATATCCGTGTGTACAATTTCTTAAAAGTGTAATTTAATTTCAGTTCAAATTTAATTAAATTAAAAGTTTATTCATTTCCAGCTATGTGCGCTTAAATCAACAGTGAATACAGCCCATTGAAAGTACATGCATTCTATAAATAGTTTTGTTCATATAATGTATATAAAGAGATACTATTTGTAGCCAATGTAATTTTATCTGTAGTATTTGAAAAACACCAGTGTCATGGTGCTGATCAGAGGGAAGCTCTTATATGTACACAGAGTTCATATTGACACATAGATCAACATTAGTGTATACTGTAGTACCTGATATTTGCACAGTAATTTATTCATAGTGCCTCTATGTTTCCATATGCAAAGCGTCTATGTTATTGCATTGCTGTTGGCCAGATGGCATTCTCCATTATATCCCTAGACCTCAAATGCCATCTAATGTGGATTAATACAGGTTCTGCCAGAGGCATAGTCTGGTCAGGATGGAGCCTAGCTGTCATGTCTTAATACCGTATCCCAATCTGTCAAACTGCCTGCTCATTTCATGTTCGTGTATCCAATAAGTTTCTCATATCCGCCCCAGAGGAGAGTGAAATTAAAAAGATGAACCATTACCAATCAGTTGGGATTTTGTCAATCTCATCATGTCTCTCTAACCTTCTTTCCTGTCTCTCTGGCTCTCCTGTGAGATGAGTAGATGCTTGGATGCCCCATCAGTTATTTAGCTAATGAATGTCTGCTTGTCATGTTGAGAAAGAGCAAAACCGGGACTGTGTGTGTCTCTGGTTGTCAGGTAGAATCCACACTCACCCTTGACAGTACTCTTTTTTGAGTGTGAGGACTATTGTGTTTGTTCCACGTTTCACCTTGTGATGGATGGCCACTGTCAAGAGATGTGTCCTAATATGTGTGTCTCCTTTCTACGCTTTTCAATCTTGTTTTCTCTTTTAGTCCCAATGCCTCATGTCTTTACCCCCCTCCCATCCCATTCCTTGCAGTGTCCTGCCCTCTTCAATTCAGTAGGTATATTAGTAAATAGGAGTGTAGCTATTTTCAAAGTTCTGTGTCATGCATTGATATAAAAGCTTGGCAAGAGTAACCTTTGTAGACAGTCTGTTAACATAGAAAGGCCTCCCGGGTCTTTTTTTTTTT
>CM040985.1:18024579-18072687 GCA_022985145.1 Pangasius djambal
AAAAAACATGGTTTCAATAAACTTAGTTCTAGGCTCTTCAAGAAGCATCAAAAGTCATTAAAGGTTTATGCTATACATAGTGCATGTGTTACCCACTTTGCCATTTATCTTTAGTGTTTCTACTGAGTGAAATGTTCTATGTATATAAAATAGATCTTGACAAACAGCACATCTTCAGTTTTCAGAAAACTCTATACTCACCTTGCATACATGGTGATCCTTAATTATTTTGCAACAAAGACAATATATGTAGGAATCAGTAATAAAGCTTGACTTACATTTTCTTGTAAATATAATTTGTTTAGTTCCACAAAACCTTAAGGAAAGATGGTGACCCAGATAAGAACCAGACTCAACACATGTAGGCTTTCTAAGTCTTCCAAGGACAGCAGAGGTTGCTGGTAAGGTGTCAGGAAACTGTGAAAATGGGCACTAATGTGAGTTCCAAAAGGATCTGCAGGGGTGTTTGTACATTTGGAGAGTGGAAATGGTGCATGACATTCACCATGGGAACCATGGAGGATAGCCAAGTGCTTTTGAAAAGAGATGGCATGGGACACCTGTTGTGACCTTTCCTGTCTGATGGGCTGCAACTGAAAGCTGAATAGAGCACAGTGAATGAAGCTCTAATTCCCTTCTCTCTGAACACGAACGGAGAATAAGTTTTTTCCTGAAACAGCTGAGGTGTACAAAGGCTTGACAGCAAACTCAGTAGCTTATGCTTGAATTCAGGTCTAGTGTTTACATGGAATGGTGCAAATGGTGTTTACATTCAGTTCTCTAGTGTTTACATGGAATGGTGCAAAAAACAAAACACACAGTGAGCAGTATGAGCACTGAGTCTGCACTAACTCAATTATCCACTCTTTACAACTTTGCTGAGCAGAAAAGCATCTCAGAACAACATGCCAAACCTTGAGGCAGAGTGGCTACAACAGCAGATCACAACTGTTTCCACTCCTGTCAGCCAAGAACAAGAATCTCAGGGTACAGTGGGCACAGGCTCACCGAAACTGGATAGTTGCCTGTTCATTTTCCACTTTTCAACTGTCCAGTTTGACCTCTTGACCTGTATCTGCTTGATTTTATGCATTGTGCTGCTGTCATAAGATTGGATAATTGCATGAATGAACAAGAAGTGTACAGGTGTTCCTAATAAAATTGTCAGTGAGTGTATGTCATGTATGAAGGCTTACCCTGTGGCTGTAGCTGTAACAATAGGGAAGAACCATATTAGAATGCACGGACATTGCGTGCCTTGATTGAAATTTGACAGCAGCCCTAGAGGTAATGTGAGTTCCTTTAAACTTCAAATGTTCTCATTCGCTTTTAGATAGCTTAAAGGTCAGTCAGGGGACTCTTTTAAGCATGCATTGACATTCATGCAATGAATTCTGTAATGTTACATCAGCTCCTCTCCTTGAGTTTCCAATATTGCTTTAGCAGTTCAAGGTCAAGTTTATTAAAAAAACTCATCATTTACTTTTGATTTGCTGAATAAATCACCATAAGAGGATATAATTGCTAATATGATTAAAAAGGGTGCTAATGGAGAGGTTGTTAGTTAGGTGCAGCTAAGTGTATTTTCCTGTGCTGAATTTTAATGTGCATCTCTCCGACATAGGCTTACATACTTATTTTCATCATATTTTTAACACTGAATGAATGCACCTGGATAACCAGCATAGGCAGTGAGAATCACCTGGAGATCTTCTTGTGTGTATGAATAGGCATGCTGAGACCTTTCAACAATGTCACAGTGTGATGTATGATGTAGGGTTTGCAATGAATTCTGCTATCATCATCTTCCCCTGGAACTTTCTTCTTCTGGAAAGTTCTTATTGGGTTAGTGCTGGTTATGAATGACAAGGAACCCTTCTTTCAATAGTTATAAATGTTTTTTTACACAGGAATGAAAATATTAAGCATCTTGATACTGGATTCAGCCACATTTTTATTCCCTTATTTGATGTTTACAAAATACTGTATACTGGGCAAATCAGTGTAGGCTGAAATAATATATTCCTCATAGAATGATGCAACCATTAGTTCAGACCATCTGGTTCAGTGAATGCAGTAGCAGTAAAGTAGTCTTTTCTTGGTGATTTCTATTTTAACTTCTTGAGTCCTACATTAAGACATTGAAACCCATGTTTTAGTCACAGCCTATGTTATTACAGAACCAACTGGACTTTCAATAACTTCCTCCTATCACAACCAGAGCCAAGAAAATATCCCTAAATTCCTCTCTGTAGGCGGCACATTGGCTCAGTGGGCAGCGTTTGTGCCTTACAGCTCCAGGGTCCCTGGTTCAATCCTGAATTATTGTCTCTGTGGAGTTTCTGTGCATGTTCTCCCTGTGTCTCCTCTGGTTTCCTCCCACCTCCCAAAACATACTGGTAGGTGAATTGGTGATGCTAAATTGCTCCCAGGTGTGTGTGTGTGTGTGTGTATATGGTGCCCTGTAATGGGCTGGCATCCCATCATGCCCATTGTTCCCAGGATTGGCTCTGGATCCACCACAACCCTGACCAGGATGAAGAGCTTACTGAAAGTGAGTGAGTGACTTCATCTCTATACTTCACCAAAAGATGGTGCATGGAAATGGAATAGAATATCAAATAGATAGAATATCTTTATTGTCATTGTACAAGTAGAATGAAATTGAATACTGAAATGGTTCTGTATACAAACTGATTGAGAGCAATATATCGGGTAGTGTACTCTGTGTTTTTGCCTTTTAAATTATGTGGCAGTTTGATAATGGAGGAAAAATGATCCACACTGACAGACTGGCACTGTACACACTCTACTATACACTGCATATTTCTCACTCAAAGAACTGAGTCGAAACTCACTGATGGGGTAATTGAAAAGGACTGCTTTTCCTGTTCAAAGAATAATTTAATCATTTTTAAATTCATCTTTATATTTTCCTGCCTACATTTCCAGTATGTCTTTTTTTTAGACAGCACTATAATAAAGCCACACCAATCTAATAGAAGCTTACAATTACCAGAAATATTTAAGAAAGGCAGCTGTAGACTTGTTCATTAAAGTGGCATAGAGTACAAAAAGGACTGGAGACTGTTGAAGAATGAAGCACCCCAAGAGATGAATTGATTTCAGATGATAATCCACCATCTAGCTCATTAACTCAACTAGCCACTACTGAAGCATCCAGAATTCCTAAGCATACACTTTTAGAGTGATCAAACTCAGCATTTAGCCAATCACAGTTGTCTGCCATGCTCACACCATGACTGCAAAGTGAACACATGTAAAGTAGAGTTAAGTGGACTCAAAACAGAATATACAAACTAAAATTAGTTTTTATGTTCTACTGAAATAGCTAAATTCCTGTTATCCAGCTAACTTTGGCTAATTTTGGCATAGCCTAACTAGCTAGAACATTACCTAAATAGTTACACTGGGCATATACTAAGCAGTGAGTGTTTAACATCCCTGTAGAAACCTTTGAGTAGAACGTAGAAACTTTTTTATTTGTTTGACCACTCTGAAAGCATCTAGCTTTGGCCTAATTTAAATAACATCAGACATTTTTAAAATTGGAATTGTTGCTATTTATATTTATAAGGGAGTGATTTTTAAGGCAAATCTTACCTACACAAAGTTCAAAACTAAGAAAAGAAAACATTTGCAAAAAAAAATTAAATATTATATAATACATTTTATTATATATTTATATAATATATAATTAAAATCTATGAAATCCATATTCAAATATTTTTGTCAGCTTCCAAGCTCCATAAAGCAACTTCCAAACTTCTAAACATTACTCAGTTATCTTATATTGTACTCCTGAAGTGATTAGAACTGAACAGACGACTATTAATGCATTTGTTGTTACAATATAGCCAACCAGTGTGGATATTGTAGAACATTTCTTGGAATTCACAGAGCTAACCAACTCTACAGGTGGAGGTAGGTATTGATCTTTGGATATGGGGGATCGAGACTATGACAAAGGATCGAACATGAAACAATGTGGTGCACAAGAGAGAGTGCGAGACATAAATCTGAGGGCGTTCTATACACCCTGCAGTTCTCACTCTGTCACATTGGTAGTTAATGATGCAGCATCAGGTCTGTACTCAGTGGAATTTCTTTACAGCAGTACAGCTGGTTTAAAACTTTTTTCTCTGTTTTTTAACCTCTTGCTGAGAGGTGATAAAACAACCTATAGGTGAGTGTGGCCTTCCAAACAAAAGTGAAACCAGATTGGAAAGTTGGGTGGACACGCTATAAAGAGTCCCTGCTGTCAGTGGCAGAAGATGACAGTGTTGCTGGTGGAGTTAAAAGAAGCAAGATGCACTACAGCTGAGATCAAACCCAATCCATTCATGTGTACCTTTATTACATGGTGTGAAGTATTAAATGCAGGGACATAGTCGAATGCAAACCAATTTCCCCAAGACTGTCCCACAGGCAGCAGTTGTTGACTGAGTGTTTTTCAGAATTGGCTGAGAAATTATGTGTGTGTGTGGGGCGGGGGGGTGTTTACAAAGTTCTGGTCATGAAGGAGAGGAAAGCAACAGCAAGTCTCCAAGATAAAATCCAAAAAGTGTCTGGTATTCAAGGCACAAGGGATTTTGATGGGCAGGAAGTATGCAGAGTTGCTGTGGCCTAATGACTGTTGGAACCAACCATCACTGATTGCAGCCAAATTCATCTGTCGGATGGAGTCCAGTGAATTTATATCATTCTGAATGATTCACACTTCCCATCTTCAAAGCCGAATCTGTACATATGCAGTACAGTGCCACAGGACAGATGTAATTAGCTAGCTACAATTACCACACAACATGAATTAGAACACACTTCTGAAAGGAGCACATTATTAAAAGAATCATTATGATGTGTAGAGTTGTTTAAATGTGCTAACCATGTTTGTTACATTCTGAGAGATTTGGGATGAAGTCAGTTGATTTTGGGTGCTGTTATTGGGTTTTATTTGCTACACACAACTGTGGCATTGACTTTAGGTATTTGGACCCACTTGGCACTATAATGACTTGTTTAATATGGTTTTTGTGTGTTGTTTTATGCATCAGAAATCTCGTAAACTGCCCAAAGCAATATATATATATATATCGATCGAAGATATAGATCGAAGTGTAGACTTTAAGTTTTATTTTAAGAGGTTCCACAAAAATATGGCATTTACCATTTCAGTCACATCATCAATAAACACCAGTGAGCCTGTTCCATTGGCAGTCATACAGGCCCATGCCATAACACTGCCTCCATGAGCTGTTCCTTTCTTTTGCCATACTTTTCTCTTCCCATCAATCTGGTACAAGTTAATCTTGGTTTCATCAGTCCAGAGAATCTTAACATGGGAGGGGTTTTTTTTAGATGTTTTCTGGCAAAGTTTAATCTGGCTTTCCTGTTTTTGAATGTTACCAGTGGTTTGCGCTGTGGTAAGCTCCCTGTATTTACATTCATGAAGGCATCTCTTGATTGTAGATTTTGACAATGATACGCCTACCTTCTCCGGAGTATTCTTGACTTCTGTTGATGTTTTTCTTCACCAAGGAAAGGATTCTGTGATTATCCACTAGTTGGCTTCCGTGGTCTTCCAGGCCTTTTGATGTTGTATCAGCCAACCAAAAGTACTTACTATATGATAATAATGTATATGTAATGTATTCCATATGATATACAAAAATACCATATTATGATTCTTGAAGATGATCTGTAGCATGATATATAGGTTTGCTCACAAACTGCCAGGAGTACAGTAGTAGTATTGTTGCATTAAAAAATGTTTGATGATTTAAATTAAAAAAAAGTTTGATCATATATACATTTCTAGAAAATAAAAAATACTTATTTAACACTGGAAATGAGAGGAAATAAAATATGTTTTAAAAAATTTATATTTTACAATTTTAAAGCTTAAGTAGAAACCTTTAATATTAACTCAGCTGCTTCTAGTCAGTTTATAATTAAATTTAGTAAAATCTATATTAAAAAGATAATCACCATATCCACAATATTTGAGAAAAGAATATTGTGACATAATTTATCATGATATTGATATTATATTGTTATTTCACCCAGCACTAATTAGAACTATGGATATCAATCTAATATTTTATTAGAACTTGGTTTATAATCCTCCCTAATGTGTTTATTGTTCATTGTAGTGTGTTAGATTGTCACTGGGGAATGATCTCATCTGCTAGTAATTGCCACATTAAATCCATTTGCCAGACATCAGGACATTACGAGAATACAGTCTGACATAGCCAGTGAATGATTTCCAAAAGGAATTTCTCCATAACCCTGAACAACAAGAGTGTGAGCAATTTTACGTATAGGATGATACAGGATGAAAGATTGTCATGGAGCTTTTCTTTTTTTTCTCCCTCACTGTATGACAGGCTAAGGTATCAGCACAACAATCTTTGTGACAAAGGTTAGCTTTGCATTATAATTCATGTGACATTTGGAGTGAAGTGCGGGGAGTGCCAAGTCATACAGGCGGAACCACCAGCTACCACTCCGGCAGGTCTTTATCAAGTCACAGCATGACAAATAATTCAGCCGAGCCTGCCATCGATGACAGTTGAGAATTCTTTCTTGTAGCACGATACCTTGATGTCACGCTCGTATTAAAATGTGACGCCAGCCGCTCCATTAAGCCCATGTAAAATGAGCTGTCTATGGCTGGCCATTTTGGTCCTTAGATTCACAAGGTTGGAGTGGGACTATGGAGGGAAAAGCAGTGGGAATGGGGATCATTTCATGGACAAGACTGCTGGTAGACAAGCTTGTTTTTCTGTAGGTGAGGTGTTGCTGAAACAGAGACATGGAGGTAATGGACAGCTCCATATGTTTTCCCACTCAAGCTTGTCTGTGCTTACAAACTGAACAGGCTTTTTCAGACAAAAAATAAAGTAATGATGAAAAGTGGGAGAGATACATCCTGCAGCTTCATATTATGTAGCCTATTCAAGTGGTATTGAAAAGACTAACTTGTTAATTATAGTGTTTGTTTATTTTAAATTACAGTATACTTTTCCAAATAAACATTACATAATGAATGCTTTAAAAGAAAGCATAAAAACCAAAATAAATTATTATTTATGCAAAAATATAACAGACTAAGTAATGGTAATATTAAAAATATAAGTTTAATAAAATACTAAAAATTACTATCCAGCACATGGTTTCAGTTTTGGTTTTTGGTACTAGAGTGCCCATAATTTTGACTTCAGCCAAGTATCTTAATTTCAGTGCATCACTACTTCTTTCATACAAGATCTTGAGACACAACATGTTCTCATGCTTGAAAACTACTAATACCAATTTTCATGCAATATTACAAAGTTTAACATTTTATAGATGGACGTCTTTTATGACTTCTTATGAAATGGAATAAAATCCAACCATATTGTCCACTTGTTTGAATTTTTCATTAAAGGGCAACTGACACTTATTTATATTCTTAAAGTATTAGTGATTTTTTTATGAGACATCCAACTGAGAGTCCATTCCTTGGAGAACCAGATGGGTTCTCAAACACCCATAATAGCATAATTAATTAATGCTCACTAACTGCCTTTTCCTGGCTAGGGTTATGGTGAAACTGGACCACTGGGTGTGAGGTGGGAATACACCCTGGATGAGATGCCAGTGCATTGCAGGGCACCATGTACACACATTCATGCCTTGGAACAATGTAGCATAGGATCAAACCGGGAACCCTGGAGCTGTGAGTCAGTGACTATACCCACCATGCCACACCTAATGTTGATACAGAACAAAGTTTGTTCAACACATTCTCCTAAAACTTGATGTAGACACAGGGTACACAGCATTGCCCAAAATAAGATGCCCTAGGACTGTCCATCGAGGACAAACCTTTAATACTTAATGAGTCGATTGGTATCAGTGGACTCTGTTTTAAAAGACAAACACAATACTATCATTCTCTTTTAAACCATCATGAGGCATGTCACTCCTAGTTCATGTCATGCTTTTTTGCTACTTGTTTTTAACAGAAGGTTATGTACTGTACATGTACAAATATTTGGAGCACTAAACAGATACAGAATTCACGTTGCGTGACAACCATCATGCACCACAGGAGTCAGGTAGAGCTCTCCACTGAAATTAATCCAATTAAGTTGCAATTGGACATGCAGCATTTGAATACATCACTCTTAGCTTGTTTTAACGCAAGGTTTTCTTTTACTTTTTTGACCATTTATATAAGATAGGTTAATGCATCTCTTTAGTGCTACATCAAGGCCTGTAAGTTGCAGGTATTGATTAGAGGAAATCCAAGGCTGGAGAGCTTCTGCTCTGATGCTCTCTTAGGGCATTTTAATAGAAATGCATTACCATGAATCACAAGCTCCTTCTTCTTGATTGATTGTGTTGGTCTCCATTTACAAGTCACTGGCCACGGATAGCAGCCAATATTGATGAGCTATTGTGCATCTGCTCCTCTAAAGTAAAAAGTGGATGCTGGTTTATGTGTCTCTAATTTTGTCAGAAGTATATGTGCAAAAAGGTATATATTTGAAAGGTTGAAACTGATAATCACAAAACCTGATCAGGGTTTGTAACAGGCTAAAACCTTGTCTGAAGACAAAAGCAAGAAATCCCTGCCTGAAATAAAGCACCAATCTTCTTCTTCTTTTTCTTCATCTTTTTTTAAAGCACACTCATGAATGATCTTAAGTAATTGTACAATAAAGAATTACCTTAAACACTCGCTCATGTCCAGTCAAGTTCAAGTCAATCATTTTCATCTAATTTAAAAAAGGCAAAAATCACACAGCCGGTCAGACAGTCACAGTACCATATGCAGAGCTGACATACATATATTGTAGTGAACATTTAATACAGATGTTGCACAGACCTCAGATGGTGGAGTTTGCCTAAAACAGAGGTTCTGTCTCAGTTACGCACAATTCTACCTTGCACTTAAGTCCATTTTTCTTGCGAGACATTGGCTCAAACAGAGAGCAATAGTTCAGTGCCACAGTGGAAGCCATATTGTTAAATTAAACCAAATTTCCAGTGATTAATGTCATAATTACAACTAGGACTATTCAAGGAGCAGTTCATTGGCAATATACTAGACTCTGATTAAATGTTTATTTCAGTCAGTGGCTGCACCTTCTAATTCCCAAACATAGAAAGTAGATGCTCAGCATGGTGACTCTGGAAATATACAGTGAGAGTAATAATATATCATTCACACCCTGAGAGGCTGTGTTGTCATTTACTACTTGCTTCAGGATTGGTGTCAACATGTAACCACTGGCCACTACAATGTCAACTGCCTGACACATCAAGTGAGTCAGTAATCTCTTCCCAGTAGGCAATGTTCTGACACGCTATTTATTTCTTAGAATTCTGGTGTCTAAATGCAAAGCAAAAATAAATGCACTGATATAGACCAGAACCAGTTATGTAAGACTTGTTACAATGTGTTAACCAAAATATCCATCATAGCAAATATATCATCAAAGTAATAACCAACCGAAGGGATAATGTATTTCTGCCCACTTGCACACAAACTAGCTGCAATGTCAATATATTAACATCACAAGCATGATGGAATTGAAAGGATGCCAAACCTAGTCATGTGCTAAAATAGTGCTATGAAAAAACAAATGGTATGATGGTGGTATCATCACCTAATTTGGTATGCTTTAATTGTGACAAAGTCTATATAAAGCCAAGCAGGGTTTTATTTTTGAAGTTGCAGAAGTGACTAAGTAAACTGAAGTGCTGATAGAACCTTGGTGGAAATTAACCTAAAAATTAAGTCACTAAGAAGAAGTGACAGCCTCCCCAAAAACAATTCTGATAAACATTGAATCTAGGCTCAGGCAAAATGACAGTTTCAACATATTTGGCTCCAGCCCCTTACAAAGAAGTTAGAAAACCTACATTTTCTGATAATAATGTTTTTCAGGCCTGTAGCTTACACACTTTTGGAGCTATTTCAAGATGTTTTGCTAATTTTGTAGCGCGTATATGAAATAGCATTGCAGTTATTAGCCAATTTGAATTAATGATTCTGGGGAAATCTTCCAAACTTTTAAATAGATTTTAACGTAATTCAATTCAGCTTTGAATTCATATCCAAATAGGATAACATATTTCCTGGAAGATGGTGCTGCTAGGGACTAGTATGGAATGAGTTATTAGAATATCTCAGCAGCTCTTAACCTTCTCTGTTTCCAAAAGCCTTCAACCCATACTTAATTTGTGTTAGATCATGCCAGAAGAGGCTCTGAAACCTCTCAGATTCAAAGTGTGTCTGTACTGTAACTTATTTACATTGTTTAGGCACCTCTGCAGCCTTTAAAAAAATAATAATGTAATAATAATAAAATCATTATGATGAATGATCCTTCTTTAAATGTTACCTCCCTTTCAAAAATAGAATCAGCTTATTTCAGTGATGACTGATTTGGTAACTAGTAATTATAGTGTACTTGGGTTATCAGTCTCTTGTACTCACAGCTCATGGACATGGTGAAAAATAACTAAAAGTGATAAGACAGAGGGTGATTGCAAATTGTGAAGCTTAACCACCAAGAAATGTGCAGCTGGCACCTTCAGTCCTTCCATTGCATCACTGAAATGTCATGGTTGCAATCCCTCATTGTACCATGGTCATCATACCTACGATATTAGCCCTAGGTCTATGACGGTATTCAACACTGTACTGTATTATGTGAAATGCTTGGAGTACTGTTCTGGGACCTTCTCCTTCTCTGTCCACTTGCAGGGATTACTTCTCCCTTGGTGTTCCATTACCTTTTACAAAATAAGCACTGTCTACTACCCACTAGGAGTATCATTCACTAGCTCCAGTTCTTCAGGCTTACCAACCTACGTTTTTGCCTAGTCTTTCTGCAGGCCTGTGCCTCCCATACCATTGCTTGAGATTAAGTTTTTGAGCTACAGATCAGAGGGTCATGAATTTAAATCCCAACACCACCAAGCTGCCATGGTAGAGTCCTTGAGCAAGACCCTTAACCCTCAACTGCTGAGGTATATCTTGCCTCAATTGTAAGTTGCTTTGGATAAAAGTGTCAGACCAATGAGCCAGTGTAGCAAATGATATGGGTTACCATCCATCCCCTTGTACTTTACCTACCACTCTGAAATCCCACCTCCCATGTTTCCCAAGTAGCCATCTCACTGCTGATTTGACAAGCTCTGAAGTGGGAAACAGGGTTCTGAGAAAGTGGTAATTTGCCATGTTTAAGGCTGTTCCACCTTGTTGCCTTCTATCTAGATAACCTGGTCATAGTATAGGCTATATGTCAGCTGCAAACAGGCAAATCAATTTTCCTCACATCGAGAAAAAAAAAAATAATTTCAATACATTAAAAAGGACTTTTGTGACATGTTTGTGACAAATGTTAAAGAAGCTCTCTTTGCTTGATGAGCAGCATCTGGCCCTATGACTATTTTTTAGTATATTATTTCTTGCTATTGAACGTAAACATGTGCCTAATTAGCCCTAGCTTCGGTTAAACAGAGGGTATACTTGCATGGTCTGCTTGAGTTGATACTGTTTCCTTTGAAGCTTTTTTGTCCACTTCTAGACACTTCAGTCATTGTGAAGAATGCTTTTAAAACAGAAGATGGAAAATGTTAAACAAGGACAGCCAGTAGTTCTCTTCAATTATACAACTATACTTAGGGGAGGGTTTTGCCATCTGCTATGAGCCTTGTAGTGAGGAAAATATTGTTTTCATTTCTTTTGCACCTTTACTCTTTTCTCTGGCTCTTACCTATTATTATCAGGGTAGGGTGGATCCTGTTATTGTACTCTAAGTTTAATGACAATGCTGGAAGTGGCTGGTCTCTCATGCTCTACTGATTGTTTTTCCATCACTCTGTGTCACTAGAACGGGAGTGGGCAGATGCTATTGTCAGGTGCATAGCTACCTTATGTGAGTCTGTTCCAAAACCCCATCACTCAGAAGGCACTGGCAGTGTTATTGAGCCATCACCATGCAATAGCCTGTAGTTGGTCTTCTTTTTTTTTATACCAACATCTTTTAAGCTGACAGTTTAATACCAATTTAATACCAATATCTATATTACCATGGTCACACTGACTCTAACTTACTTACTCTAACTTACAGTGTGAAAATATGAGAATCTAGATGTGCAAAGCTGATAGAGATACTGCATATGTCACAAGACTCACAGCTGTAATTGCCAAACAGCCAAATGTGGTCTTACCAAGTACTGACCCATGTGAGTGAATACTTATGCTACCCACGAATATCTATTTTTTGTTTAATTAATCTTTACAACAGTGGTAAAATATTTTCTAACTTAAAAACAGTAGACATTTTATATAAATCCATTTTGGTTCCAGGGTATGGCACTACAAAATGTGGAAACATTCAAGGGGTGAATACTTATGGATGGCACTGTATTCATGCTTGTTTCTGCAAATGGGGATGAAATTATATGATAATGGAAAACTGAAGATGTAGAGCAAGCTCTCTGGGTCCTCTTATTAAACCAGCCACACTTTACTTTTTATTTTCACTGCAAACAGATTAGTTACATTAAAAGACATTTTGCTCAAATATACAGTCTAGACTTGGGAGCTCAGAGTTTTTTTTTATTGTTATTTATTTATGTATTTTGCTTGAACACTAATCAGCTTTACACACACACACACACACACAACTTTGCAGTTATCTTTGTGGTGATGGCCTTTGCCCTGAAACATTTTTTATTCATGATTTATTTGAACGAACAGACATTAAAGATTCATTTAAGGACTGAGCTCTGTGACTTAAATGATAACATTTCGATGAACCGCAGTACCACAATGATCAATAGTCATAGGGCGGCAGACAGTTTGTAGTGTGCATGAACAGCTACGAACACCACAGTTTATAATCCTCAGGCTTTTGTGGTTCAAAAAAATGGCCACATCTCTGAAAACTCTACTTCAATTTTAGCATGATTTTATGACACCAAGTAAAAAGAACAATTTTTTCATTCAGTCATATCATTTGGACATCCTTGATCCAATATGCACCAGCTATGTTGTATGAAAAAAATCAGAAAACATGATAGCAAAACATAAAACACAACATCAAGTCTAAATCTCAACAGCAAAAAAAACCCAAAACAAAACAAAAAAACAGAAGAGCAGCAAATCAAAAATACGACAACAAACCAAGAACACAAAGCAAATAAAAAAACACATCAAATCAGGAACGCTACAGCAAATCAGGAACACAATAGCAAAACAGGAACACAATGCAAATAAAAACACAACAACAAATCAGGAACACAATGCAAATAAAGAACACAAAGCAAACCAAAATACAACAACAAATAAGGAACATAACAACAACTTAAAATGCAGCAACAAATCCAAAATCAAAACAGCAAATTCAGGAACATGTCAACCTTAACTCAAAATGGACAGGGTTGCTCCTGCTCACAGGCATTCACATACTCGTTTCTGACTGTCCAAAGAATTACACTTTTTTCAGACTGATATAATTAGCATAGCATATTTAAAAAACTTACTTATATTAATAGAATAAAATATAATAAAATAGAATGAATTTTTTAAAAGAATAATTATATTATAATATAATATAATAATATTATATTATATTATATAATAATTACAATTATAATTCCATTTTCAGGGGTATTTGGTCAAAGTGACAATTATATATATATATATATATATATATATAAAGACAAATATATCATGTAGCCACACCATGTTTAAAGGAATATGTATTTCTTCTTTTTCTTAGTGTAAATAAACAATAGAGAAATAGCACAGTAATAAGTGAGTATGCAACTATCAGTTATTAAACGTTACTAAATATTTCATAATAATTACATAAAGAAAAGTTGTCTCAGCACCAATCATGTCTAACAGAATGAACAGAGATGTAACATTAACAGAAATGTGAAGTTATATGGTTGGATATGTGTGCACTGAACAATTTTCAACATTATAAAATGGCTCTTAATGGCTCTCTGTAATATAAACAGATAGTTTTGGTTTTAAAATCTGATTGGCTGATCTGCATTCGACGTCGTTATAAAAACACATCTGTAAAAGTACAACTTTTTTTTTTTTTTTTTGGTTAAACCAATAAAACCAATTAAGCCATTGTTCTGTCCATAAAATACCCCAAATCTTTGTCCATTATGTTGCTAATCAGCCAGAGTTTACTGTTAACAGACTATCCTGCATGGTGGAAGAACTGTTTATAGTGAATATTATTAATAATAAATGAATTTATTTATTAAATGCTGGATTTTATCATACTTCATCTTTATCACTGTTTTGTAAATACAATAGTGTGATAGTGATAACTAATAGTTGCTTATTACTTCATTTTTATTTTTCATGGAGGAGTGTGATGAAAACAGATACATGTTTCAGTTGACAATGTTTTTCAAACAATTTGTTTCCAACTTTGCTGTTCTATTTATGAATTTGCTGTTGCGTTTTCTGAATTTGTTGTGTCTTTGGTTTTGTTGTTTGGTTATGTTTAGTTAATACAAAGACCACTGTAATATTTTCTCCAGTGTCCTGGCTGCTTAGAAGCCAAGGATAACATCCTATCTTCTTACAAGATAAGATCTACCTTCCCCGGAGGGTCAGCAATGATCTCATATATTATGGCATTTTGTGCAAAAATATATTTTAGCAAGTATCATTTGTCTCAAGCAGAGAACAACAAAGAGAATATAGGACACAGGAAAAAATGTTCTATCCAAGTTGACATTGGATAGGGCTTTTTAAAACAGTTTTTAGCTCATGCTGCATTATTTTGGAACTGGTGTGTCTGGTTTCAACAGGTGCATGCAGACAAGTAGCGGGGAGGAGGAAGTCGTGTCGATCAAATGCAGAACAGGTTAGATGAGTCCAGGTGAGGCAGGACGCACTTTAGGGTAATTTCATGACTTCGGAGAAACAGAGAAGTAAATGTGTTCCACATTCACTGCATGGCAAGCTATTAGCTAGCCTATTCTCCTGTCAAAGACACTGAGAGAGACAGAGGACAGCACACACAAGGATCTCAGCTCAGCTCAGCTCTTGAAGGTAAATGTTTCAGAATCTTTCTTATCTGGAGTGGCATGTTTAAATGGGAAGTTGTGCAAGGTGCAACAGGCTTTTATATCTGGGCAGATATATGTCCTAGACTCATGCAGAGTACCGTCTGTTTTAAACGGCTTTAGCAGTGCAGCCTCCTGTGCGGTCTTAAATAATGTTCATTAGGTTAGTCACGGGATGACACTGGCTGGGGAACAGCTGTTATTTCACTTTCACTTTTGCAAAGTGTGTTGACTTGGAAGACACCAGTTTAAAACTATTGGCTGTTTGGAGCTTATATTTCAGCAAAGTCTTGACATTTAGTGATGTTTGCAAGTGCCTTACAGATGCCCCTGTGTTTTGTCAGTGCACCGAGTGTGCTTGCAGAGCATATTTCTGCAAGCAACATGTGGCAGCAGGCACCAGCGGGATAACATAGGCAGCAATAAGGAATGTGTGAGCCAACACATATAGTCGCAATTTAAATGTAAATTGATTGAGTTTGTGTGTGTGTGTGTGTGCTTGTGTGTGTGCATGTGAATGGGGGAGTTTGCAGTATGTGTGGTCATCAAAAAACTGGGACATGTATGCATAGCAGCCTGTTGTTGCCTGTTTTAGCCCCAGGGCGAATAATAAGTTACAGAGTTGTATGGAAGACTGAAGTGTGCAGTCTTCACCCCGCTGTGTGGAGGTGTGTGTACAAGAAGCTGTTCTGTATTCCTTCACTCTTTTGGGTTGGCATTTCATTTAAGTGGCTCATTAATTAAAAAATCCACCCTGAAACACACAAAATATGTATACAATGAAGTATCTGTGATGTACTGTATTTTCATTTTTCCTGTGAGTTAAGCGAAGCAGCTGTCTGCCATCACAGAGGGACATTGCTAACACAGTTACAATGGTGTTTAACAGAATGAAAAAGCAAAATCCAACAATCTCAAACATAGGAGACGACAATCATGTTTAGTAGTTATCTCCTGAAAACAAAAGAACAAGAGCTTCTTTTCTCACTCACCATTTTCCAGTGACGTTCAATGTCATTTTAATGAGAAAAGTAGTAGTGGAGAAAATTCCTGCTCTACTATACAGTAGTGCTGAATTATGCTCAGCTAGTAAGTGATCTACAAGCTGACAAGCACAATGACATTTATGATGGTATTAGCATGAAACCTTTGGAACCTGAACTGTTTGCAGAGTGAACAGATAAGAAGAGAAGCTGGACAGACTAGGATTAAAGTGCTGCTGCATCGCTCTCTTTAAGCAGAGATGAAACAAAGGCTAAATCCCACTACCAATGGCTAGTTGATAGGCATTGTGGGTAATGTAGGAAACCGTTAACCAAACTGAGACCAACATGTCAATGAAAGAAGTTTAAACTAAAAAAGTCAACTCAAAAATTGGATTACACAATAAATCTTAGACACTGAAGATCACATGTTAATTGTAAAGATTAATATGCAGTGTTCTTTAATGTTAGGTGTCAGTGCTGGACAATAGAAAGAGAGGTATGTGCATGTGTGGGCATGTGTTTTCTGCCTTTGCCGTTTAAGACCCTGGTCACCTTGTCCATGAATGTCACATGAAGTAATCTAAGTGCATTGGACATTACAGGTCAAAAGTACAACCCTGATCAGTTTCAGAAAGCGTATTAATGTCTTCCTTCACCTGACACTCACAATGCCAGGAGGCGTATTGCATACCTTTGCCTGTATCAGGTACCTTCCTGGCAATCATGTTTGATATATAAAGCTTAGCATATTTTAAAGATAGAATAACTCCAGTTTCAGTAAATCCACCAAATTTGGTGCCATTATTAGTTACCTGTCTAGTGGACAGCCATCTGAAACCATAGACGTTGTCCTTTTCATAAGAGCTGGCAATGATAAGAAGAGTGCTACATTCCTCCCACGGTATGAACAGACTTCTGCAGCTGAACCAGTGGTGGAGAACTAATAACTCATCCTTGTCTTTTTTTATTTCCAGACTTTCATGACATACTGCCCAGTATCATCTCTCTCACTCTCACTCTTGTTCACCTTTTCTTTTTGAAACACGAGCGTTTGAATTACAAAGGAAACAGAGGCCCATCGCTGTTGTCTGGTATCACAGCCCTGGTGGGCCGCCCTTTCTTATCAGCCCTCAGAGCATTATCATTGACCACTGATAAGCTTAGCTCTGTGCGCCTCCGGACCATAAAGGCAAATGGATACCTTGGCGTAAGACATTTTCTGTTAATCTGTTTCACCCTGTCAATCCCACAAAACAACTGGGGCCTCAATGTGTTATGTTTATTACTAGGAAGCAGGTAGTAAGAGGCACATTTCTTAGCTTAAAATAGATACTACTTATGAGCTCAATAGGTTGCTTTCAGCCTTTTGTGAACTCTAAACGTATAACATTTTATTTTGCTGTTGTTGTAATTCACCTTGCTTTCAGTCGTGCTACTGCCTTGTTCTTGCCAACTTGCCTTGTTCACGTTGTCTCACCATGCATCAGCTGCATTTGGACTCCATGAAGGATCACTGAATGAAAAAGTGGTTACTGTTTCCATGGCTGTTGCTATGGCAGACTGTGGACTGTTGCGGGCCCAGCAAAGTTTTTCAGTGGAATGAACCAAGTACTTTAGCGAATACTTTAGCGAAGCCAATAAAAATTTTGGCTGTAGCTCAGCACCTCTAGTTTTCTAAACGCTAACCAGTGCAACTTCTGTAGCAGATCCTCTGTTGCAACCCATCACATGCATTTATTTAAATTATTTAGCTGAAGGCAGCTCATTGGAACACAGACTAGCTCCAGGGCTAAAGTTATTTGCTCATAATAGGGAAAGTTTTCACATAGATTTTCCACACAGACTCACACAGATTTTTCATTTTATTTATCCTCTCTGAACTGATTACAAACTGACAACGTGGCTTGATAATACAGTCACAGACGAAAAGATGAAGAAGTACATTTTCATTTTCTTTACATCAATTACAAAGCCATTGTATCTCATCTGTTCATGGCGCTAATCAAAAGTGGTAATGTGTAGAGTCACTAATTTATATCCATGAACAAATCATTAATGGTTAAGAATTAAAAAGTAACTTGTCACCATTCAGTCATGTTGGTTGCTTATCTGAAACATTGTAAGCAAGGAATATTATTGCAACTGGACATTTTTAAAATTATTTTAGTTGAATATTGCTGATCAAGAGTTTGGTTTTATTCTACGCAAAAATCAAACTAAGCTCAGTGCCTGGTTTATGTATGACATCCGCCTAACAGGTGGAGGGGGAAAATGTTCTTGGTTTTTCTTTCCTCCTTGTTTTTGAAAAGGAAAAGCTCTCCCTTGGTGTGTAATGGATTCGTCAAGCTTGTAATTGAGTTTGTTGGCAGGTATGAAAAAAGTTATGAGAAGATGTGAAACTTGAGAGCAAATGGATATTTGAGCAGCATGATTATGATGACGGAAGGTTAGTGTTGTTGTGATCATCCTGCTCTCTTTTTTTCTCTGTGCGTCATGCTAACTGTACAAATATGTCAATTTAAAAAATCGACAAAAGTAAAGAGTGATTAATGTGCTATTTTTACCATTTATATACAGAGAAGGAACTACATAAAAAATCTTTAGCATTCTGTGTAATCTGACTCATACACCAAATCAGGAAAAGGTGCAAACTGTTTATGCCAAGTACTAAGGGGTCACATGCTGAATGTGTGCATTAGCTGCATGATGGTTTGATGAGTAATAATTCAGATGCAGGTCTTCTTAAGTGAAGTGTGGTTTAGTCATGTTCAATGTCTAATTAAAGGTCATGAAACGACTTTTTCTAGGAAAATGTCTAAATGACTTTGGCCTATATTTATTTGATTATACCTGCTCTGCATTTTTTCTCTCTTTCTCTGTCAGTCAGATTGAATGTTGTAATTTTCCCCCTTCAGGTGGAGAAGCATTCTTCAGCAGCACTTTATTCAATTGACCTTTTCAGTACCAGTGACCAGTTAACCGGTGCCTTCAACCATGTCCACATTGCTCACTTAACTTATTCATGGTCACTTGACTAACAAACCTTTGCTGGACATGTCAATGGCACAGTTCTCTTGTGCATAATGTACATGAAAATCTCCCACATAATGTAAACCTGACTCATACTCATACTGACTCATCTCACCTACACACATTTTAAACAATAAAAAGACACCCTATGTGGAGCAATAATATTTGTCGGGATGTAAATATGCAGGCAATGGTAGTCAGTAGTGGCCTCTGTCTGCTGTAGCTCTCCAGTAGATTTATGAGTGTGTGAAGTTGGACTGCAGTATCTGCTATGACATGCTTGATTGCTAATAGAGTGGAAAGTGTTGGTTATCAAAGTGAGGTCCAAGGATTTTGGCTAAAGAAGCAGTCTCTTGTGGAGAGGAATATAAATGGAAGGCCTGAACTTCTAACTCATTATTGGAGAACTTGCTCTTTCAGCGAAATAGAAAGGGAATTTACAATAGAAAGTAATTATCGTCATGATGTTGCCTTTTATAATAATGTTCCAAGATCCAGTTCTGCCATAATTATTAGATATTTTAGGAAGATTTGTAGAATTGCCATATCTAATTGACTTTGTCTACTGCCTCAGAAAGCATAGATTCCATTGAAGTATAGATTCCCTATAACAAGATACTTCGTTGAGATTCCTAGATTTGAATGCGTATTGTGTCAGACGATAGCCCTAGCAATTCAAGGGATACTGAGAAAGTGCTGCATTTTGGGGTTCTAAGTGGCTTGCATATCAGTATTTTTTCCTTTTTCCAAGGATGTTTTCAGGGTCTTTTTGTTTGTTTTATCAGGCATTTATCATGGTTCATTATATGTCTCAGAGAAAAACAGAGGATGTCAGCTATTGTATGCATAATACAAGAGGATTTTGTTTAATTTTTCCAATAGTAAGAGGGAAAAAATCCAACATTTCCAAAACTCCCATGAGCTTGTTCAAGTATGACATCATGAAACTGAATCTGACACCTAGGGAATCATAGTCTCAAGTGTTGTCCTAAAAACATAATCACATAAGAACACCTGTGGGTAAAGGATAAATGTTTAACTCATATTACATGTCAAAACTTATGCTTTTATCATAATTCTGGCTTGCAGACATTGTTTTGTCTTCTTTTTCCTTTACATAAACTCATTTGTCTTTAAACACTTACTAAACTCTCCTTATATTCAGTAACCCATTGTAAGGCATATAGTAAAAGAAAAAAAAAATCCTTGTCTTGTTTTGTTTTCATACTGTGGTAAGCTCCTCAACAGGCTAATGGTACTCTTAGTCCCTGACCTAATGAATTAGCATGAGGATATGTTTTTGATAGAAAGCACTTCTGTAAGTCACTCTGGAACAGGGCCTCTGCTAAATGCTGTAAATGTAGATGTATTATTCAACACGTAAGAAATGTAAGTCTGGAGCCAGTAATGGTTTTAGTTCATGGAGATAAATAAACACAAATAAAGCTCTAGCGATAACAGGGATGACATGTTACACAAGCTAGACTTCTAATCTTTGCTAGAATTTCACTTTTCATTCTTAAATATAGCAAAAAAAGAGTCTACTTTCACACAAAGGGGCCATCTGACTGACAACCAACAAGAGAGCTTTTCCTGTAGTCTGAACCGAGTGCAGAAGTGTAGAGAGCCAATCAGGTTGTAACTTTCAAGATCCTATAGCTTGTGGCTAGAAAAGTGCCAAACCCGATGTAACCATTTGGGTTAATGGGCTAATGCTGAGAATAATATACTGCTGACGGTGCTTTGGTTGAAACCAACCAAACATGGTAATAAATTGCTCTTTTCGTTTAACTATCTAACTTGCTTTAGTATGTCTTCCTCAAGGATACATATTAACCCCCATGGAAAGCTTTTTAAATTAACATTATATATGATTACATATTATATAATTACATCTGTTCTCAATAATTATTTGCAAGACTCTATCATTTATAAAGCACATTTCATCAATGACTTATATTTATTTAACAATTTCAAGGAGAAAAAAAATATTATTCATCACACTGTACCAAAAATGCCTTATCCATAAAAAAGATGCTTATTTAATTGGTTAAAAGCATATATAGATATACTAGGTAATTATTTTAATACATACTGGTACATAAAGTATATTACCGGACCTTTGTTCAAAGCCTTCAAATGAGTAGCTTTTTACATAAAATAATGTGATATTATGAAATATAACAGACCTGTCTATTGTATAACAGATCTACCCATTAAGATCTACTCAGTTCTTGGTGCTTCACCTTATTTCCTAAGATTGAGCAGTGCATGCAAGGGTACCAGGCTGAGCACCAAGAACTGATTGAGTTTACAACACCAAGAACTGATTAAGTCTAAAAGCTATAATTTAAATTTAAACTCTTGTCTATTTATGCCATGAAATATCATGCTAGGATGATTTCCTTTTCACCAAAATGGAGTAGATATGGAAGGGGTGAATGAGAAGCAGTGCTCTTTGGTTGCTTTTAGCTTGTGTTCTTCAGAAATTAAACAGAGCCATGAAATCAGTGAGGAGAAGGCACTGGCCTTGGCACCAATAAATGAAGGTGACCATTTTAGTTATTTCTCTGTTTCCTCTAGATTCAGCCTACTTAATGGAAATGTGGGTTCGCTCTGCTCAATTTTCTCTTCATACTGTCCACTCTGTAATGTATTTGTACCCATCATTCTTGAAGGACATTAAGGGGAAAGTTATGTCATGCCTAAATTGAACAAGTCTATGTTCTTCTCAGGAGAGTATTGGTGCATATGAGTGAGTCTTTTCCATGCTGTTTAAAACAAGAGGATGATGCCCTCCAGCACATACTGTCCCTGAACAAATTTTTAAATTATGGCAAAAAATGGTGTGCATGCAGTAGCTATTGCCTTTGCAATTGCATTACTTCAAATGTCACTTAACAGTTTTTTGCAGTGATTTTCCAGTTAAAACCATACTGGTCATTTAAAAAAAATGTTTTACTGGTTGTAAGATGATACTGGATACTGCTGTTCATCAGCCTTACCTAGTCTAAACCATTTTTCTAGTTGAGATTATGCTATGCACTTTTTTTTTTAAATTCTTCTTCTCAGTGGACCTTTTTGTTTCTCTTTTTTGTTTGTTTTTATCCTCTTGTGTTTGTATATTTGATGTTTGTTTTTGGATCTTTGTCTTCCGTTTTATTGTTTTAATATTTTTGATCGTTTGCTGAACGTTGCCTGTAGTCTTGGTGTTTCTCTGCTGTCCATTCAGCAGTGTGTGTGTGCTCGCTTTGTGTGCTGCTTTAATTACCAATGGCAACCTGGTGGAGACTGTCACAACTGTAAAAAGGGATGGGGGGAGCATTAATAAATTAAAAGAGGAAATAAGCAGTCAAATGTCCATTCAAATAAACTCCCCAGTGCCCAAGACATTTTGGTATCTGTAATAAATTCAAGAGCATCCCGCTCTGAGATCACAGCAGACCCAGGTTGAACTTTTTTGCACCCATAGCTCTTTGTCACTTTTAAATTTAAAGGTAAAATGAGAATTAGTCAGAGTTAGAATTAGAGTTTGATAGCACTTTACCCACTCCGCTGTGCCATCCTGCAGTGTTCCAACATTACCTGCACGATCAACATCTATGGTTGCTTGCAGTTTGGTCAAGGAGCCTCTGAGTGAAGGCAGAGGTCCAGGCCTCTTCCTCCAACATCACCTGTCCAGACTGCCTTTCCATGGTCAAATTGATGCATGCCAGCATGGCTTTCTTCATAGCCGAAAAGTCCAGCTAGTTCATGAGTGGTGGACTGTGGGCCACTGTCTAGGTTTCTCCAGTTACCAGTTAACAGCTCTTGGATATGGAGGTCCAGTCACCATAGTCAAGGCCATAGTCGGAAACATTTCTAGATACACCTCGGCAACATTCTGGAGTGCCTCTTCAGGATGAGAGAGCCTATTACGGTTGTCGCAGGAGAGGACTAGGGGGTTATGAGACTCTTGAGAAGGGCTAGAGCCTCAGTGAGGGCTTTTTTTTTTTTTTTTTACAAAGAGCTTTATCTCCTGTTTCTGCAGATCGATTACAGCCTGATGTTGCTGATCCTGCAGGTTTAGCACTAGATAATGTGAGCCAGAGGACTGTCCACATTACTTCATTCTCTGAACAGCTCCCGGGATTTGGCACCAATGTAACACATTCGAGAGCACACCAATCAGAGAACACAGCAGACCCAGTGTAAGCTTTGGACATAATTTTTTTTATTCTTAGCTTGCACCCTGTGGCTCTTTTAAACTCTTAAAATAAATGCAGAATGGGACAAACAAAACAAAACTCTCTGATTTCAACTTCCATCTACCTGACTGCTACCCACACAAACACAATTTCAAACACACTCGGGTCACTGAGGGGAGAGAGAGAAAACATTAATATGGCATCGGGAGTAATTTTCAGGTGCGCCAAACCCGCCTCAACCTTTTTGCCTCATCACCCAAATCACACCCATCCTCCTGCTAAACCCTGCTAAACCCTACCTACTTGCTACAGTATCATCGACAAAAAAATAATATCCAGAACGGAGAGTGAGATCATAACGGGTAGAAATATCCAGCTGGCTGAAAAGTTACAATAAATGCTTTTTCTTTCTTTTTGTTGGATTTTGATCCCTCAAATGTGTGAGCTTTTAAGAAGTAATATTTATACAGACTAATTCCTTTCTTTAGGCAATACAATTTAGCAGACCTGGTATTTAATTAGATTTTAATGAAAACTTTAGTATAAACCTGTGAAATTAATCAACACCTTCTGACCAATCAGATATAAAAATTCAACAGTGCTGTGGTATAAAATTGAAGTGTACATTAAAAAATGGGACAGTACTTGTAAGGCTTCTCTTGAAGTTAGGGTTTTGCTGTCAGTGACTGGCTTTGTAACCATCTTTATTTATTCTACTTTGCAGCAACTAGTGGTATAAGTAAGGCATGGGCTGTTTTAGTAAGACAAGGGTGTAGAAGTGTATTTGATTTGAGTGGCATAATTTAGCTGGAAATTATGCTGTTGGATGGGTGCGTTCAAATGACACACTAGAAAGACCAATTTGTTTGCCATGAATTAGACTACATGAATTATTTTTGACAGCCTCCAAGATTTATGAGTGCTCTCGTGTCAGTGTGGTGTAATCGGTTCCAGTGATTGTGTTTAACCCCACAATATGCTGTAATGTCATATCTCATTGCCAGTCATAACTAATTTTATGGTCTGCAAGACATATACCAAGTACATCATTGTGGTACATTTGAACTCATTCATTGAAAACAGACCTTATTTCTAAAAAGAGAGTTTTCTTTAAGGCTGCTCCCAGAGCTTCATATCTTCTTCCCACATCTATGGACGGTGATGGGTTTGACAGGTCCCAGGTGAGTCTCATAACCCCAACCCAAATATTTAGGTGGCTGTCAGTACGGACCATTCTGTATATATTTCACCATAACAGCACACTTCTAAATTACAAAAAAGAAGAAGAAAAAAATCCCTGCCTCACACAATGGTACCATCCATTCAAAATGATTGACAACCATGGATAGTAAAATATGTATCACACCCCTCCACCCACATCCTGTTTTGGAAAAGGGAACCCAGGAAAGCACAGGTCTTATCTCCCCTGAACACCTGTGCATGGCCTACTTTGGTATTCAAGAGTTCACACATAAATATGTGAAAATGCTTTTTTTGTTGTGCTCTTAGGGCCGTTGCAGACTTTAGATACAAACCGCTTGTGACATTGTATGCACTTTTTACCATTCTCCTCTTTTCTGCTCAAAGATGACTTCTTATCTGCCACACGTTTGCTTATATTTTATGCGGTGCTTGACCCTCATCTGGCATGTAAATTGTTTGGAGCTAGCACACCAGATTAAAGGGTTCTGTCGCATCAAAGCCAAATAAACCCTGGACTGTAAATGGTTCATTGGGGTCTCTGATGAAAAGTCATGACAAATCGTTTTGGGAAACAAATTGGAATTTATGTATTGAATTGGACCATTTATTTACTATTTAATCAGGTCATTCGTTTTCCTGATTTCCTTTGTTATTTGTTTTTAAAGTTCATAATTGTCTGGCCTCTCTTTATATTGTTGGGTCACCTTTGACTGTGCAAAGATCCTTGAGGTCTTTCTCACAAAATGCTTTGGCCATACAACGGTCACAATTAAGGGTGTTGTCAGACTTGCATTCTTTTCATGGACTCATGGCCATTTGCCCCGAGTGTTGAGTACATTTGGTGAAAGGTGAAAGCTGTTTTTGAGCCCTGGGGCAGTCCAGAGGATGGAACCCTGGTACTCTTGAAATTGGTGGTCTGGGGTTGGCTTCCACAGACTCATGGTGTGGTCCTCATTTCAGGTAATACGATTGGTTCAACTTGTCATGTTACTTCCTGTTTTACGTTTTGTGCTGGGCTGTTATGGTCAGTGGATGAGAGGGAATGCTTTATTGATACTGTATATAAAACCAAACTTTTGTATGACTGAAGCATTATAATTAATTCACCTAATGGAGTGGTGGGAGCACTTGCATTGACAGAATCACAAAAAATGCACAGCTTATGCCAGCCTGCAAGCCTAAAATTCCTCTTATATGAAAATGGCTCCTTGTTCACAGGTACAGTATTTCTGCATGATGACATGTCATGCACCTGAAAAGCACTGCTCTTCTCTGCTTGAGCGCTGGGATAATGTTGCCAACCTGCTTGAAAAACTGCTCCACGGTTCGGAAGGAATTCTTCTATTTGAAAGTAAACCTGTGATTATGAGCACTTCCCCAAAACAAGCTCAGAATCTGTCCTGGCTGTGGACTCAAATATTCAGGCCAATTGTGAAAATGCCCTAAAACGCAAAAGAAACCAGTTTAGGTACAGCTTTAGTACAGCAGGGTCGATATTTTGACACTTTTGTTTGTTTTGCTATCTTGCTGTTTTCTGAGTTATTTCATTGTTTTCTTTTTTATGTTGCTTATGCTATTTTGTTTCTTGTACCATTTTGTTCAATGTAAAGCACTTTGGTCAGCATGAGGTGTTTAAATGTGACATATGTAAACCTTACTTAATTATTTACTTCTGTTTAACCTGGTGGGGGTTTTATTGACAGTTCAATAAACGCATGCACAAAATTTGGCCCAGTAAAAAGTAGTAGATGCTAGTTTGTTTTAATCACAAAACTGGCATCTTAAATGTTCCCTCCCCTTGGATCAGTATGGTTATTTTGTTTGGTCATTAATACAGTAAGCTAAGTCGATACTGTGATGCATGTGGTATTTTCGGCGTTACTGCTACGCCAATGCTGAATAATTAATCTGGGGGAAAAACATAGCAATAAGTTAAGTCTGTTGTGTTCAATTTCCTGCAACCTTTTAAATGCATGTATATTACCCATGTGTGTTGAGTGACATTTAGAGATGTGGAAACTTTTACAGCATCAAATACATTTTCCTCCAGAGTTATTATTTTTTTTATATATTGTTTGCTGTTCTGCATCTTAAGTGTCACTCTATGTATAGACATAGATAGCTACATTTTTCTGTCCTGTTAGTGGCATGCAGTCTCACCATTGACTCTCTGAACTCTTTTCTGTCCTTTCTCATCCCATTCTTTCTCCACCCCTTATCAAGCTATCTATTTTTATGGCATACTAAGCGACTGGAACAGACATGGAGCCTAATCTGAATTGTGTTCCTTTGATTGTTGGGGCACTTTAAGGCCCCTATGCTCCATGCTTTTCTCTCTCTCTCCCTCTCCCTCCCTCTCTCTTTTCCATTCTGTCAGTGTTCTGATAGGCACTGTGTCCACCCACAGCTCTGCCAAGAGTGACATGCACACACTCTGGCCTCTCTAAGTTTGTGGGATTTTTTTTTTTTTTTAATAGTTTTGTGTTCTGACCCTTTCTGCCTCCAGCGCTTTTGGGGTTACAAGTCTGAACCTAGCTTGGTAGCTATGTTTTATGGGCTTTTAACTTCTAAAATGTCTCATGTTAAAACTTTCATAAGGAGATGTGGCATAAAATTATACCTGCTGAGAAATGCATATAGGTCAAATAAAATAAATGGCTTAAGGGTTAAAATACATAGCTCAGTTAGCAAGAATGGCATAATGGTGGTCATGCATTCAAGAGCCACTTTAATAGGAACACGTACGCCCTTGTTCATTCATGCATTTATCCAATCAACCAATCATGTTGCAGCAGCACAATGCAAAAAAATAATACAGATACAGATCAAGAGCTTCAGGTAATATTCACATCAAACATCAGAATAGGGGAAAAAATGTGAATACAGCGACTTTGACCATGGCATGGTTGCTGGTGCCAGACAGGCTGGCTGGTTCAATTATTTCAGAAACTGCTGATCTCCTGGGATTTTCACACAAAACAGTCACTAGAGATCACATAGTATGGTGTGAAAAACAAAAAACATCCAGAAACACATGTGCAGAAACACCTTGTTGATGAGAGAGGTCAGAAGAGAATGCACAGACTGGTTTGAACTGAGAGGAAGTGTACAGTAACTCAAATAATCTCTTGCTATTACTATAGTAAACAGAATTAGAGCTCATAGCATGTCGAAACCTTGAGGCAAACGTGCTACAATAGCTGAAGACCATATCATGTTCCACTGTCAGCCAAGAACAGGGATCTTGGCTGAGATTTACCAACCCATCTATTAATCTGTTTATAATTTCATCATAAATATATACGTTTTCTTTTTATACATATAATTGCATAATTGTATGAATGAGCAAGGGTACTATTAAAGTGGCCAGTGAATATCTATACAAGTGTATCATGCAGCGAGCATAAGGTGTGGCATAACACAAGTACATAAACTTTTTAGCACTTTTATTTGGGTGAATCCAATACTCAAAATGTGAGTCAGTATCAAAAGTCAGAACATGGGCAGGCTTAATATAGGGCAATCCATAATCAGAAATAAGGAATGGGAACCAGGGTCAGAACAAGGAAGTACAATGTAATATAGGAACTTAGTGGTACAAAAGCATAATTAGACTTCTCAATGAACAATGACAGAGAGGATATACAGTAAATAGACAAACTAATCAAGAATTAACACAAAACAGATGACCACAGTAGGGCAACAAACCAATTACAGGACAGTAGTGGGGACAGGGCTAGAACAAAAACCAAAACAAATATGAGCATATGATATCGTCGCCATGGGAACTGCCATGTGAAGAGAGAAACTGTGACAGAAAGACACTATTTTTCATGCCACATATTTAAAAAGTATTATTTAAAGTGTTCCATGGAAACAGAGAATCATCCTGTTTGTATTTGCAGTGGCTTGGCAGGCAAACACTGCGTCTTCCTTTGAGGCATTTTCTTGACATCAGAAAATAGGCATATCAGGTTCCAATAAGCCTGGTTTATGACAGTGAATGTTATGAGTGGGGTTATTTTATGATAATGCTGCTGTTTTGGTGATTTCCGGGAGATGAGATATGTGCTGATTATTGATGCGTCTGCCTCCTTTTCTCACGCTCTGATGCTATATATCTTCTTGAAAACAAATATCCATTTGTAGAAGTGATAAATCTTTTGCTGGAGAAAAGGACAGTGAAAGGACCTTATTTGCTTTGTTTCTTTTATGACTGCTTCAATTAACTCCTTGTTTTGCCTCCAAACATTTTTGAGCTGACTGGTTGAATTGTGGAACCAATTTGCATGGTTTTAATCAGTTTTGCCTGTCATCAGATTTGGTCAAGTGTGAAATGAAACCTTGTAAAATGAAACTTTGTTGTTTTCCCCAAATAGGAAATAGATTAGTGTTCTTGAAATTCATTTGGCATTGATAAGCCTACTAGCTGCCTATAAACATTTAGTTGTATGTGTGATGGTGATCCATTTATATAGATACCTCCATCTCATAACCTTTTCATGCCTTTATAGTTACTTAGATTAAATCGGGCCAGCTAGATGAAGTGGCATGATAGACCAGGTACTCCATTCCTATTTCATTTCTCTTTCATCAGATTTGGAAGTAGAAGTAACCTGCAGAACCATGTTGCAGATTTGACACTAGCCACTGTTGCACTTGTAAGCAGCTCAACACACATTCTGCATCCACAGTAAGCGACTGTGAGTGATTAAAGTGGCTGGCAGTGGGCTGTGATATGCCCTGGGAAAGCATTAATCTTGCAGGTTCCTGGCCTCTCCCTAAAGAGGCATGATCAAAGTGCAGTGCCGGGGCTCAAGGACAGGGGAAAACAGAGGGCTGAAAGGAAGCAGCTAGGAGCAGATGGAAAGTTCAGACCCCGGCTTGTTTCAGCAAAATGTCAGAACTGTAAAAAAGGTTTCATAACCCATCAATCATGTGTGGCCACCACTCCTGAAATAGTCAGGAGGTGACAGAAATTAGACCTCTCTGGTGAACTGTGGAGGTAATTACTGGAGCTTGGCTTGGGTGACTTCGTTTTTAGGGAACTAGAGGGCCAGGAAAGTTACATCAAGCCAAGTCTCAGAATGGCAGGTGTGTGCAGAGTGCAAATCAAGAAAACTAGCTCCATTATGTGACACCTGACAGCCTGTGCATGTGTTTGTATGTGTATTTTTTGTTTTATTTGCTGGTTTTGTGTTGTGGTGTGTTTGGTATTTCTTTCAAGTTGATTTTTCTTGTGAGAGTTGCACATTTGTGCAAATATTGGCTGTTATTCTCTTGGAAGAATATGCTCCAATCTTCATGGTGCTTATTCTGCCAAGTATACAGCGGCTGGCAATTTACCATTCAATCAATCTGGAGAAGTTATTGAGAACACAGTTTACCTTTGTGACTGAACGAATCACTTTATTGTTTGAGCTATTTTTTATTTCACTGTGGTGTGAAATTTTATTTGACATGCAAAGTGTTCTCTGGGCTTGCCTCACTGAAATAATATTTTACCTTGACTTTGCAAAACTGTAACGCTATCATCTTTTATTAGTGGTTTGTGCTTAGGTTGATTAAGAAGGAGATCATCACAAGTGATTTATGGCTGCTGGATTACATGCTGGTACTGTGGCTTTGATTTAACTTGCATGGGAGCTTCTGGCTGCTTGTAAATGTGAAATATTTTCACTCCCCCTTATGAAGTTTATTGTGATTGTTCACAGTTTATTGAACCCCACATAATGCATGTTTATCAACCCTACCTTTTCCTTCATTTGGCCATCTGTCAAGCTATTTATAGTTTTCTCATCCATTTATATGCTTTCTTTTTAATACATGTACAATATGCACTTTTATTATTTTTGCAAAAGCACTGTTAAATGAGTGTATTCATGCGTGCCTTCACATTTGCCTGCACGTATTATTATATTCAGTAATATCCTGTAGTGTCTTCGGATTTTGAGTAGCAGGTTTGCTGTTTGTACATGTGCTAAGTGACCTTCATGCTGTAATCGCATCATTAAACCCTCAAGCACATAGTACATGGAGTCACTGATGATCAACTCCCCTATGCTACAACTCAACATTAGCTGAAAATATCATGCAGTCAGAGTAACACCTTTAAAAATTGTGTTAAAAGAAACTGATATGATGAAAACATTGAACAAGCAAGGGCAGTGAGTTTAAATGTGTTTAGATTTCACATTCTGTCACTAGCCTTAAACTTTGTAACGTTTTATATGAATTGAGAGTTCATTACTGCAAATTTGCAAAATTGAGGCCATGCTGGCTTAAAAAATAGTGAAAGTTTTGATGTGCATGTTGATTTGAATTTTGTCAAGTTTATCAAATTTAAAATATTAAAAATCCATAAAAATCAATACAAAATATTTTGGTAAAGAGCATCTGTTGAAAGTTGCAAGAAAATTAGCTTGGAGTTAACTCTACCTCACTTAATACTGAATAGTGAATTGGACAAAAGCCTCTGCTATAAACAAACAAAACAAACAAATAAATGAAGTGGATTTGGATTGTGGATTTGCTGGACATGCCACAAGGCAGAATATTCTTGAGGGAAAAAGGGTTATTAGAATTGCCCCTGAAAGGTTCTCTGTAGGTTCATACAACAGCTTTCATTCATCTTCAGTAACTGCTTCCTCTGGGTCAAGGTCAGGGTCACTGTGGTTCTGGAGCCAATCCTGGGAACACTAGATTGGCACAAGGTGGGAAAATTGACCCTGGATGGGATGCCAGTACGTCGAGGGGCACCGTGCACACACACACATTCACATAGTGACAATTTAGCATAGCCAATCCATCCACCTGCTTGCTTGTGGACAGTGGGAGGAAACTGAAGAAGCCCAAGCAAACATTGCAAAAACATTTGAAATTCTACACAGACCATAAGCCAAGCTCAGGATGGGACCATGGAACTGTCCATGGAAATGTTAAAACTTCAAAGAAAATCAATTTAAAGTTTGGAAGTCTAGAAAAAAAAAAGGCCTGTGCATTTTCACTGTAAGCATTTGTTAAAATTTACTTGGTGTGAACTCTGACTCACTTGAAATTCAATTTGGACAAAATAACTAACAATAAATATAATAACAAACAAACAAACAAACGAATAAGGAAGGAATGGAGTAAATCACTGAATGTATAAACAAACAAACAAACAAATGAATGAATAAATAAATAAAGATTGTGAATTTATTGAACACTGAACTTTTGAGCAGGATACTCTTAGGGAGACAAAAAAAAGTCTATGTAGAATAATAATTGCTCCCTGAAACTACAGCATTGCTGATTTTTTTGTTTTTCTTCTTGGTCTGTTTTTAGTATCCTAGATGTTTTGATCCTGTGTGTAGTACCTATCCTGCTAAGTGGACTGTTCTATGCTCACATGCCTCCTGTGTGTAATAATCATATTGTATTGTGACAACTAAATATTTATGGATCAGCACTCTTAGTGTGAGAAGGATCATAAAAATATCCTTTTTTGTGTGTTTTCAGCGATCCCTTATAGAAGACTCACATGAATGCCACATGTGAATGAGCACATGATTAAAGTGTGAAATTCACACATTTTTCACATGTAGTGCATGTGTTTTTATTTTCACATGTAATTTTTACACATGATTGGTTGATTGATTTTATCACACGCAGGCAATGTGAATTCAGATGTGACTTTTCAGGTGATCACATATTGTACACATGATGTCACATGCACTCATATGAGTTCACGTGTGATTTCAGGGCATACGATCACATGTTTTGCATGTGAAAGACATACAGTTGAGGGCAAAAGTTTGCATCCCCTTACTTTGAAATGACAAAAGGAGTAAAAAAAAGAAATTTATTGTCATCAACACAATATTTAATGCATGTTCAGTTTTCACAAATGTTCCTTCATCATCAGAAGTAACAAAAAATGGTCCAAGAGTGTATAAAAAGAAAGTGACAGTGAAATAATGGAAATTAAATCAGTCCAAAAGTTTGCATCCCCCTTTATGAAATGTTTTCTAATACTTTGTATGTCCTCCCTTTGCCTTTATAACCTCCGCCAACCTCTTTGGGTACCTTCTGAGCAGCTTTTGTATCCTCTCAGGTGTAATTTTAGCCCATTCTTCCTGGCATATTTGTTCCAAGTCTACCAGATTGCTTGGCTGTCTGTCATGCACGGTCTTCTTCAAATCTATCCACAGGTTTTCTATTATATTCAAGTCTGGGGACTGGGAAGGCCATGGCAAAACTTTCACCTTATTCTTTTTAAACCATTCCTGTGTTGACTTTGCTTTGTGTTTTGGATCATTCTCTTGTTGAATGATCCACTGCCTCTTCATTTTTAGCTTTTTGACTGATAGTAGGAGGCTTTGCTTTAAAATCTGTTGATATTGGCCTTTTGCCCTTGAAATGGCATTCATTTTCCCTTCCACTTTATGCAGAGCTCCAGTGCCTGATGCAGACATACATCCCCAAAACATCAGCGAGCCTCCACCGTATTTGACTGCGGGAATGGTGTTCTTCACCTCATAGGCAGAGTTTTTTTTCTCGTCACACGTACCTGTGCAAATTATGACCAAATAATTCGACTTTGGTCTCATCAGACCACATAATCTTATTCCAAAACTCATTTGGTTTGTTCACATGCTCTTTAGCATACTCCAAGCGTGCTGCTGTCTACAAGTAAGCAATGGCTTCCTGCGTGCTTTTCTCCCAAACATTCCAGACTTGTGCAGACTGCGCTTGATGGTGGAGATGTGGAATTTTATTATACTTGTTTCTAAGAACTTTTTCAGGCCCCCTGCTGTTTGTTAGCAGCTCTTTCAGTTATTTTTCTTGGTCTTCCACTCCTTAGTAGAGTCTTAGTGTGTCCATTTCTGGATTATGGTCTTCACAGTTGGCACTGGTATCCCTAAACACTTTGAAATTTTTTTATAACCCTCTCTAGCTTTATGAAAGTTTACCAATTTAATTTTTAGGTCTTCTGACAGCTGTTTCCTTGATCCCATTGTTGCTTGAGACAAATATAAAATTCACGCCTAATTTAACCCACCTGGTGCCACTCATCAAGCATTAAGTGTTAATGATGTTTTTTAAAGGATCAGACACCTAATTTTACATATTAAAGTTAAATGCCTAGAGGGTTTATCAAAGGGGATATAAACTTGCTATTAAAGATAAATTTGGACTTGGACAAAGCTCTTTTAACATTGCGGCCATACCATAAAAGGTTTTCAGAGGGGAAACACATTTAAATGATTATGGAAGGCTATTTTGAAGATGAACTGTACAACAGAGGCAGATGTTTTGATTATTCACCCAAGGTGTAAGGGGGATGCAAACTTTTGCACTCAACTGTATAGAGTTCATTTAGCTTTTCTTCTTCGCTTGAATGGCAGTTATATAATCCACCGGATTTTAATTCCTAAGCTGTTAAATCTTGCTATAAAGTAACAGAGACCATTCTTTTTGTTTCACTCTTTTAAGAGGAAGAATTGGGAGCATTTCATGAATAAAGCATAAAGAATATCAGCACTCACCCAGAGTTTATGCTTTTCTTCTCTTTGAAGAGGTTTCGTCTTTGTCGCAGGAGTAACAACTCCTTATTTTAGCTGCTTTAAGTGGTGTTCTTTTTTCTACCATAGAACAGGTTGTTGAAATTGTTCCATTTTGTGAATAATAGGACATTGTGTGTGTGTGTGTGTGTGTGTGTGTGTGTGGGTGGGGCAGCCAAGTCGTTACTGGTGTAAGCAACAGATAAGAGATATCAATATTTGATGGCAATCCATTTTGCTCTGCTAGAGTGGAGGTACAATTTTAGATTGAGGTGTGTGGGAGGGTGACACTGAGTGTGTGTGTGTGTGGGAATAAGACAGCAAAACAGATTATCAAAAGCAGAGAGAGAGAGAGAGAGATGCGAGTGTGTCTTCGTGGTTTGCAGACACGCACGACTACACGGACACAGTCTCTCTCCATGGGAGAGGATTAGGCCGTGCTCTAGCACAAAGAGCTACTTACCTGATGAGCAGAGGAAACTTGACCCTGTCTCTAAATCTCCATAGTAATACTTACAAGAATCAGAAACGATTGTTGTCATTCATTACCCATAATCTCCTTCCTCGGTTTCATCATGCCATTGTATGCTGCTTCTCTGATTTTTCCCGTTACACAGTCACTTCTTAGTTCTCACTGTTTAAAAGAACTGGATGCTACATTAATTCTGCATAATAGTGTTATTTTTAATCCACCTTTCGCAAATATTTGACTCTTATTTTACAGTAACTCACGAGAAAACTATTCAACTAGAATATTTAACTGACCAGATATTATACGTATTTATGTAGTGCTTGGTGGCGGAACATTTTGCTGTTATAGCCCATCTACCTCAAGGTTTGACTTGCTGTGCATTCTGAGATGCGTTTCTGCTCGTCACAGTTGTAAAGAGTGGTCATTTGAATTACCATAGCCTTCCTGTCAGCTTGAACTAGTCTGGCCATTTTCCTCTCTCAACAAGGTTTTTCCACCTTGTTGGATATTTTTTTGTTTGTTTGTTTTTCACACCACTCTGTGTAAACTCTAGTGACAGTTGACTGTAAAAATACCAGGAGACCAGCAGTTTCAGAAATACTTGAACTTGTCTGGCACCAACAACCATTCTATGGTCAAAGTCACTGATATCACATTTTTTCCCATTTAGATGTTTGATATGAACACTAAGTGAAGCTCTTGATCTGTATCCGCATGCTTTTTTGCATTGCACTGCTGCTACAGGATTAGTTGAGTGGACAATTGCATGAATGAGCACATATACCGTTGTTCCTAATAAAGTGGACGGTCATTGTATGTACTTAAGTATCAAAAGTGCTTGTAATAGTAAAAAAGCAGTAGGATTTTTTTATATATGGCCAAAAACCATTCTTTTACACTGTCAACAAACAATCCAGTCCACCATCATGGGGCAGTTGTGGCCTAATGGTTAGAGAGTCGGACTTGTAACCTGAAGGTTGTGGGTTTGAGTCTCAAGTCCAGCAGGGATCTCAATCTCATGACTGAGATAAGACCCTTGAGCAAGGTGCAGAACCCCCAACTGCTCCCTGGGCGTACTGCCCACTGCTCTGTGTGTGTGTGCACTTGGATGGGTTAAATACAGAGCACAAATTCTGAGTATGGATCACCATACTTGGCCACAAGTCACTTCACTTTCATCTTTGTTTTTTGTGTGAAAAATAAGTGTTAAAGCAATAAAACTACAGTAGATTTACGTGTGAAGGCAAAACACATTTTGAAGATTCATCTCATATTTCTTGTCTGTTTCAGGATAGATGAAATTCAAAGTTTTATGTTTTCACACTGTGGTGACTTTATGTGGACGTTAGAGCAAATACAGTCACAGAAGTGTATATATAATAATTATAACCTTGCCATATAGAGCTGAAATGGATCATACTCTAAAGCATGAGCTGCCAGAACAAAGTAGTCATTAACAATGGTTAGTATACATCTGTATGCCATAATAATTTATAATCCCACTATCCAGTGTCACAAAAAAGAGGACAAGTTCCTTTTTGAGTTTGGTGCCTCTCTAGATTTCTTCCTCAGGTCATTTCAGGGAGGTTTGTTCGGCTTGCTCATTAGTTATTTAAATCTACCTCCGGATCTCTATAAAGCTGTGACATGGTCTTCTGTTAAAAGTTCTATACAAATAAAAATGAATTGAACTGAATGATAATGTTAGCTAACCTAACTCATGATTAACTAAATGTAGCGATGTGCATGTTTGTGTAAATTGGTTCATTTCTGCTGACTGGCACAACACACTTCAGTCACACCGTAATCAAAAGTTATAACAAGCCAGCTTGCTAGCGCTGACTGTTTCTGAGAGGATTTTAGCTATTAAATGTAGCATACTGACAATTTGAGTAAACTAAAAAAAAAATTAAATCATCGGTGGATGAATGAAGGCAGCTGAAGCTTCAATTATTATTATTATTATTATTATTATTATTATTAAACCATTTAAAGCAGACAAACCAAAGGGACAAGGCAATTTGTGACCTCAGTATTAATGTTCTATTTGAGTGAAGAGCCATTCTGAGATATGGGACAAAGTTTTGAAATTCTAGATGCTCTGACTCAGTCATCTAGCCATCACAATTTGGAAATAACACATGTCAAAGTTCCTCAGATCCTTACACTTGCCCATTTTGATGCCCAACACAACAACTTCAAGAACTGACTGTTCTCTTGCGGCATAATATATCCAACCCCGTGACAGGTGCCATTGTAATGAGATAATCAATATTATTCGCTTCACCTATCAGTGGTTTCAGTGTTATGGTTGATCGGTGTATAGTGATATAATAGAAATAGCCAACTTACACACACTAATTGTTTTTTTCATTGCTGCTTCTGATGAGGTATGACCTCTGTGAGCATTTCCATTCTTTCCATTTTGGAATGTTACTTTGAGTTTTTGTGATTTTGCCTTTAGGCACCACCACAATGGATTTGAAATAAAACAATCAAGATGTGATCAAAGTGTAGACTATCAGCTTTATTTTAAGAGGTTCCACAAAAAATATGGCATTTACCATTTAGGAATTACCTCCATTTTCAGGGGCGTAAAGGTATTTGGACAAAGTGACATAATTGTAAATATAACCATAATTTTAATACTTGGATGAAAATCCTTTGCAGTCAATGACTGCCTGAAGTCTGGAGCCCATGTTCTCAAAACTCAGATTCTGAGTTTCCTCCATGGAGATGCTTTGCCAGGCCTTGAGATCAGGAGACTGAATTGGCCATTGAAGAATATTCCATTTCTTTGCCTTCAAAAAGTCTTAAGTTGCTTTCTCACTATGTTTAGGGTCATTATCCACCTGCACTGTGAAGCGGCGTCCTATCAGTTTTGTAGCATTTGGCTGAATGTGAGCAGAGAGTATAGCCCTATACACCTCAGAATTCATCTTGCTACTTCTGTCAGCAGTCACATCATCAATAAACACCAGTGAGTAGCCATACATGCCCATGCCATAACACTAACTCCACCATGTTTGACACATGATGTGGTATACTTTGGATCATGAGCTGTTCCTTTATTTCACCTTACTTTTCTCTTCCCATCATTCTGGTACAAGTTAATCTTGGTTTCATCAGTTGTTGTAAACCCTCTGTATTTACATTCATGAAGGCGTTTCTTTGTAGATTTTGACAATGATATACCTACCTTCTCCAGAGTATTCTTGACTTCTGTTGATGTTGTGAAGGGGTTTTTCTTCACCAAAGAAAGGATTCTGCGATCATCCACTTTAGTTGTCTTCCGTGGTCTTCCAGGCCTTTCGATGTTGTTGAGCTCACCAGTGCTTTAAGTGTTTAAGAATGTACCCAACTGTCGATTTGGCCACAACTAAGGTTTTTGCTATCTCTCTTATAGATTTATGTTGTTTTTCAGCCTGATGGTGGCCTCCTTCACTTGCATTGAGATCTCCTTGGACATATTGGTAGCTCCAGTCGAACTGCCGCCAAATGCCAACTCAATACATGATATCAACTCCAGACCTTTTATCTGCTTCATTTGTCTTGAAGTAACGACGGAATAGACCACAACTGGTCAATTAAATTCGTGTCAGTCAATTGTCCAAATACCTTTGAGACCCTGAAAGTGGAAGTACTTTGCTGAAAATGACTGTAATTCCTAAATGGTAAATACCATATTCTTGTGGAACCTCTTAAAATGAAGCTGAAAGTCTACACTTCGATCACATCTTGATTGTTTTATTTCAAATCCATTGTGGTGGTGTAGCTGTGTAGGCTTGAAAATATAGTGAAGTAAAATGTAAGGTTGATAAAAACATTTATACTCAGAATAGAAAGTTTTTTGTAGAACTGAAATAAAAGGCGTAAAAGTCATTTACTCCTCCCCCTACACTGTGCTACACAAAGAATGTCAAACTCTGCCTGACTAGCATGCTTGAGTTCCCCATTTGGTTGCTATTCAAAGAAATGTCAATGCCTGTCAGTAAACAGCACCTTTCCTCCCTGACTTCCAGCCACAGGTCAATCATGAACAGATAGAGTGTGCCTGTGGCAGGTATGTTGTAGTTACTATAGCATCTAAGCTGTGTATGCTTCAGTGCATCAGTGACCTAAGAGCAGAATGTAAGTGCTCGCATCAGCTGAGTTACTGGGCTGTACACTGTGTGCTGCTCCCATGATTTATGGTCCCCAATACAGTCAATAACAGCCTGCATAAAGACGCAAAGCTCCCTGAGATTGGATTACAAGGCTGGGCTTTGCATTTAGGCTTCTTCATTAAGAAATGTCAGCACTTTAAGAGGAGACGTGTGCTGTTTCGTGTATTGTTGCTTTGGTATGAACACTACTCTGCTTAGAACCTGGTGGAGTAGGTGGAAACCGGAGATTCCTGCCTTTGTACTCTATATATAACAGAAAAGCCATTGTACTTCTCCAGAATTTTACTGAATATACATATGTTGGAAAACAAAGAATGTTTGCTGGGTTGTCAAGTCAAGTGAAGTTTATTGTCATTTCAACCATATACAGCCAGTTAGTACATAGTGAAACGAAATAATGTTTCTCCAGGACCAAGGTGCTACATAAGACACAGAACAACACAGAACTACAAGGGACTACATAATTTATACATAAAGTGCACAGCTGCAAACATGTGCAGACAGCACAAGACAGTAGAATGACTACTGGGACAGACAATGGGCACAGTAAGCCCCAGTGCAGCGCCGACCAGTACAAAGTTCACTATTTAAAAGTGAATCTAGTGACAATAGTGCAAAGAGTACAAGAGTACAATACAAGTAGCTGAAATAGTGTAAACATAAGAGTAGCAGCCTATGTACAGCATAATAAGTATTGTAGCAGCATAATATAATGTGCAAAAACTTGAAAAGGATGGAGGATGCTCAGTTGTGTGTGTATATATATGTATGTGTGTGTTCCTTCAGCTCAGTTTCTGAGTATTGAGGAGTCTGATGGCATGGCAGTAGAAACCAATGCACAGTCAGGTCGTGAGGGCCTGTGAAGGGTTAAGAGTGTGTGAGAGGGTGTGTGGGGTCAAATGATGGTGGCTTTGCGGATGCAGCGTGAGGTGTAAATGTCTGTGATGGAGGGACGAGAGACCCCGATGATCTTCTCAGCTGTCCTCACTATCCGCTGAAGGGTCTTGCGATCCAAGACAGTGCAATTCCCAAACTAGGCAGTGATGCAGCTGCTCTCGATAGTCCCTCTGTAGAACATGGTGAGGATGGGGGAGAGATGTGCTTTCCTCAGCTCAGGCTTCTCAGAAAGTACAGGTGCTGCTGGGCTTTCTTAGTTATGGAACTGGTGTTGAGTGACCAGGTGAGGTTCTCCGCCAGGCGAACACCAAGAAATTTGGTGCTCCTGACGATCTCCACGGAGGAGCCGCCGATGTTCAGCGGAGAGTGGTCATTCTGTGCTCTTCTGAAGTCAACAACCATCTCTTTAGTTTTGTCCACATTTAGAGACAGGTTGTTGGCTCTGCATCAGTCCGTTAGCCGCTGCACCTCCTCTCTGTATGCTGACTCGTTGTTCTTGCTGATGAGACCCACCACAGTCAAGTCATCGACGAACTTGAAGATGTGATCGAGCTGTGCATTGCTACACAGTCGTGAGTCAGCAGAGTGATCAGCAATGGACTTAGCACCCAGCCCTGTGGGGCCCCAGTGCTCAGTGTGGTGGTGTTGGAGATGCTGTTCCCGATCCGGACTGACTGAGGTCTTCCAGTTAGGAAGTCCAGGATCCAGTTACAGAGGAAGGTGTTCAGGCCCAGCAGGTTCAGCTTTCCAATCAGGTGCTGAGGAATGATTGTGTTGAATGCTGAACTGAAGTCTATGAACAGCATTCGAACATATGTGTCTTTATTGTCCAGGTGGGTGAGGGCCAGATGGAGGGTGATGGCGTCATCTGTTGAGTGGTTGGGGCAGTAAGCGAATTGCAGGGGGTTCAGTGAGGGGGGCAGCAGGGTCTTGATGTGCCTCCTGACGAGCCTCTCGACGGTAGTCATTGAGGCAGGACACTGAAGACTTCTTTGGAACGGAGTGATGGTGGTGGCCTTGAAGCATGTCGGAACAACGGTGCTGCTCAGGGAGGTGTTGAAGATGTCTGTGAAAACATCTGCCAGCTGGTCTGTACATCCTCTGAGCACCCTGCCAGGAATGTTGCCTGGTCCAGCAGCCTCAGTGTAGAGTCTTCCTCAAATCAGCCGTGGTTAGGCAGAGCACCTGGTCATTGGGAGGAGGAGTGGTCTTCCTCGCTGTCACGCCATTCTGTGCTTCGAACCGAGTGTAGAAGTTGTTCAGTGCATCTGGGAGGGAGGCATCACTGTCACAGGTAGGTGATGTTGTCCCGTGGTTGGTATTGGCCTGGATGCCCTGCCACATGTGCCACATGCCACGTGCCTCTGCTGGCCTTGAAGTGGCTGTGGATTCTCTGAGCATGTGTGCGCTTTGCCTCTCTGATAGCCCGGGGCAGTTTGGCCCTCGCTGTTCTTAGGGCCGCCTTGTCGCTTGCTCTGAAGGCGGAGTCTCAGGTCCTCAGTAGTGCATGCACCTCTGCAGTCATCCACGGCTTCTGGTTGGAGCATGTGGTGATGGTCTTGGAGATGTCATCAATGCACTTGATGATATAGCTGTTGCGCCCCTTCCTCCATGTGGATTAATCTGAATGGTGTAAATGACAGTCTATATGCATAAATGGAATATTCAAGACTGTCTCCCAACCCACATTCTAATAGTAACACCACTGGTGCAAAGACATATTGGTTATTGGTTTATTAAGTATTCAAGAGGATGTAATTATCAAAAACGTTATCTCCCCAGTATTACAGAAGTGAGAACAAAAACTTTTAATTACAGTCTTAGTCACTAATAGATTTGTGCTGAGTTTAGCTAATCTGAACGCTAACGGTCTTGTTCAGGAGTCCTCAGCTGGCAGGCTGCGTACCAATTAGCAAACTGAATGCATAGCTTCTTTTTAAAAAATCAATGCCGAAAACAGAATGTTTACAAGGAACAGACAGAGGAGTACGCTTTTATTCTTCCCATGTCAACATCTCATTTGTTCAGAGACTATAAAGATAGTGAAAACATGAAGCACCACTGCAAAACAAACCAAAACCACTTTGAATTGTCTTATTTATAGCCATAATCTAATCATTAATGGCTCAGAGAAGAAAAAAAACAAATGGCAACTAATTCCTTAACAAGAGAAGATGGCTAGCTAATTCCCTATATAGATATACAATATGGTAAAATTGTTAACTAATTCACTAGCTAAAAACAGGGCAAGATGGCCAGCTAATTCACTAGCTAGATACAAGGTAATATGACTAGCTAATTTATTAGCTAAACACAAGGTAAGACGGAGAACTAATGCACTAGCTAGAAACAAGGTAAGATGGCTAGCTAAATCATTGGCTAATTAGATAACTGCAAAAGAAATACACTCCTTACCTCCAGCCATAAACAAGCAAAATCCATCTGGACTCTGTTTTCATAACTGTAGATTTGACTCTTGCTTCCATTTTGTGTGCTACTTCTCTCTCTAGAGGAGGATACTGGTGTTTGAGGGTATCCTTCTTCAGTGTCTGATATCCCTCTTGTGTCTCACCACTGTGATAGAAACCACACCTTCTTTTGTACCAAGAGTTGTGGTGTGGTAGGCTATCCATGATGGTGTATTATGTATACACGCAAAAACTCCTGTTGAATCTGACCAAAGAAACTCTGACTGTCTTAGCAGCTCAAGAACACCATGTCTTAAAGTATTATATTCTCCTCTGAGTCAAACATTCTTTTCCTTTTTAAGTTTTAAAGCTTGAATTTAAAATGGCAGGCCATTTATCCCCGTGACCCACACAGTGGATTAATATAGCAACACAATGACTTGCCCATTTCACAATAAAATGTAATTGTAACTGGTTTGTAGCTCTCATGTTAATCTCTACAACATAATGTGTGTTGCTGTAATAGCTCTCAAATAGTCTTTTGTCTCGGTGTAGCCTCATTCCACACAGTCCAGAAAGCTGGCAGCAAGCTTCTTGTTCAGTATGCCTTGTTTAGCTGCCACTAGCATGGCAGATGCTTGGGGGTTAGTGATAAGGGCCACTGTACCGTGGTTATGGCAGGCATTAGCTTGATGATTTGATTGGTAGTGGCTGACATGCCGAGGCATTTGCTGCTCTCTCCTCACGCAATAGCTTAACATGCTGGGCAATTAGATTACTGGCAAATTGCTGACCCTGTCTATAACATTTACAGATAAGCAGGAGCAGCCTGAAATAGGTTCCAAAATACAGAGGCTGTGACCCAAAGCGAACTAGTAGGAATCATGTTGCTGCTGTGCTAGATAGCTGTCTCAACTCAGATTGTGCTGCATTTAGTTCCAAAGACTGACATTTCTAAATTATATATTTTCCACAATGTTCAGGTGCTGTTTCACCCAAAATATATGTGCTACAGTAAAATATTCAGTTTCATATATTTCTATCTGGTATTTTGATTTATGAAAAGTTATAGTTGAGTTTGGGCCCGACTTTTGTAATTGTAATGCAAATTGCAATGATACAATAATGCAAAATGACAATGCCTGAAGATATGGTGAGACATATTCTTTATATTTACCTGCAAGTAAAAATCGGATAAGTTAAAATGAGTATAATAAGTTTGCACCAGGGGATCGATATAGTTTGCAAAATTATTTACAAATAAAAATGCAAAAACAGGGCATTAGTCAAAGAAGCAACAAAGAGGCCAAGGGTAACTCAACATGATTCTTCTACCACCATGCTTCACTATGAAGATAGTTTTCTCATGGTGATGGCAGTGTTGTTTTTCTGCCAAACGTAGAACTTTGTGCATTTTGTGCAAAGTTACTTTTCTCATCGGACCAGAGAGCCTTTTTCCACATATTTGCTGATTCTCCAACATTTTTTTTACAAACTCCAAATAGGTTTTCATATGACTTGCCACTCTTTCATAAAGCCCAGCTTTGTGGAGTGGCTGGGCTATGATTGTCCTGTGAACAGCTTCTCCCATCTGTGCTGTGGCTCTCTCCAACTCCTTAAAAAGTAACTGGCTTTTGGTAGACAGCCTCTTCTAGGCAGAGTTGTGGTTCTATTGTTTCCATTTCTTAAATAATTTAATTTAATGGATTTGATGCATGTCAAAGTTTGGGCGTTTTTTTAAAATTCTTTTTTATTTTCACTGGATCTTCAAAGTTGTTTTTTTTTTAAATATCCAAACACTGATATTTTTCCAGAAATTTACTACAGATTTGTTTTTGATTGTTGTTATTGGTCTGTTTATTTATCTAACAAACTCTGGAGCCTTCTAGGAACAGATGTTTTTATATGGAGATCACATGACACTTTCATTGCACACAGGTGGACTCCAACTAATTATGTGACTTCTGATGGCAGCTAGCTGCGCCAGAACTAATGCTGCATTCGACTACAGGAGATAACTCATATTTCCTGACCTCCGACCAGTAAAAGCGAAAGAAAATTCCCCTCAAATTGAAATTCCTACTTGTGAATTCAGAGCAGCCATGTTTTTTTTTCACCCCACTATGTACCTGTAATGCACAGATACTAAAAATGAAGTCACTCTGAGCTTCGACTTCCCACTTCTGAGGTAAGTCAAATGCAGCATGATTTAGTTTCATAACAGTTTTGCAACAATGGGGGCAAATATGTTAGTCACATATTTTACATTTGTATTTGTAAATAATTTTACACTATATTGATATATATCCTGGCATATTGCTGCTTTTGTATTCTTCTGGAAGCAGGTTGTACTACAGTATGTTAAGAAATATAGATGAGAAAAGTGATTATGTATGCAAGTAATCTAACAGAACTCTGCTGCGTGATGGCCTAGAGACAGCGCTTTCAAACCTATTACTTCTTTTGCTGAGTCCAAATCAGAGTAAAATGGATACTTTTGTCAGAAATATAGCATTGAAAAAAAGTAAACAAATCTTTAGCAAGTGCGTATAGAAATGACAAAAATTGCCTGACCTGGGAGTACACAGAGCTGGAACTAAATAATGATTAGATAATTATATAAATAACTACTTGTGTCCAGGGTTTATGTTCACTTTTTGTTCATCTGTATATCCAGAACATATTGCATTTCTGCAGCACTACAGCTCTGTCAGCACGGTCTTTTGGCCCAGTTTATGTCTCACGATTCAGTTTAACAGCTCGTATCTACAGATGAATGTTTTGTTCTCATTTGCATAAGCCGACTGCATTGAGAGGGAAAAAGCACCAAAGTTTTAATCAAATGGACTAAATGCTGCATATGTAAAAGCACCCTTAAAACACAAATGAAAGTAGCCAGAAACAATAATGTCTCCTTATTTATACTACATAGAGTTGAACAAACTACCAAAGCTAATTATATGCTACACAAGTTGAGAAGATGCTGATCTACTCTTGAAACACAGAATCCACTCTATATTGTTCTCTTGTGATGATAACGAGTTACTTTTCATCTTCTTCTCACTTCTCATTCTGTTGATCATCTGTCAGAGCTGGCATTTTAATCAGGGTTTGTGTACACAATGAGTAGTAAGGCCATCAGTACTAACTAATTTGAATGATCATTTTTAATTTGACAGCTTATGTTAAAATATGAAAATGTAAAGGTACCCTACCCAGTTCTCTCAGTGTTTGATCAACCATGTGCTTTCTGTTAGCCAACCCATGGCTGCACCTTTTATCTGGCTTGCTGACCATCTTACTGTCAGTTTCTCTCATTAATATGGAGAGTTTGTTATCTGTCCCACACTGATAGTAGGACAGACTTCAACACTTATTTTCTCAGCTACTATGCCAAGTGCAGCTATGTGCTTTATGAGCTGTGGAAGTTTTTTAGGCAAGGGGGAAAAGTACAGCAAAAAGAAAGACACAGAAAGGCTTTGGATATTCATACAAGCTTGTTTTAGATATTTTCTTGTTTTGTAAAATTTGTAAAGCTTTGCCAGAGATGTTAATCATTTCCCATGGATGTTGTTTCTTTGGATGTGAATAATTTGTGCCCTTTTACTTGTGGGATTTGGTGCCCTTTAGCAAGATGATTACACAATGTTGTGTATTCCAGCATAATTATATGTCCTGTGTTGGTTTGTTTTGTCATCTAAAAAAAAGCATATATGACGGTGCTTGCAAAAGAAAAACTTACAAGCATATGTGATTGTAATATATACAGTTAGGTCCAGAAGTATTTGACAATGACAGAGTTTTTGTGATTTTGCCTTTATACACCACCACAATGGATTTGAAATAAAACAATCAAGATGTGATCAAAGTGTAGACTTTCAGCTTTATTTTAAGAGGCTCCACAAAAATATGGCATTTACCATTTAGGAATTACAGCCATTTTAAGCAAAGTACTTCCACTTTCAGGGGCTCAAAGGTATTTGGACAATTGACTGACAAGAAGTTAATTGACCAGGTGTAGTCCATTCCCTCGTTACTTCAAGACAAATGAAGCAGATAAAAGGTCTGGAGTTGATATCAGGTATTGAGTTGGCATTTGGCAGCTGTTCGACTGGCGCTACCAATATGAAGTCCAGGGAGATCTCGATGGAAGTGAAGGAGGCCATCATTAGGCTGAAAAAACAACATAAATCTATAAGAGAGATTGCAAAAACCTTAGGTGTGGCCAAATCTACATTTGGGTACATTCTTAAACAGAAAGAAAGCACTGGTGAGCTCAACAACGTTGAAAGGCCTGGAAGACCACAGAAGACAACTAAAGTGGATGATCACAGAATCCTTTCCTTGGTGAAGAAAAACCTCTTCACAACATCAACAGAAGTCAAGAATACTCTGGAGAAGGTAGGCGTATCATTGTCAAAATCTACAATCAAGAGACACCTTCATGAATGTAAGTACAGAGAGTTTACAACAAGGTGCAAACCACTGGTAACATTCAAGAACAGGAAAGCCAGATTAGACTTTGCCAGAAAACATCTAATAAAGCCTCCCATGTTCTGGAAGATTCTTTAGACTGATGAAACCAAGATTAACTTGTACCAGAATGATGGGAAGAGAAAAGTATGGTGAAAGAAAGGAACAGCTCATGATTCAAAGTATACCACATCATGTGTCAAACATGGTGGAGGCAGTGTTATAGCATGGGCATGTATCGGTGCCAATGGAACAGGCTCACTGGTGTTTACTGATGATGTGACAGAAGTAGCAAGATGAATTCTGAGGTGTTTAGGGCTATACTCTCTGCTCACATTCAGCCAAATGCTACAAAACTGATAGGACGCCGCTTCACAGTGCAGGTGGATAATGACCCTAAACATACTGTGAAAGCAACTCAAGACTTTTTGAAGGCAAAGAAATGGAATACTCTTCAATGGCCAAGTCAGTCGCCTGATCTCAACCCAATAGAGCTGCTTTTCACTTACTAAAGACAAGACTGAACACTGTTTTGCATTTTCTGCATCTGCTTGGGCTGGTGCACCATGAAGAAAATGCTTACTCCATCTGACCATGAGACACTAATAATGAATAAACATACACTTCAGCAGATTTAGGATAAATCCATATTCAGTCATCAGAAGAGTTTTCCTGATCTTACACAGGTTCACCTTGCTGTGGATGCATTTCCTGGTTAATCTGCAATTGTTCTTCAAGCTAGCCTCCATGTAAACCTTGTAAAAAAAAAAAAAAAAACACCATTCATTCTGGTAAATTGCCCTTCCATCAAACCCCTTAACCATCATCTTTTTCCTCTGGAGCTTGAGCTGCTCAACTGTTCTGTTGTAAGCCCCTGTTTGACAGGCAGCCAAAAAAATGGCATCAGCCTTACATCTTTTAGAGGCATTATCTCTAATCCTGTCATATGACTGGAGTGGTGTCTGTCCTTTTGACAGCAACGAGGGCTGGAGGCATGTAGCACGTTAGCCAAGCATGCTGTTGTGCGACAGCACACACAATGACTTGATGCACTGCATAACGTAGAAGAGGTTGAAAACAGGAGCATACAGCATAGATCCGCTGTTATGGAGATTTTAAATGTTGGGGCTTTTGAATGGCCTGGGTACACAACTGTTGAAGCCTCCAAATATGTCTCCAAATGTCTCTTATTTAATGTGGTCCTGTGACAATCAACATGTATATAGGATTTCATTTGTGTCTCACTGATATTAAATAACTAAAAACTTCTGCAGCAATTAGAAAACAGCATGTTTGCCAGGCCCAACCCACAATAACTACACTCGACCTTAAATTATAAACATTAACAGGTTATTATTTTTGCATCAGTGTGTGAATCTATTTAACATATAATGCTTGAAATATGCTCTTTCATGAGTCGTCCATTAAAATTCATGAAAAAAGTACATTCTAGCCTCACAACATTCATTCAACCCTGTTACCTGAATGCAGTCACCCCTATGAAATATTTGGAATATTCCCCAAAGCACATGGTCAACAGGAAGCTGCACTGTCTGAATTTCCTGAAGATCAAGAAGAAAATGAAGTATTCTTTTTATTTGTTTTCAAT
>CM040985.1:18072787-18105111 GCA_022985145.1 Pangasius djambal
AAAAAAAAAAAAAAAAAAGGTTTAAAATCATTTATAAAATGGCTAAATGGCACTGCAATGGAATCACACATGTATGATTTAAGAATTTAAGAAAGAGTGTTAAAGTAAGATCAGCATCATAGTATGTTCTGCTATTGTGAACATCATACATTCAGAAGAATTTTGAATGAGTTTGTTGATGGCTAGATCTCTGGAAAAGCCTAAAGCCATGTAATGGAGACCTGCCAAGCTCCATGTAATGCTCATCATTAGGTTAATTCAGAGGGGGCATGGCTGTCATGCAGCGCTAATTTCCACAGGACAGTGCATGCCCATTAAGCACAGTAATTAGAACCCCAAACCCATCTTTATTGAGGTATCCTGACTGACAAGCCTTTTATGTTTCCACTAACACATTTTTCACGGTTTCCCACCTTACACAGCAGATTTCCCATGGCAACAAACACCATTTGCTTGTGTTTGTCCTGTCTCCACCCCTGTCCTGTCATTAATTTGTTGTGGGTGTATTCCTACCTCACATCCAGTGTAGGCTCCTGATCCACCAAAACAGTGACCCCCGTTCTGGACTCTTAATACTATTCTTAGATTTGCCCAAATAAAGCATGCACCATTACCCAGCAAGCAGTAGCCATAAATATAAACCCACAATTATTGCTTTTCCATACATGGCCCAAATCATGTTTGGTTACGTGAAGTGAGCTGTTAATGCTGTGGAAAAAAATTATTTCTGCTAAATTCCCTTAAATCAATTGCAAGTCACTTGTACGATAAAGATAACTAATGTACAATCCCTGTACAAGCAGTGGTAATGGTATTGAAGTAAACTGTTTTGATTTTACCTTTACCAACCAAATAATGCATCCGAATGATTAATGCAAGTAATTTACTGTGTGTCATGAGGAGACTGCTTCAGTGCCCTGCCTACGCAGATGTTAGGCCAAGTACTCAAAGTAATTAACCGATCCTGCAGCATACAGACCACTGGGCTAAAAATTTCTGGGTGCACATGCATATAAACTCAGATTAAATTTTGCTGTTCCAGAAGCTTGTTGGAAGCCATAACTGTGTTCAAGACTCAAGCTAGGTTTATTGGCCATGTGCAGTGAGTGCATTGGGATTCTTACTCATTTCCGCTTACCTGATTACGCAGACAGTACAAACACAGCATAAAACACCACATGTAGTGCAAATAAGCAATGTCAAGATTCAAACATCAAAACACTACGAAATAACAATATACAAACAAATGTTAAATAATGTGCAGTATCATACTGAGCAGCAGCATAATTAGTAGTGTGCAATATTAAGTGTAGCTGAATAATGAGTCCACTAATATGCAGTATTTTGTGCAAACTAGAGCCGTCTAACACAACAGCACATACACTCACTGACAAGCTTAGTAGGACCACTTGTACATCTGCACATTCATGCAAGCATCCAATTAGCCAATCATTTAGCAGCAGCAGTGCAATGCATAAAATCATGCAGATACAGGTCAAGAGCTTCAGTTAACGTTCACAGCAAATAGAATGAGGAAAAAAGCGATCACAGTGACTTTGACCATGTCGTGGCTGTGGGTGCCAGATCAGTTCCAGGAGCCAGGTTTGAGTATCTCAGAAACTGCTGCTGGTTTCCTGGGATTTTTCACTCACACCAACTTTAGGGTTTACACAAAATGGTGCAAAAATCAAATAACATCCAGCGAGCAACATTTCTGCATTGTTGAGAGTACAGAGGAGAATGGTCAGACTGGTTTGATCTGACAGGAAGGATATGGTTACTCAAATAACCACTCTTTATAACTGGGGCTACAAAAGCAAAAGCCTACTTTGTGCTCATGCTGGTGGTGTAATGGTGTGGGAAATGTTTTCTTAATGCCAATCAAGCACTGCATGAATGCCACAGTGTAAATTCTGTATCCAAGTAAAATGGCCAGTGGGTGTGTGTAGTATTGTTATGTGTTCAATAACGCTCTATTCAACATGCGGACTGTCTGAGGGTAAAAACTTTGGCCTCGTTGTAACAACGGATATGTAGATGTTGTCAATGTCTGGCAAAGTGCACTCCAAAAAGCCCTCCTGTCCTGAGCTGTTGTTCCCTGTACCAGCCTGCACTACTGCTCCTAAGGACATTTTCCACTGTAATGTGATAAAAGCTGGTGAGTGTGTTCGTGCTTATGCCCCATTTGTTCAGTCTGCCTAGAAAGAAAAGCCTCTGATGTGCATTTTTAAAGTTCTTATTTGTGCTTTGCCTAGATTTTAAGTCCAAGGAACATAAAGCTCTTGATTTATCATTATACTATTGTTATTGCCCTGAAAAAATGACTATCTGATGAAGCCTTACACTTTAGAAATATAATTTCGCTTCCAGTGTGATGTTTTGTGGATTGAAATAGACTCTGTGGTTGATGAATATGTTGTCTTTTTTGCTTCATGTCAGTGAGGGAGAATGCAGGCTGAGTAGAAGAATCACAGCTGTTGTAGGGTCTTGTGTGCTTTCTACCTGGATGCATCCAGGCTATAGCAGATGAGCTGATGAAAAATGCACGAGTTTGCAAAAAATTTGGAACGAATGTGCACGTTTGGGGACCTCCAGAGGAAACAACTCGAGTGTTTTCAGTATACCTTGTCCCATTTACTGTTTAAATTAGATGCTGTCTTTTTTTTTCCTTTGGAGAAATTTGAGATAAAAGACTAAGTGTTTACTAAAGCAAGAAATGCAAACACTTTTTTTTTCCTTTCACAAAAAACAATACATGCACGAAAGTGAAGTGCTGTACCTATTAATGTGTTTTGCTAAATTAAAAACAAAATCATGTTGCTCTTTTTGATGTTTTTCTACCACCTTCCTTTTTCCTTTTTCTTACCTCATCTTTCCTCTCTCTTTATGCACTTGGCCTTCAGACTGAACAGAGTTAATAGCATTAAGTGATGCACAATCTTGCTCTGGTTTGTGAAGGTTAAGTTTTACAGGAGGAGCTGTTGTTGAAAGGAAGGCGTCTGCTGTTCCCAGCAGAGGTCTGGCTTCTGTGATGAGAAGATGATTCATGATTGACTGGCAGAGAAAGAGAAGAGGTATTTGTCAAGTGCCAGGAGCAGAGTGCTGCCAAAATGCAAATGGACTGTTAATTGAGTGCTGGATGGCTCTGAGTAATGGGAGGAGGTTTCCAGCCATCAATGCACATCACGACAATGAGTAGAATGACCATAAAAATGGGCAGACACAATGCTCAATGCAGATAAAAATCAGATATCAAAGGTTTGTAATATAAAGTAGGGGTGTAACACAATGCCACTATCTGCATCTGTGTCTGTTTAGTGCTCTATATATCTGATTCAGGTGGGCTGAAACAAAAGTGGGCTTCTTTTTTTTATTATTTATTGTGAATCCTACAGCTATGCTCCCAGTAACATTTAAAAAAAAAAAAAAAAACAGGACTGTTTGGAAAATGCGTTATTTTTCACTGACAAAATATAACAACAAATAGCAATTTGCAGACCATAACTTTTTTCAACTCTTGAACTTCTACACTTCCTCCTTCACTCGAGTTATATATAATTGGTCTCAACCAGACACCCTGTGGACCTTTTTGGATCTAGTTTTCAACCTAATGTGATTGAGTAAGCTAGAAAACTATTTTTCAAAACAACAAGGTCTTTCCTAAATCAGGGAACTGTCGTTTATAGTTGACAGCAGTAGCCACCTAAAAATAAATGATCAGATTTACTTTAGGTTTGGGTTTGTTACATTACAGAAAGATTTGAAAAGTTTGCTGGACACACTATGAGGATTCATTACAAAGCTTGGAGGAGGTGATGCTGCTAGTCAAAATTAGGATCCTCAGTTTAAAGCCCATATGATTTTCCAGGAAGATTTTCTTGTAATAACAATGGAGGAGGACCATGCAGAATTAAAGTACAAGTTTTTGAAAATTATTCAAATTATTATTTTTGGAGACTCAAGCAGAGATGTGCTGCCCTGTGTGCAATGTATGATCTGTGTGGGCTTTATGAATATATGAATGGAGTGGCATTTCAATTCTTTTCAAATAATGTATGAAATGTAAGGTTACGGAAACAACCATGTAGTAAAAATAACGTAATTGTGGGATACATTGTCTATGTTTAAATGTAAAGGTTTTCATGGAGCAATGCTTAGTCTTAATTTTGCCATATAAAATGAAAAGTGCATAAGTCTGGTCAGCTTGTTCAGCTTTTTTATTCACTTTGCTTGTGATGTTAAGGAGTTGTAAATTATTTTTGTCAAAGCAACACCTTTGTGACTGCAGCAAAGTTGCTCAGAATTTCATGTTTGCCTGGCATTCAGGAACAAGGATGCTCTGGTACGTCGAAAGTAATATATGATGCATATATCCATTGGTAAGACAAATACAGTGGATATAAAAAGTCTACACAACCTGTTAAAATGGCAGGTTTTTGTGAAGTAAAAATGAAACTAATATAAATGTCAACATTTTTTCCACCTTCAATGTGAAATGTATAAAATATACAATGTATAAAAAGTAAGTGAAAAATAGGAAAAATAAAAAAGTTACAAAAACCTTGTTACGTAAATGTGCACACCCTTTTATAATTGGGGATGTGGCTGTCTTCAGAAAGCAGCTGTCATCAATGAAATTATTCTGATTAACCCCAAATAAAGACCAGATGTTTCTGTAGGAATTTCTTGACATTTTCTTGGTTTCATCTGACATCTGAAGCCATGGTCTGCAAAGAACTGACAAAATCTGTACAGGGTCTCACTGTCAAAAGGTATCGATCAGGAGTGGGGTATAAAAAATTTCAAAACATTAGATGTATAATGGAACACCGTGAAGGCCATCATCAACAAGTGGAGAAAATGGAGCACCACAAATGTATAAAAATGTATAAAAGGACAAGACAAAAACCTAACAGGGAGGCTGCCAAGAGCCCTACGGCACCATTAAAGGAGCTGCAGGAATATCTGAAGTACTGATTGCTCTCTGCATGTGACAACAGTCTCTCGTATTCTTCACATCTGGGCTATGGTGTAGGGTGGCTAGACGGAAGCCCCCTCACAAAAAAAAGCATCCAAGCCCAACTAAATCGCCCAAAACCATGTGGCAAAATGTGTTACGGTCTGATGAGAACAATTCTAAAAGGTATAACAATTCCATACTTCCAAAAGGTATATTTGTTGCAAAGAAAAACAAAACAAAACAAAAAATCACCAATAGAACACCATACCCATGGTGAAGCTTGTTGGTGGCAGCATCATGCTTTTAGGCCGCTTTACTTCAGCCAGAACTGGGGCTTTTATCAAGGTGGAGGGAATCACCTCCACCAATAGCTACAAATGCCAGCCGATTTTAGTGCAAAACATTCAAGCATCTGCTAGTAAGCTGAAGATGAAAAGGAATTTCACCTTTCAGCATGACAATGACCAAAAGCATACATCCAAATCAACAAAGGAATGGCTTAACAAAAAGCATATCAATGTTTCTGAATGGCCTAGCCAGAGCCCAGGCCTGAATCCAACTAAAAATCTGTGGGGTGACCTGAAGCACTCTGTGCACAGGAGATGCTCTTACAATTTGACAGATCTAGGATAGTTTTGCAAGAAAGAGTGAGAAAATATTGCCAGGCCAAGATGTGCCACACTGATAGACTCTTAGCCAAAAAGAGTGAGTGGTGTAACACAATCAAAAGGTGCTTCAACAAAGCATTAGTTTAGGGATGTGCACACTTACGCAACTAGGTTATTGTAAGTTTTTTTATTTTTCTTTTTTTCCCCTATAAACATTTCTGATTGTTTTTCACTTTATTTTGTATATTGGTTTATTCCAGGTGAAGTGTATACATAATCATATTTATTCAAATTGAGCTACTAGTCTCATTATTAACAGATTATTATGTTGTAAATGTAGCCATTGTCCAACATGCAATTGTAGGATACATGCTTTAGTTCTACAGACATCTAATGGTGTATGCTGCAAAACATCAGTTTATATATACCCAGTATAAACTGAAGTAACTTACATTACTTCCACCATTGTATTGTTGTAGTAGTTGTAGCCATCATCTGTTGTTGACCCTGACCTTGACCAGACAGTGTTTTGTGTTTCCCTGCAGCTGCAGGCGATTGAGTTTTTGATAGTGGAATCAGATGGAGGACTCCTTTGTCCATTGTCCATGTCTTTTCCTTCTACCACAGCAATGTCACCTCTCAATTTTCCTCCAAATAAAGGTATCACAAAGTGATTCTTGCTGAAGCAGCTGGTCCACAAGGACTGCTTCACAAGAGGTATGATCAATACCAATGCACTGAGCAATTGTCTCCAAAGGCGAACAGATAAGAAGTCCTTGAGCAGTTGTGCTTTAGGCCATATACTATATGACACCTAAAGAACTTCTGAAATCCAGAATTATATGTTTGTGTAACTTGCCACAAGCTTTTATAATTTATTTTCTGTGCATCAGGCCACTCTTGTATAGCGAAATACAAAGAAAGAGCATATTTTTCTTCTAATTCCAGCTGCCACCCGAGTGCAACCGATTGTCTCTGAATCTGTGACCTTTTCAAAGAGCCTCAGAGACTAGAGATGTACTCTCATGCTGTTTCTTCATTATTGTTATTTTTAGGGATTTGTGCGCGTGTAAGTCTTCATCATGAAGCAGTCCAACTTCAGCTGGAGTCACTGAGCTTAAAGGCAGAGCAGATGCTGTTTAGTTATGTGTCAAAGAACATCTGGTATGTACTCTCCATGTCCCTCATAGGAGACTAATTAAGTCATTAGGACTGTATCATTAGAAGATGGACCGGAAAATATTAGGAAAAGTCGTACTAACCTGAATGTTTCCTTAATTAGCTGCCGTCATTCTGTTAAATGAGCTCTCTTATTGGCCCACGGGGACACATGAAGTGAGGTCTGCTAATACTGTTAACGTTTTAGTTTTTCAACTTGTCACAGTTCAGACTTGGACACGTGCACAAAAAACCCAAAACAAAACAAGTATTCACAACCACACGCCTATATGCAATGAGTGTCAGTTCCCTACTGTGGAATTATGATGATAGTGATAAAGTATAAAGATAAACAGCTGTGTGCACACACATGAAGCTCCACAGAAAAGCACTGTAAAGAAAGCACAGTTTAGATGTAAATGTGTGCTCTCCACTTATCTGCATGAATGTGGACGTCTGAATGATGCCACTGCTTAGTATTCACTGCACATGCCCCTGCCTGTAGTAGCATATGATTTGAACAAAGCATCTGAAACCTAATTAAATTTAATATCTCCTTTATTTATTACCTTTACATCTCCAAAGCCTGTTAAGTCACTCTTGCCATGACCATAGGCCCAATAGCTCCAGCCCTCTCCACCTCATCTTAACCCATTCCACAGATGTCTTGTTAACCATTTAATCAATTTCTGTAGAAGCAGTTTCTCACTTTTCTGGCTAACACTATTAAAACTATTTACATTTTTACACTTGTAAGATGCAAGATGGAGGCCATGCATATTCTGATGTGCATATATTCTAATATTAGATGGGAGGCTAAACTCTAATATATATCAATAGCTTGTGAATGAATTCATATATTATTATTTTGGACAAATCAAAAATACAATGTGCTACAAAGTCAAAGCCGATTGTGATGAAGCTCTGATGTAAGCTGGCCAGTTAAACAGTATAACAGCCTTATTTTGACAATAACAAAATGTCTATGTCACTTGAATCAGGTATCATGTCATCAGCAGTCTCTATAATGGCTGATAAGCTTTGAAACATGCCTTTTTTCAATGCATATGTAGGTTTATGTCAGTTTCCATTAATATTATCCTTAAGGAAAATGTAACCAGAAACTTAAGTAAAGTGTTACCAGAAACTTAAGTAAAGTGTTACCAGAAACAGAATTAAATTATACCTCTGAGAATTATAGTGATCTTTTGTGAGCTGAAAGCTCATTCTGTTAATCCGTAGTTGTTAATATGACACAGTGAGACATTCAGCAGCTCTTCTATTTCTCCTCTGAGAGAATACTATTTTGCTTTTTTTCCCTTTATGTGTAAACAGCAGCATTAACACACTTTGCTTAGAGGCCTGAAAAAGGAAAGTACATTGTAATCAATACAGCACTTTGCAGAACACAAATCTGCAGCTAGGAGAAATAGTTCCTTCAAGATCTATAGTGGTAACAAGGGTTTTATTCTTAGCTTGCAGAAAGGTGGCATGGGTAGCGTAATGTAATTTTGTTTCAGTCTATGTCATTTTGTTAACATGGATTTTGTTGTCAGAACATTCTCTGCCGGCTTACACTTTCTCGAGAAATGGAGAAATATATTCTAGCTACTCTGTGAGTATAAATACATGCTTCCAATTAAGGTCTTCTACACTAGGCGTGGCTTATGGTGTGATGATATAATAGCAATGCCATGATAAATTATGTCAGTACATTTTTGGACATATTGTCGGTATGGTAATATCATTTTATTGCATTTTTAAAAAAATTTATCAGAGTTTTTATTTTTTCTCATCTTCAGTGTTAACTAATAAAAGAAAATCATTTTACTGTCAGTAATTTACTACTATTATAGTTATGTTTTTGCATTACATTTTTACTGGCAGTTTTTTTTTTTTAAATGATACATATTGTCATTATTATCCTGGTCAGGGTTGAATCTGGAGCCTATCCTGGACAAACTTGAATGGGACACCTGTCCATCACATGGCACCATTCACACACACACCCGTTCCCACAGTCAGCACACCTAGAAGCAATTTAGCATATCCGGCCTACCTACTGGCATGCTTTTGGGAGGTGGTAATAAACCTGAAATCCTAGAAACCCACATGGACATGGCGAGAATATACAAACCTCCAGACAGACAATAACTGGAGCTCAAGTGATGCATATCCTGCATCGCATAATTGTCTTGAAGTATTGCAATACAATATTTTTGTAGTTTCACCAACACTTCCTAAATATTGAGTTTAGTATAGTACAGAAAGCTTATATATAGCTACAGCTGGAAGGGGCCATCATTCTCTATGGACTGGAGAACCTTGTCCTCCTGAGTAAAAGCAGTTTTGGACTGTGAACTCATTAACTAGGTTGGTGAAATGAAGAAGAAAACTCATAATTGGAAGAAGCTCGCCTGTGCAAGGTCCAGACACCCCAGAGGACAAAACCAGTCAGCAGAGGGAATTGACACAGGCCATGACTTTAGGTTGCTCTCCTAGGCTTTTCAAACTTTTAATACTACAAAACTCTTGACGTGATACGCTTCTGATTCCTAGCCTCCAGTGACTCAATGCTATATGTTTAATAGTGTCTAGACCTAACTTTTAATTAGTGCATTTAATAAGGTGTACACATTGCTGACATAGGTGGGAAATCGCACAGCTATTTAAGAAAACTTTATACGGTACTCTCTGGAGAGCTCTGTGACATTCAACATGGCACCAAATTGAGAGTGAAAGGATGTGATTGGCTGGTATAGGGCCTTGACCTCAGTGGCATAAAAACACCTTGGGAATGAATTAGACTGCTGTTTGTCTAACATTACTTGACATAACTAATATTCTAATGACTTAAATTTCAATAAATACAGTCCGATATCTAGAGGAAATGTTTGCCATTACCAGTAAAGGCTGACAGTGTAGAATGGGGGAGACTGATTACCTAGAAGTGTCGTATATTTGAGAAAGAATGTCAAATGCCCAGCTGTCCTGATACTTTTAAACTTTTAATAAAGAGAGATTTACTAAACTACACAGTTACAGAAAAAAATTTGTTTATATTGAACTATTTGTGATGTGTATAACAATTCTGGTGCAAAATTGTCAGTTGTTGCTGTTTTCATTATTCCTGTGAGAAGTTAGCGGTTGTTTGCCATTCTGACATCACAGGGGAACATTGCTAGTGCAGTTACTATGGCATTTTATGGGGAAAAAATAAAATCAGTGATCTCAAACATAAGCATAGATCCCAGTCATAAACATCTCAACAATCAGGTTCTGCTATTAGCTCAGAAAAACAAAAGAGCAAGCGATTCTTTTCTCACTCACCATTTTCCAGTGAAATGCAGCACAGATGTAGGAGAGAGAGACCTAAAGTTGGACTCAAAGTTTCAGAATGTAATGCAGCCTTACAATGCAGCTGCACTGAGTTACATCAGAGACTCAGCTCGGCTAGTTGGCGATCTATGAAATGACAAGCACGAGAGCGTTGATCATATTAACCTTATCAGTGGGTAGTCCAATAGTGTTGTGTGTAACATAGGAAGCTGTTAACCAAAGAGAAAATGGACCCACATGTTGATGAAAGAATTTGAAAGAAAAAAAAAATTACAAATAAATCTTGGATGCTGTTTAACTTGTATGTATTCTAAAATACAGAGCATATGAGGAGTGAAATGTAGACTCAATCTTTTTTCCCTGCTTCCCTTAATAGCTTCACATATTTATTGCTATCTCATGCCATAGATTTAGACAATATTTGAGAATGGTGCATATAATAATAATAATAATAATAATACATTTTATTTATAAAGCACTTTACATTTTAAAGAAAATCTCATATATACTACAGCCTTTCTTCATTGTCATGGCAACAGCTACTGGCAGGCAGGAAGTTGAGGAATGATACATTCCTTATATATGGACTAAAATATTTAAGCTCACAAAGATCTGATCCTGACGTCTTATACCGATTTGAAGTTGGAATGCTTTTGAGTTTTGCTGAGTTACTTAATGCACTTTACATGCCTATACCACATTGATTACTGTCTGTTAAAATCTCAGTTTAAAGCCTCTGTGCCATAATGAAAGGTCCCTTTGTTGAAACAGTTTAGGCTTTCAAGTAGTGTGTATGTAAATATTTTTATTAAGAAAACAGAGATCTTCAGAAGAATGGATTTTGCAGTCTGATTCTTAGATTCATGTGAGCTGGAAAGTACTTAACTCATTAAATTTCCATTATTCATGGGGAGTTCCAGACTTACATTCCTCACTATCCTAACAACATAGTATATTAATTTCCTATTAAATTTATAGTAGTTAACAAACACTATGGTAACACTTTCTATGAGTCCTATATTTATAATAAATTATGAATGCATTTATAATGTTATTCAGCACACATAATGCTTGGCATATGCCTCTAACATTCATACGTAGTTAGAGTTGCATATACAGTACATGCCTTTGTAAAGTCAGCTTACATAACACAATACTCTCTTCACAAGAACATTGTGGACACTGTAGTGTACTGTCACAGAGTTCGTCATAGCATTGCGGTTCACATGGCAGTGAAAACTTCCTGTATCATGGACACCTTTTCTGTGCTGGTTCATTAATTAGTTTGTCTATAAATAACCAGCTGTTTCTTTGGTTCATTGCAAACTCTCTTTCAGCTTTATCAAGCATTTCTGAGCTTTGTGTTTCCGTATTGCTGAAACAAGTCTGTTTATTTTCCTTTTTTATTATTATTTGCCCTAATACATTTTATGCTGCTTTCTACAATTCATAGATTACAACAGATGGTCTGGTAGAGTCTCTGTCCTGCAAATTCTAATGTGTCTGACTATTTGTAAGAAATTATACAGGATTATATTAGCTGAAAGTCTACACTTTGATCACATCTTGATTGTTTTATTTCAAATCCATTGTGGTGGTGTATAAAGGCAAAATCACAAAAACTCTATCATTGTCCAAATAATTCCGGACCTGACTGTATGTGATGTATTTTAGTCATGTATAGTTGTAATGTTTTTATAATTTGTTTTTTTAATGTTTTATATGTGTTTGTGGATTGTCCCCAAAACAATTTAGTTCCTGTTATGTTTTTTGCTACAGTAGTTTAACCACTTCAGCACTTTTTTCTCTTGCTTGAAGTTAATAAAACAAAAGAAAACACACTTCAAACTGTCTAGAAATGAACATTAAATAGGAATTGCTGGTAGCTATAAAACTGTATGATTTTTTCTATTGAAGTCTTTAGTCTCTAACCTTTATAGAGATAATGATCCATGGGTTTCTCTTCCTCTCCTTTGCTGTATTTACTGAAGCCACTCCTTTGTCTCTTGGTGATGTAGTGATTGCCTCTAATATATGAAGCCAATGCATGAAAATGATGACTGACATGTACTCCCTGTTTAACAGTGCACTTTCTACAATGCACTGTCAAATGATTTAGTGCCAAAATGTTGTTATTAGAGCTGGGCACATAGGATTGGATGTGTATTAGTAGCTAGCCCAGGAGGGACACACCACTGCAGTGTTTAGTATTCAACCTCATTTAGCTCACCTCATTCAACTTATCAGCTAATTACCCAGGCCTTACTGAGTTGAATTTGGTGGATTAGAAGAGGGAAAACACTGATCTGTGCAGGGATGTGGCCACACAGGACTTGAAACTGACACCCCATGTCTAAAGAGTCATTTATCTTAACCCCTTATAATTGTGTTTTTTTAATTCTTTTGTTCACTTAAAAGTGGACTATTTAGTAATTACTAGGAGCTATTCAGTAAATAGTTCATACTATTAGTATAATGAATGGTAAAGGTTTATGTGATTTGGAGAAAATAAGTATGGATACACAAATGTGTGTTTAAAGGAACATTCCACCCTGAAACACATTATATGTGATTACAATGTACTTAGTGATTCTGGTGCTAATCCTTTGACTGATGCTATATTTTTGTTATTTCGATAAGAAGTTAGCGCTTGTCAGCTATGATGATGTCACAACTGCAATGGCATTTAAGAGGAGAGAGAAAAAAAATCAGTGATTTCAAATATAAGGGATAAAGGTCAGGTTTCACTGTTAGCTGCTCAAAACAAAAGACCAAGAGCTTCCTTTCTCACTCACACATTTTTCTGTCATATTAATGAGAAATCCAATGCTGAAGTAGTGAAGAAAGCAAATATTGGACACCAAGTTCCAGAATGCAATGCAGCTCTATGACATAGTTGTTCAATTCAATTTTATTTGTATGGCGCTTTTAACAACGGACATTGTCACAAAGCAGCTTTACAGAAATTCATAAATCCAGGATATACATTTTTAATATATGAATTTTAAATATTTGAATTTATCCCTAAGCAAGCCAGGGGCAACCGTGGCAAGAAAAAAACTCCCTGAGACAATATGAGGAAGAAACCTTGAGAGGAACTCATCCTCATCTGGGTGCCAAAGGACAGTGCAGTTATAAATAATTCCCTTTTATAACTGTATACTCTATACTCTATACTGCAATTGTGTAACCAGGAAAATTCATTATAGTTTTCACATGAAGTCTAAACCATTTTGTTGAAGTTATCAACTGTTCACTGATGGAGACTTGAGTGCAAAACTGTTTGTGGGCATTGCAGTCCTGAAGCTATCATAGCAATTGTAGTCCTAAGCCATCGTAGCAAAACTGTTCTGTTCATATCAATTTAAGTACAAAGACGTCTTCATTGTTTTTAAGTGGTACCATCCACAGTAGTCTCATGTATCTTTAGGCTGTCCATGTGGGCCATCCTCAGCAGCTGCGAGTGGATTCCAAGTGATGAGAACTCCAACCAGAAGTAGGGCATCAGGATGGATCAGGCAGGTCTGGAGAGCTGAAGGGGTCAGGATCACTGGTATCTCAGGAGTAGCATATGTAGCTCGACAGAGACTGAGGGGGAGAGAGAGAGAGAGAGAGAGAGAGAGAGAGAGTTGTGCAGATGGAAATTACCAAGGTGATTTTCTTGAGTTCTGATCTGAGCATTTTCCAATGCTTCGGCTCGGAAAAACATGGATGTCCAGAGAAAGACCATATTTGTATGGCTAGTTTATGAATTTGACAAACATATAAAGAAGATCTACATTATTTATTTCTGCATGTTTAGTGATGAGAAACGATGTATAAGAATAGTTAACTGTCTTGTTCATCTTTGATCATAAAAATGATCTGTGTTAGTAAAACTGGGCTTAAATCAACAGAATTATGTTACAAATCTAAACAAAGCCATTAAAACACAATTAAAGCTACATATCAAGTAAAATCAAGTTTTATCAAGTATAAAATGATGCAAAGGAAGACATGTTTACTGATGAGTGTGCACTGCAGTATTGTTTATTGTCAGAAAACGCAAGGTAGATAGATGTCACCCGCGTTCCTAACTGGGAATTCTGAACTGCATGACCGTTCCACTGCACTTTTCAATGTCAGGGATCGGTTTTTCGGTAGACTGGATTGCAGCATGATTTCTGGCAGGAAGTTGTTAAAGGAGCCTTATCATTATTTTCAGCCATTTTTGCAATGTTTTTGTTACCTGAAGTGACCATATTAATTTCATTATTTTTAATAAATTCTTGTAGCGTTGCATCTCGCAGTGTTGCTCATATAAATTTCTCATGTAATGTACATAAATTGTGATTTTAAACAGTATGTAAAAATATTTTGTTATTGCTGAGCTAAAGAAACAGCAATACAGATTTGTATATGTTCTCATATATAATATAGCCTCTTTTAAAATTCAGCGAATAAGTTGCCATAAAAATGTAAAAAAAAATAAATTAAAAAAAAACTCGTAAAGAACCACAATAAAAAATCGTAATAACCACAATATTTTGATATGACATATGACAATATGACATATATTCTCAGTTATGTACTACAGAAAATAGTATAGAGTTCTAAAGTGCTAAAAACCTTTAAAGGCCTACTGTCATTCTTATGGCTGATTCACTGAGTGCATATTCTTTAATAATAACATGCTTAGTCATTAACATCTGACACTTGGGTCACTGAATATACTGTACATGCTAGGGATGGAACTGATTACGAATATATTATATGGAATGAATAGATGTGTTCTAAATGGATGCAAATACAGACATGAATAGGAGGTGCACTATTTTTTATTTATTTATTTATTTATTTGTGAAAGCCAGAAAGGATTCACAAAGCTTTCTGAGACTAGAGGTGTGCAATGGGATTGTGATGCAGTCACAATAAAGCCAATAAAGCAATGCTCATGTTCGGCACTAATTATTAACTGCCTGACATTGAGGTGGTTTAAATTGGGCTACAAGTTTGTTTATATTTTGGGAAATAGAACCAACTAAATTTGTTAGAAAATATCACAGGCAGGTACACACAATAATAATAATTGCACAAGCATGATTTAAAAAACAAACAAACAAATTGAGACCAATTATAAATTTCCCCCAGTGTATTCCAGTGTGGTAGGGTCATAGAGCACTTTGAGATTTTCTTTAAAATGTAAAGTGCTTTATAAATAAAATGTATTATTATTTGTATCATTATATACGGTTAAAAAAAAATCAAAACTCAAAAGTTTTGAGCAGTAAACTGAGGCAGACTGAGATAGCAGCATTGTGTTACACTCCAATTCCCTGTGATTCACCAAGCCCAATCATTTCTGTTATCATTAACAGTAGTCCACTGTTGATATTAATAACGTAGGTGCATTTTGTATTTTCCCTAATCTCTGAGAGAAAATCTCCCAGTTTCCTTCTCCAGTTTCCTCCAGTCTTATTAAATGTCTGGTTACTACTATGTCCTTATTACACAAGGAGTTATTTTTGTTCACAAAGTTAAAAAAAAGGTAATAGTTAGTTAAAAAAAAGGTAATATCACGACATCTATGCTCAATTGATAATAAATTGTTGATGTGTGTTTAACAACTTGGGTTTAATGGCACTGATTTAAGAGCGTGTGAACTGCAATATACTGTAAACCTTTTTTTTTTTTTATATAAATGTAATGCTGGGCTTATCAATTCTAAATGTCATCAGAATCAGAAACAATTTATTGCCAGGTACAGTAAAGGACACTCTACAGTACTACAGTACATGTACATGTCTTTGTTCGCCCTGGGAAATGAGATAGTGGACTTTGAGATTTTATCTACTTTAGCAGCGGGATGATAGAGCTACATTCTTTTAGATGTGTGTAAAGGCTTTCAGAATTCTACACACCAGACTATATAATGAGACTTTAATCACCAAACATGTTACATTCCCTTTTTTCCTTATCAGGCTATGAATTGATTGAAAATAAAGTACACAGTATATTATTAACCTAACAGTGGAGATTCTTCCCCCTTGTGCCAAAAAAAAAAAAAAAAAAAAAATCTTATTAGCTGTTCACTGCTTTATCTAGTTGTGTAGCATCATTTTTGTGTTCTTTCTCCATTCTCAATGTACAGATCGCTATCCGCTTCTGAATACAGCATAACAGTACAGTATATAGCCCTATCTAACCACTGCTTCTTCTCTGAGAACATGTTCCTCCCGCTGACCTATTTGAAGGTACAGAGAGTTTGCAGTCTGGTGATATGAAGCCAGTCTATTTATCCCTCTTCTCTTGACATGGGCCCTTTGAGGAATGCAGATTACCTTCAAGAGAACATTTTTCAGCAGTAGAAGCATGGACTAATATAGCTTTCCCTCCCATTTTATATATGATGTGGTGAGCCCACTATATTTTGGCAATGTGTGAAATAGGATTTGTAGGATTTCTGACTATGTGCAGGAAAGAAGGGAGGGTCTAGTATTAGTGACTTCCTGTATTTGTTCCTGAAGGGCACTAAAATGTATGCAGGACAGTAAAAATGAGCAAAAATGAACATGTTAAAAAAACCATGTAATAAGTGACATTTGGAGCTCAAATATACAGTGACGTTATATAGTTTTATTTTTATAGCTTTTTTCCCTACACAGTTTTTTACGTAGTGGTCTCAAAATTGGTGGTACACTTGCAATTTATATTTTGTGACTCCATCCCTGAAGAGAATTACAGCACAGAGTCTATTTTTATAACAAGGTTGGAGAGACTTGTGGAGGGATTATAGTTTAAGTTTTTATAGGTAAACTTCCCTCTTCAATCCAGCCCAGAGATTTTCATTTCCAATCCAGAGACTGAGATAATCATTGAAGAACACTGATTTTGTGTTTTATATCCATTTCTGTATGGATTTGGAAGTATGTTTGGCTCATCATCTCGTTGAAAGCTCTTTCTATGGTCAAGTCTGAAGCTCCTGGCAGAGGCAACCAGGTTTAATAGTTGGTAGCAGGTGCTTTTCCTACCAAAAAGTTAGATTTTGCTCACATTTGATACTCTCAGGTAACAACTTACCAACTAAACTGTGAAATTTGAAAAATTCACAGTTTCACTCCTTCGCCATCAGCTTCAATATATGGTGGAATAGTGTTCTCATGGCTCTAACTGTTTCAGAAAAATTAAGCTTGTTTTGGCTTTAAATGTGCTTATTTTTTGTTTATACATTATTTCAGACCCATTACCTTATTTCTGCAGGTCAATAACCATCTGTTCATTTTGTTTTAAAAGTTATTTGGTTTTTCTCATGGATGGATAAATGACAGTGGGAATTCACACGTGTCATACCCCAGGGGAAAAAAGATATTGTTAAAGAGTTCCTGGAAACTGAACAAATAATGACAATTTGTTTGAATTCGTTTAAGTATTCCTTAGGCATGTCACCAATTCTGAAGATACTTTTTTAAAGTAGTTCTAATAAGAATTGCTTTTATTAAAACAAAGATAAATAGTTTCTCCTATTTTTTTATAGGAATGGGAACAATTAATTACTGTATTAATTACTGTGAATTGCTGTAATATTTGCTTTATGCAAAACTTTTTGCTCATTTCTATCAAGGATGCCAATAATACTGGAAGTCATGGTATATAAGGTTATTACAGATATAAAGGTTTCAATTTTTGTTAGTTTTTCTTGAAACCCTTTCTGAATGTACTATTTACCATATATACTGTACTGCTCCACTTGCTTAGTTCAGCAGAATTTGTTCACTTAAATTTTCCCTTTTTTCATTTTAAAATAAATGCACTCAAGTTGATTTAAGTGTGCTATGGGATTTAGTATTTGTGCGACAGCAGCTCAAACAATAGACATGATGTTTGTGAAATATTAAAGTTTTTTTTTTTTTCCCAAGCATGCTTTTATATCTCAGCCTTACATTATATTGGGACTGCAAGATGTGTTAAATATACAATAGGTGTGTGAGTCTGCCATTATTGGATTTTCTCTTCAATACACTTACTTTACTGGCCCATTATTCTCCTTTCTGGTCTCTGAGAGTTTATTTGTTCCTCTATAAAAGGCTCTGGGTGTTTGGGGCTTCATTATTCGTGGCCTGTAAAAGTGTACTCTGCCATTGTGCCTTTTGTTTCGTTTGCATTGAAATAATCACAAATAGATTAAGCAATCTGGAGGGAATTTTAAATCCATTGAAGGATGAAAGTGGTCACTGCATTAAACACAAAACACAGGCTTAAAACCCAAACTGCAAACATCTGCCCATAATTTAAATAGACCATTTTTTTCCTCCCTATTTCATGGCAGTTAAGTTTTACTTCATTCTTTTTATGCATTTATTAAGAATGGCTTCTAAATGAATGTCATTCTTTCGAGAATTTTCTTTAAAACTCACATAATGGTGTTGTCTTTTAAATGCATTATGCATCCACGTTCCAGCATTCTTGTGTGCTTCAGTAGATTTACTTGCTGACTTTATCTTCCCCTATCCTGAACCTCCCATAATTTCTTGAGAAATTGCACACAATGGGTGGGAATATGGTGAGGCACAAGTAGAATTAACTGTATGAAAGTTAAGGAGCCATGAAATTAAAGAGTATGGTTCCTTCTCAGTGTGCACATTTCATTGCTAGAGGAGAAGTGTGTTTGCAAATACAATGGCTCTGGATCAGAAATGATGGTATAATGGTAGTTATGCAAACAATTATTCTTGCGAATGGTCCATGTCATATAGGGGCCATAAATTACAGTTTCATAAACTGTGATATATGTTTATTTCCCTAGCAAAGAAGTCATATTATTGGAGACGATTTCAAAGAGCATTTGTTTGTGAGTGAGCCAGCATTCAGAACTAAATGTTAGTGACCCAACATTTGAAGCAGCATATGAGGAAAAATCATATTCAGTTTATTTTCTTAAATTATTAAGCAAGACATTTGTCACAGTGTATTCCCAAAAGAGTTCCCAAAAACAGGATACATCTGTAATAGCTTTATAATTTGAGTCTTATTAGCAACACCGTTTGCTGTTTTTTTTTTTAATTAATTACAATTAACCCCACGTGCATCAATTAATAAAATAAATGAAACTTAATTTAAGTTCATTTTTTTGTACATGCAATTGGTTTGGCATTGCTAGTTTTTTTTTTTTAAACCCATTTAAAAAACCTCCATTACTCTGATATATTTTGCTGTGATAATTCAATTCATATCAACCACAGTGGAAGATTAATTGGGCAGGGAGGATGAAATCTATCACACACATGGGGAGGTGATTGTTTCATTATAAACCTCTAAATAAAGGCATGGTCAGTGGAGCCCTATTTGATGTTGTGTATTTTCACTGGCATCTTTCATTTGTCCAACATGGGTTTTTAACCACCTCTTTTACACCTGGGAAATCAAGCAAAAGATAGCGATTAAGGATTTGTCACAATTAACAAATGGTAAGGAAATTTTCAGTGTTCCAGCCCCCCTTTTTTGTAATGGAGTTCTTTCCAAGGCACTTTCACAGTGTTTTTGGTTTTGCAGAGGAGCATATTTGGAAACTTTTTTTCTTCCCCCAGTGTACTTATATGGCTCATGGCAGAGAGGCCACCTGAGGTGACCTAAATTTTAAAATAAATTCCTGGTAGGAAAAAAATTGCTGTGAGGTGATACCAAATAGTAGGTAGATTTCCTCAAGATTTGTCCCAAGTACTAAGAGCTCAGCTGTGTGCATGTTCCAGCTGAGTGCAAAGGTTTATAACCCCTATGGTTATTGAATGTGGGAAGAAAGAAAATTTACATTTATCTACAATATATCTATAAAAAAATGAAAAATGAAATGCAACAAGATACAAATCCAAAAACATAAGGCAATATCAACAGAAAATGACTGGCAGACTGAAATTATCCAAAAGCTAGAAGTGCTTCTTGGTTTCTAGACTTGATATGAAGAAGGCATGTAGTGACATATGGCAAGAATTTTCATGGATTTCCCAAGCAATCTGGCGGTGTTACAACAGATTCAGTATGTTAAGCAAAAAGAGCAGGAGGTTGGGTTATGAATATTATAACTGAAATTATCCAAAAGTTGTTCAGAGGAAACAAAAGAGGTTGGAGTGAGTTATAAAGGTAAATGGTGGGCATATGTATTATTAGTGATAAGTGTATTTCTAAGTTCAAAGCCATTGCACCTATGCAAAGCAAGTGCTCATTTGTACTTTACTTTGTTTTTTTAGACTAAGTGTCTGGTTGTCTGTGCAGGTACAGTGGCCCATTAGCGCAAAACACATTAAGAAACCAAAATCGCACCAGCAGAATCAGAAATACAAAAAATTTAAAAAAAAAAAACAAAAAAACAAAAAAAAAAACATAAATACATAATGCTGGAAAAACGCAACAGCAAATTTGGAACAACTGCAATCCAAAAATGCAACAGTATAAACAGAAAGGGTAGGTCCTTATTTCACATCACATGTTCGTTGTTGATCCGTTACAGCAGGTGTCAGTCTGAGAAACTGCAGAAAACAGACAGCTGGAGAATTTTTACACTAATGAATCTACTGATGCGTTTGTTTGTGCTTATTTTTATCAAGGACATTTATACGATGTTATTTTACATATTCTGTCAACTTTGAAAAGCCGCCTAAAACAATCCAGGTTATTCAGAAGAAAAATGTACAGCTTACCATAAAAACGTAAGTAACAAAATTTCACTAGGCTAACAGACTGAAAAAAGTGCAAATCTTATTCCTTATGATAGTCTTACACTGTGTCCAATCAGCAACAAGTATGTGATGTTCAATAAGGACCTAATTTTTCCATAATACTGTTGCGTTTCCAGATTTTTTATTTATTTATTTTTTTGGTTTTGCTGTGGTGTTTTTAGTTTTGACTTTTTCACTGATGGGCCACTGTACCGGCACAGACAACCAGACAACACATATAAACACTTAACACTTCACAATGGCAGTAGGTGTCATGTTTGTTTGTGCTTACGGTGCCAGTTTTTTTCTGCCAGTTTTCCCTGACTAGCCGGTTCAGCCGGTTGGGTGCTGTAAGTGTGTGTTAGCCAATAAAAACACAAGTGTATTATTTTTTACAATGGTTTCTAGGCAAGTTTTTTGCTCACTGACACCACATTATGTTACTTGTGACAATGGAACATCTGTGAGATCTACCTAGCACACTAAATGACTTCAAATACATTGCTTTATCTTATTTATTTTATGCTAAGGATTTTGCAATCGACCTTACATTCATGTTGCTTTCTGTTTCTGTTGCTCCATTTATTAAAATCTGACATGAATTTGAAAGAGCATGTGCATGAAGGGTAGCCATTGCTGTAGTCACTGTAATATGTCTAATTTCAGCAGCAAAATAAATGGACACAAAATATAGATTTTTCTAAATTATCAGACCCTCTTACCCAGCAAGCAGCTGTCAGCTCTTGCTGGCTCTGACACCAGGGCTTCAAATTATGGCTCCCATGAAGGAGGAACTCTCACTGAAGATTAAAGACAAGTTTCAGCAGCATGAAATATGGCTACCTTTAGTAACACTGCTGCCTGTAGGTAGTTCCAGAGGCTGGAAAAGAGTGACAAAGAGAAAGTATGGAAGTATAGTTCCCACAGTGTAGTCACAATCTGTCGCTGTTTGGTAATGCAGGCTTGTTATGCTTTGAAGACTTATTGGTGCTTCGTAAGAGGAATGAGTGGCCACCTTTATTTATCTTAAAGTGTCAGGTCCCTGCATGTGGGCTCCCAAGCAAGATATCATAAGACTGTCTTGATGTGTTCTGATGAAACAGCACGGGAGCAGCGCTAAGCCAGTTGTTGAGGCTTTAAGTGGCAGATAGGTCCAGCAGAGGGGCCGCTTTGTTAGCGTAATGGCTGTCAGGTGGCTTTGATTAGTCCATTGTGCCTACACTTGAGGCTGGCCTGCTTTGCTCACAGCATTGCTCTACCATATTCAACCCTTTTCAATGTTCTTTAAAAGATTTCAAGCTAGCATTCGGCAAAGGTTTCGAATAAGATTGCTAATTAACCCTTGTTTGAATGCTCAGCGGAACCCTCACACACTAGGTGGTGAAGTTTGAACCATTAGCCTTTATTTTCTCCCTAGTTACACTCTTTTTCTGTTTTTGGATCAGCCTGTGCCTGTGGCGTAGGCGTGTGTTGACATGGCGCCATTTCCCCTCCCGGTACGACTGATCCTTTGTCTGCATGGCATAATCAATTTAAGAGTTTGTCTTGGGTCATTATTACCTGCTGCAGAGCCATCTGTTGATGATGCTTGAAGGAGGCGGCTGCCAACATGCTGGAGCAGCAGAGTGGATTGAAATACAGAGGTTTGGAGCACAGTGTAGAGAAGGAAGGGAGAGGAGGGAAGGGAGCCAGCCAGATGGCTAGAAAGACCAGCCTCTTCATATTCCCAAATGGGCATGAACATATTTAAGAGTAGCATGACTAAATGTGACTAAAGCACCCCATTATGTCTCTTCAAAGAAGGTCTGGCTAAAAGCTTTTGCCCATTTCAGGCCCTCTATAATTAACTCTTCTGATGAGTTTTGGAGTTTTGTGACTTGTACTCACTCTGTCACAGTAACCGCCTTATCCTGCTCAGGGTCATGGTGAATCCAGAGCCTATCCCAGGAAAACTGGGCACAAGGCAGAAACACACCCTGGATGGAGTGGCCAGTCCATCACAGGGCACCATGCACACACATTCACACCTAGAGGCAATTTAGCATTGATAGTCCACCTACAGGCATGTTTTTGGGAGGTGGGAGGAAACCGGAGAACTTGAAAGAAACCAATGCGGACATGAGGAGAACATACAAAACTATGCACAGAGAGTAACCTGAGATCAGGATCTAACCTGGAGCTGTGAGACAGCAATATATATATATATATATATATATATATATATGTATATAAAACATGTTGTATAGCCTATTGTGTGTCATTTCAGCTTAAAAGGTCAATTGTTGCACTATAATGTAAAGCTTTTTTTCTCACACTTCCAAATTCCACGATATCTCCTTATCCCTTTCTACTTATAATAATGTACAGTACAGTACATGAGTGCATATCCACTAAATGAATGGCTGAGCAGCATGAATAAATAAACAGAACATGACTCTTTAATGGTTGCTTGTAGCGTTGCTTAACAGCTCAAAATCGTTCTGTCTCTATTGCAAAAGTACATTAAATGTATGCCTCCAAAAAAAGAAACCACCAAAAAATACAGCTAAAATGTATTGTCAATTTTATTGTGATTGGCTTGTGGAGCTGCCTGCTGGTGTGATTGGCTCATGGAGATGGCTGTGTTGTGACTTGTTTAAAAAAAAAAAAAAAAAAAAAAAAATGCAGAATAATTTCTGTGGATATATTTATGGGGCGAAGCACTGTATTGTTAGTCTACCTTTTCTTCTTCTTCTTCTGGCTAGTTTGTCTATGGCAGCCCACAGAACTGTCTGGTACAAAGTTGTGAAAGTTGTGGCACACTGATTAGGGAGGGTCTAAGGAACATTCTGACCAAATTTGGGCCAAGTGCTGCCAACGTTGTAGTGCCAGCATTGGGTCAAATTTGGGCCTTTGGAAGTATATTTATGGTCGTAATTTTTTAACCGTGTGTCCAAAATCTCAAAGCCCAGCAACCATTCTGTATCTCAGTATTGACTTTGCACACTGACACAAAACTTGGTTGACATCTTCGGGACCATGACCTGAGGCTATGCAACAAATTCTGTGCCAGCATCACCTACTGGTCAAAAGTTCCAATAACACACTAAAAATGCTTACTTCTAACTGGCATTTTTGTTACTCCTCCAAATTTTGTCCAATCTTCACCAAATTTGGCACACATCATCTTGAGACCTGTTTGAACAAAACTGATCAAAGGAGTTTTGATATTCAAAACCATTCTCACATAACATGCTGGCAAATGTAAGGATGTGAGGGTGTGTCTCGGCAGTGCATCTATGAATCATCATGAAACTTGATAAGTACCTTCAGGACCATGCCCTGAATGCACCCAAGAAGTTTGGTCACTGCGCCACCTTGTGGTCAAAAACTGTAAAAACTTACTTTTTTTCCCTTGTATCATTTGAAGAATTTGTGCTAAATTCACATTTCTTTTTTCCTATAATTCCCTGGAGTATGCTGAATTGAACACACATCAACATCTGAAATTCAAGTGTACTTCCTGTCGACAATCTTGGATTTTGTCAAAAACTGTTTTTTTGTAGGTCCTCCTACAAATTATGTCCAATCAACACCAAATTTGGCATCCATCATCTTCAGACCAACCTGGACAAAACTTATCAAAAGAATGTTGATATTTCAAACGGTTTGCCCGTAATGTGCCAACAAATCTTGATAGGCATCTTCAGGACCATGCCCTGAGACGAAGCAACAAATTTTGTGCCAGCACCACTTACTTGTCAAAAGTTACAATAACATGCTGAAAATGCTTCCAAGGGCTTTTTTTGCGACTCCTTCTCTGAATTTTGTCCGATCTTCACCAAATTTGGCTCACATCATCTTGAGACCTGTCTAAACAACTGTCTTCTGCCATTCTAGCCATTCAACGTGCTATCGTACAGACAACACATGACTGACAGCCTTTATTATCAAATAGCATTTTTATTGAGCAATTTTCAATTAAAAAACAAACACAATATACTGTATAACAGATATACTTTTGGTGCAGATACTTGCACAAAGTGAAAAAAGGCCCAGATTGATGAGAAAAAATATAAATACCTTAAATGTTTTTTGCCTAACCTTTGCCTAAAATTATGGCTCTGCTTTCCTGTGATTTCTTAGGCAACAACTGTAGCGTGTCTGTTAATGAGCGGCTCACCAAGTCTGGGTGCTTGGCCCCCGAAAATGCTGTTTCCAGCTTTAATCTATATATGTGTCTTTCATGACTAGAAAAATATTTTCAGGTTTAATAATTAATATGTATAATTTTTAGAAACCCTCTAAAGTTCTGTATTTAGTTTGAAATTCATACACATTGCCACTACATTTTGCATAATTGGGAGGTCAGACCCCCCAATATAGCCACACATAACCATATAAGAGTGTGGTTCTGACTGTATTTTTGTCCATTACTGTTCATATATTTCCTGAATCCAGCACTGTGTGTAAATATAATATTAAAAATACAAGATGGCTCTGCTCTCTGCCAACTTGTCGGTTCAAAGGTACAGTTCATTATTTCTGGTTTTGTTGGTAGCGAGTTTGACAGACACTGTGGCAATCTATCACTGTGTCACAGATGTGGAAGACCTTATTTACACCTGAAGGTGACATTCTGTTTGTGACAGCACTAGGTGATAATGACTGATCTGTGTACAGCAGAACACTAGCGAGATACGCTATATTTACATTGGCTCTTCTTGGTTGTGAGTGACTTTCATCAAAAAAGGAACTTGGCCAGATATAAAATTGCAGGGATTGTAGGACACTGTCCTTTAATTTAAAAGATGATCACAATTTTGCTGATGAGAACTGCTGGTGGTGCAATCTCTGGTCAAATCTAAGCTTTTATTCGTAGCAATGCATCAGCTGGCATGATGCAGTAAATGCACTGTCAGCAGTATCACATATTCTGGGTTCTCATCCTCTCATTATTTAGTTTCAAAATGTTAAATTGTTAGTAAGATGCTAAAGGGAATATCATTTGAACACACTTTTACACAATTAAGGTAATCTTAAAAGGTTTACACTTTTGGGAAACTCACCCCAGGGCAACTTCCAATTAATACCTTGACTATGAAATTAAGTAATAACTATAAAGTCAAGTGAGTAGCATATGGCCTCCTCATGGAGATTACTTCTTAATACTTTAATCTTTAACTGTTGCCTGCAAATTAGTTTTGTGTTAGCATTTAATTTACTGTGTGGATTATGTACAAATGCCAAAATTATACACTGGCTGGGGTGAGGAATGAGCATAAGCGCCACACTTTACTTGACATCATGATATTCATATTGAATACTGAATTTTGCTCAGTAATCCCAGTATAGAAAACGTTACAGTACATTTACTTTTGGCTTGCAGTTGTCCATTTTTTCCTAATATTGAGACATGTTTAAAAATGTAATCATAAGTCTAAATAGTTTCAATATGTACTATGTAACCAAGCAACCATGTCTTGGATAGTAAGTAACAAATATAAGCTATGTCTATACGCATGGGCCGTATTCAGAGTAGGCAACTGAAGTCCAAAAGTTACCTCAATATTTATGCAGGGAAAGTTACATTTATGAAGAGATTGGTTATGCAGCTGCCCCATTTTCACATATCATTGTAAATGTCTATTAAAAATAAACATGTATTGAAGGTGTCTCCATTGGAAGGTGTTTGTAACAGTCAGTACGTTTTCCACCATGGGAGAGTCTTCCTGATGAAGGGCTTTGCGATTTTTGTTTTCTCTGTAATATGATAAGATGCTTATTAACTTCATAAGAGAAAAAAGAGGCTGGTGAGGGAATGACTGTTTATTTCTGCTACAATGTAAGTAATAACAGGAACTAACTTTTCTCATGGACATTCCACGACATTAAATGTGTCTATAAATGTTTAAAAACTGCAACAGGATGTGTTGTTATTGCAAAATAATTAACTTCAGGGTGATAACGGTAACTCTGCTTAATGTCAGACCACATCAAACCACCCATCATGGATCATTGTCCTATAGCAACATACTTTATGTTTTATTCCTTACATAATAAAAAGGAAGAATAATGGAGGAAGGAAGGAAGGAACGAAGGAAAGAAGAAAGTGCTTCCATGATTGTACATTAGTTTTATTAATGCAAATGGTTATTCTGGCTTGTAACATGACATGATGCTATTAATGCTTTCCCATTTATCTGTTTGGCAGCTGCATTAAAATAATGTATTCCTAGATATAAGCAGAACTGCACAACAAACATCTGCTGATTGCTATGAAAGCACACCGAAGTCCCTGATGTTACCATTGAGCGGTCTGCAAGTTGACTGATGAGTCTCCAGAGTTCACTCAAATCAGAGGTGCACTGGCGTTCCAGAGTAGGCGTTTACGCAGTTAAGGAATGACTGATGGCAGGCAAGCTCTCCTCCTTCTGTCCATCCTGATTACGTAGTCAACAAAGCATGTTATTTTTCCAATTGAAATCTGATGGTGCAGACATATGTAGTCTTACAGAATTCTTTCTTGGCATGGAGGGAGAAAATCAACAAACACTTAAGTATTTTTTCCCCCAGACAGCTATGTGTTAAATTTATTGCCCTATGGGAGAAAGCATTGGAAAAAGAAATCAAGCCACAATAGTTATGATGTTCAGCTTTAGCCATCATGTCCATGCTGTCTCACAGTGATATTGTAATAAACAAATTTTAGTCTAATCCCAGATTTAATCATAATCTAACATGTCAGATCCTCTGTTTCAGACAGTACAAATGGACACAATATCTCTTATTGCAGTTTAGCTTGATAAATGGACCCAATAACCCTGATCCTGCTTTAGAGCCGTTGAAAACAAATGTTTGCTCTGACTCTTTGTCCGGTTCTTTCTCTTCTAACTGAACGTAATGGATGCAGGTCATTGATTGGTTGCTCTGCTAGATCTGTCTCAGCAACAGGTGATTCATCTTTTGAAGCAGATATACCCCCATCGTGCTGCTATCACATTTACCTTTACATATGAGTAGAATGCTCAAATTAAGCCTGTTTGTGAAACCTGACTTATAATAAGCAGGGTAAACATGTATTTCTTGTGTCTTTTCCAAGAATTAGGAAAAAGGACCCTCGTCAGTGCTTTATGCACTCGTTAATGAATGGTATTGCTTTCCAGGAAGGCTTATTTTTGTATGGCTTGCTCAGCTGCGGTGCTTTTTTTTTTTTATGAAGATTCCAAATTCAAAAATTATATCATGCCATTATATCATGATTTTTATATTCCACCTAAGAAGGCAAATATGCTGGATACATATATGTACGGATACACTGTACAGTGACAACAGAATCTAAAAGAATAGGCAAATTCATCTTGCCTCCAGTGCACATTGTGTGATGTGAATGAAGATTTTAGAAGCTGCAACTTATTCTTATATTCTTGTCTGTGCTACACCACAGAGCAGAGTTTTTCCTTTTTGGAAGACCAGATGATTATTTGCATCTTGTGTCAATGCACAATTATAATTCGATAAACCAGATGTGTCTTTTTGTGTAATCTCAATTAGCCTTTTCTCCACAGTGGTAGAGAAAAATGTAGTTCTTATACTTCTGGCTGGAGATCTTCTGTTCTTAGGAGCTACAGATTGCAAAAGCTTGTTAAAGCTGTAATGACAGGCATCTGTTTTTAGTTGTCCGAATTAAGGGCTAAATGTCTAAGCCCTGAAACAAGCATAGATTTGAGCACGCTTAATGACATATACTTGTATGCAAAAATTTGAGCACCCCAGCTAAAGTACATATTTTGTTGATTTTTTCAAGTGAAAAATCACACACAACTTCTGCAGCAAACAAATAAAAAAAAAAATTTCTGCAAATATTAATGCAGACTTCCATTATATTTGATGAATTTAAAAAATATATTTAAAAAAATAGTAATTGTGGCATGTGCTAAAGTTTGCAAATGCTTTTTGTAGCAAGCTAGAGTCTTTCTATTCCTGTTTAATGAATGTTCACCCACTCTTCCTTGTGGAACACTTCTAATTTGGAGATATTCTTGCTGTCTTGCATGTACAGCATGTTTAAGATCTACCCACAGATTTTCAATGATTCAAGTCAGGGGACTTTGAATGCCTTTTCAAAAGCTTCCACTTGCATTTCTTAAAGTTCATGGTGGATTTTGAGGTATGTTTTGGAACAATGTCCTGTTGTAAAAGTTACTCGCTTTTCAACTTCAGTTTTTTTGACTGACTATGTCACATTTGCTTCCAGAATTTTCTGATATTTACTGGAATTCATTCTTCCATCTACCTGTGCAAAGTTTCCTGTGGCACTGGCTGTCACATAAGGCATATTAGATCCACCCCCATGCCACCCACAGTTGGCAAGCTGTTCTTTTCATCAAGTGCTGCTCCTTTTTTTCTCCAATTATACCTTTGGTGATTGTGGCCATTTTTACTTCATCTTCATCTGGCTTATCTATATGCTGTTTTGCATGTTCACTTTTGGGCTGAGGTTGCATGTAAAGTTTCCTTCTGATGACTCTCCCATGCAGATCATGTTTATTTACATCTCTGTAAATAAACTTTGTCTTGTATCCTAAAGATGAGTTCATTAGCAGACATGCTGAATCTGGAGAGGATCGAAAAAAGTCTCCTAGCCCTAGCCAGACATGTGCTAGCCCCGACTTAGCCATTGCAGAGCTGGTCGGTGAACTAAAACTTCGAAAGGAAAATCAACAGGGTCACATCGGCACAAAAGAGTTACTGGCAAGACTGGAAACATGGGTCGAGGAACTGAAAGGTCAGATGCCAAAACTGGAAACATGTATTACAGAGGCTGATGAGCATATTAGCAACAGCGAGGACTCAGGGGTGAGACATGGGAGGGCAATTCGATACCTGCTGCAAAGCGAGATGGAGCTGTCTGCTAGGTGCAATGACCTGCAAAACAGGCTACGGCGTACTAATCAGAATCTACCAAGTCCCCAAAAATAGTGAGGATGGAAACAAATCCATTCGAATTTGTGAAAGACCTACTCACTTCAACTCTAAACTCTCTTCCCAATGTTGATATAAAAATTGAAAGGGCTCACAGGGCTCTGGCTCCAAAGCCAAAAGATATGGAACCACCCAGATCAATAGTAGTAAAATTAACAGATTTTTCAGTGAAAGAAGTGATCCTATGCCAGGCCTGGGTACAGAAACAAGTCATGTTCAACAACAGATGAATTTATATCAGTAATGACTATTCTCGAAATCTGCTGAGGAGAAGGGCTGAATACACAGCTGAAGATAAGTCTGAATACCAGTGACAAAATTTTCTCCACCCTGGCAGAAGCCCTGCCGACACTGCAGGAGCTTGGTATCAAGGCACAAATGGGGGAACGCGACATACTGGAAACGGAGCTGTCAAAGATCAGTGGCAGACACGGAGGGGAGGCCGGCACTGGATTAATCAAGCAACACTGTCGGACACAGATGTCTATTTTTCCCAAGCAGCTCATATATTCATTTCACTTCCATGAACATATACAGAAAATATTTATTATTACTACTCTTTTTTTTTTCTTCCTCTTTCATTTTCTTCTAAATTATGAACACGATATTATAATTCACATTTGTTAATGGTATAATAGAGATTGTACTGTGTTTGACATTCATAAAGAAATTACCTTAGAAGTGGTAAACTTTGTTGGTTTTTTCAATAATGTCAGACAATATCATAATAACATACATGCCTACATGCATGGTGTTCTTTTCTCCCCAGACAGACTGAGTCACAACTCTCTGCCCAATTTCAACCGGGAAGCGGTTGCCTTTTTTATTTCTATTTTGATGAATCTACCTTGTGTAAAATGCGATCAGTTGGATGTGGTGAAGTAAAACGCGATATTCATTGCTCTTTCTTCCTTGACAGCGGTGATAGTTCAAGTGTATATTTATATAGACTCATTTGGTTGTTTTTGTTTTGTGATCAGCCCAAAATGGCAACATAAGAAAGCATTTAAGATTATTAATAACCATGGATAGTTTAACTTGTGTTAGTTACAATGCGAAGGGAATAGGTAGCCCTATAAAGAGGAAATAAAAATACTTAATCGGCTCAAGACTTCAAAGTTTTGTGTTGCCATGCTACAAGAGACCCATCTCTCAGACAAAGAACATATAAAGCTGAAAAGAGAATGGGTGGATCAGGTTTTCAGTGTATCTTATGACAGAGTGAGAAAAATGGGGAGTTGCCATTCTTATTAGTAAGGCTGTCTATTTTACACATGAAAAATCGATTTAGGCAAAAGATGGCAGATATGTCACATTTGTGGGAACAGTTTGGGGGTATTAGAATAACAATTTATATGCACTAAATGAAGATTGTCCATATTTCTTTAAGAAAATCTCCTCACTTCTGGCTGACAAAGGGGTGGGAATTTCAACTGTGTTCTGAATCCGAATATGGACAGGTTACCAATAGAAAAGAGACCCTAATCTTGCAAAACAAACACAGCTCTGGGGACGATGGATGAGTTGTGTTTGACTGACACATGGAGATACCTCCACCCAAAGGAAAAGGACTTTACTTTTATGTCACAAGTTCATGGGAGTTATTCCAGATTGGTCATTTTCTGCATATCAAAAACTGAGCTGCACAGAGTATTTGAGTGCAACATAAAGCCCACTACTCTCGCATATCATAGCTCTGTTGTGTTAAAACTAAATTTGGGGCAACATAAACAGTTCAAGTGTTGCAGACTAAATCACTCAATACTGAATGACGCAATGCACAAAAAGGTAATACAGAGGGAGTGGGTTGATTACATTAAAATAAATGACTATAGATCTGTTACTCCTTCTGTGTTGTGGGATGCAGCCAAAGCAGTAATAAGGGGAAAGATTATTGCACTTGTGTCCAGAATAAAAAAGCAAAGGGAAATCAAACCACTGGAACTGGAGGGAGACATCAGAAGGTTGGAAAGTGAATATAAAAATTTCAGAAATAAGAAAACTCTAGAAATATTGAAGCAGAGTAGACAGAAAACAGATGACCTGTTGAGATATAAGGCAGAGGGTGCTCTTAGGTATACAAGCAGAAAATACTATGAAATAGGTAACAGAGCAAGACGGCTGTTAGCTTTCCAACTACGTAAAGTACAATCTAGCCGAGCTATCCTGAAAATCAAACACCCATATCCTGGTATTATAACACCATAACCCAAAGAAATTGCAGATGCATTCAGAGATTATTAGAAACAAACTGCATGAAGGTGATGAACGATCAATCAAGAAAGAAAAAATTTAACTGTTCCTTGACTTTATTAAACTGAATAGACTGACAGAAGATATGTGTGTGTGTGTGTGTGTGTATATATATATATATATATATATATATATATATATATATATATATATACACAGTCCCTGACAAAAGTCTTGTCGCTTGTGTACAAATTGACCTGAAGTGCAGCTGAAATATATTTCTAATCAAGATTTTTTTTTTACAAGAAATGGCTCATTTTAATCCCCACAGCTTTTATAATAATGTTTCAGTGCAAAACGAAGCTTGTCAAAAGTATTCTAATATTCACAGCTTGGTAAAGCCCATTGAGTCAA
>CM040985.1:18105211-18118118 GCA_022985145.1 Pangasius djambal
TATATATATATATATATATATATATATATATATATATATATATATATATATATATATATATGCGCAGTGGATATGAAACATGTACACACCCATGTTAAAATGGCAGGTTTTTGTGATGTAAAAAAATGAAACCAAGATAAATCATGTCACTTTTCCACCCTCAATGTGAAATTACAACGTGTAAAAATTAAGTGAAGGAGTTCGATATACTTAAAATGCTACTGTACGTCACCAGTTTTCTGTGCACTTAGCATTGAACCATCGGCTGAGAGCATAAGGAGTAACCATCATATACAAGGAATAGCTGATGAGAGGGGAAATTGTCACAAGATTGCCGTATATGCAGATAACATATTATTATTTACTGAAAATCCAATTTCCTCAATACCAGCTCTTCTAGACTGTCTTGAAGTATGTGAATCTATCTCTGGGTACAAAGTTAATTCAAGGCACTCATGATTACTGGAACTCGGCTGTTAGAACTAAATGGCAGAGCATCTTTCAGATGGTCTAAACAGGGATTCAAAGGAGTGACCATTACGACCATTACCATTCCCAGACTATCACGGTTGTATCAGGCAAATTATAATAAGCTAATTAACACTATTAAAAAATGATTTATTAAGATGGGAAGTGTTGACACTTTCACTGTTTGGTAGCATAGAGACAGTGAGAATGAATATCTTGCCTAGACTACTCTTCCTATTTCATTCCCTCCCAGTATGGGTTTCTGCATCTAGAGTGCATTTAATATGCTGGATAAACTCATAGCAAAATTCATCTGGCAATAGCTGACCCAGAATAATATTAAAAACATTAACCTTAGGAAAAGACAGGGGAGGGCTGCGTGTCCGTAATTTTAGATATTACTATTGGGCTGCTCAGCTGACGCCAATAGCGGCAAGGATCAACAATTATTTTGAAACAGCGTGGGTTAACATTGAACAGAGCTTGATACCAGGTGCCCTGCTGTCAATAATAGCCTTTCGGATACCCCGATCTCAGAAAAAGATGAAAATATTGAATATCTGGGTTAAACAAACCCTGAGAGTTTGGATGACAGGCAACCTTATCAAGGGCTATGTCCATAGCAGACAACCCTGAGTTTCTACCCAACAGGTGGGATGCTACTTTCACAGGACGGACTGAGAAGGGTCTTATCATAAATAACCAATTATTTAATGGACGTACATGCATTCTTTCTGTTAAAGAAAAAATCTTAAAGAAAAATGTATGTTGTCATCCAGTGATTTCTTTAGATATGTACAAATAAAGACATTATATTACAAACCATAAGGGAAATGATAAAAAAAAGTCTCAACCAATATGGAACAGTATTTCATTAATATACAGAAACAACACACACCTCATAAAAGAAAAATGTGTCACACATGTACAGTAGACTGCTGCTTGATTCAATAAATAACACATTCTGAATAAAGACAAAGTGGAAGCTCGAGCTAAATGAAATTATTGAACATGAGCCATGTAAGGGCATCAATAGTCACATCTGGAAGGAGTTCGATTGGAAAACAAAAATTAAATTTTTTAGAATGTCACTGGTGATGTCAAAATTTGTTGAGACTCCAGTAGCAGAGAAATGTTGGAGGGAATGTGGGGAGGGAGGAGATCTCACACACATATATTTTAGGATTGTCCAAAAATACTTACATTTTACAAGGAGTTAAGGATGAGATTATTCTACATAATAATTCTACTTGTAGATTTGCCCTTTATTCCCTGCTCGAAGGGATACCCCGGGTTATGTGGAGTCAAAACCAGAGATATATTCTGCATAAGAAAAATTATAATTGGATGAAAATAAACTGGATGAAACCACACCCACCAACAGTGGGTCAATGGATAGAAAAACGTAGATCTATCTGTAAAATAGAACATGACTGCTCAACTCCAACAGAAGCTGGACATTTTCTTACAAAGATGAACGTCTGTTATTCTATATCTTTATGCATTGAAAATGAACTGATTAGTATGGAATTTGTACCCATCACCTCTGATGTACCTTTTATTGGACCATCTCAACATGTTTTGTGTGTTATCTCTCTATTTCCTTTGCTATATCCTGTATGCTATTGGGTTACTGCCATTGTCTAGGAATGTTTAGTTCATTGTTTGTAATAATTCATTTAAATATATAAAATAAAGTTAAAAAAAGCAAAAAAAAGTTTTTTGTTTAAGTTTAAGTTTTTAAGTTAAAGTTTATTTATTTATTTATTTAATAATTTGCTGCAGAGACCATGTTTACCCCTTTTCACTACAAAATCAGTTAAACATTTAATTTGGCAAGGGTGTCAAACTTTTGCTACAACTGTACAAATTTATCTGCATCATCCTATATACAGTATGCATTCCTATGTTCCTATGATTCATATGGCATTATAACAGGTGTTGATTTGAATGCAAATAATGAATTGACTAGTCCCTATATACATGTAATACACGGCACATCCCAACTTTATCCTTATATACACTCAGGGCCGCATTAATGCACGGGCTTACCTGGGCTTAAGCGCAGGGCTCCGGGCTGGGGGGCGGCCCACGGTGATGCCGGAAAAAAAATTACCCGCATTTTATAATAAGTTGACAGTCCCTTTAAAATGATGCTTTATCGCTTTGCTTTGAATGCCCGTGCGTGAATGCAGTTGTGTCAGTCAAAATCTCTCACTTACTGAACTCTGCAATCATCAGCGACCTTTAGTTAACGTTCTGTCTGAAATCCAATAAAACTATCCATTATTGCTTAACGTTTCTGAACGCGTCCTGTGATTGGCCGGTATCGAGTTCACACGTGACGTACTCACGCTGGATTCTTAATAAGCAAACTGCCGCCATCGAGTCAAATGGACGAGTTGATGAGATGTCTCGAAAATACGAACGCGGATCTCAAAAGTAAGTTGAAACGTCAAGTTGAACGTCAGTCAAATTTGTTGACAAAAATTCCCAAGCTCACGGCATCTTTTAACACAGGCACAGGAGAGGCAATCACCACCAATCACTGGTAGGTCATATGCTAGCCGTAGCTAGGTGCAGCAGGCTCTAATTAGCCAACTAATTAACTCGGTTTTCATCTTAAAATAGTTGAGTTTGCAGTAGTTAGCCACTACACACTGGAGCTGTGGATATAATCATTTTTTATGATCCATCGCGATGCTGATGTGAACGATTTTGCATAAATGTAATTAAATAGGCATATCACACATATTAACAAACTGCTGTATTGTAAATAAAGTACTCTTGTTATAGGCTATATTAATAAAGAAAAGTTGCGTATGCCTTTCAATTATAAATGAAACAGTGAATTTTTTTATATGAAAGTTTATTGCATTTATTTCTAAAAAAAACAAAAGGCCAATTTGTTTGCAAGATGGAGCCGAATGTAGACAGTAGTTCTAAATAGCCTGTGCAAAATATGAAGTTTGGTTCCAAAACGCGATAAACGCCACTTTAAAAAAAAAAAAATTGAGTTCCCGCCAAAATCAGTGTTGTATCTGGTCGGTACTGAAAAGTCAGTTTTTAATTTTACGCAAAATGCGATATCCGCCGTGTTGTTCTGTCTTGTTTTCTCCCTTTCTTTCCAAACCGCGACAAACGCCAGTCTCCCTTCTCTGCAGAATGCGATCCATCCGCTCAGCCAATCACAGCGCGCCATTCCACGCACTGTAAACAGTAATGGCGGCGCTTTGAATACAACCGGCATCCTAGTTTTCCTCGTCTACTTTGTAGTTTGTTCATCAACAAACAAACAAAAAAAATGAATAATTTTGACGGCATTGATGAATCTGTGGTGGTTTCTGCGGTGGGGAAGAAACGTAAGCCATCGAAATCTAATCATTGACGTGAGGAGGTTAAGAAGAGGAGCCAGTCGGGAGGAGGGAAAATGCCGGCTGTTGCTTGAGCAAGCGATTCCTTTACCTATCAATAGCTCGTGGTGACCTTGATCAGCAGGGCTATGGGTTGAATAAAATCTTTCAAAAAATCTTTTAGGCCTACAAGTGATATAAAATTGATACTACAATATATGAATCTTTCTTCTTTACAGTGTTCTTAATATGACAAAGTAAGTGTTTTTATTAATGCCATTAATGTTTTTGTTAATACAGCGTATAGCACTAGTCAGCTAAATGAATGTAGCATGGCAGAGATGAATGCACTTTTGGAAGCTGAATGTAAGGGAAATGTCATTTTGGAATTTCTGTGGTCTTTTATTGTTGTAATTAATTTATAGCATTAACAAGATGACCCGTTGAATTCATTTTGGGAGCGATGACTGATTGAATGTATTTTTAGTCCAGTGCCTGTATATAAGATTAGTATTGACCAAGTTCAGAGGCTGTCATATGTGGATCAACTTACTTTGTTGTGTATTTTCAACAGTTTCAATATGAAAAACAACTTTTATATTGATTCAATGGATTTATTGCATTTTGGGGGGAAAAAATCAGCTTTTATAATAAATCTTTGAAAATCAAAATCTGGATTTGAATTTTTAATGTTATTATAACCTAAAGATGCTATGTGAAAGTTTGAAACAGAAACTAGTGGTTTTCATCTTGCCACTTTCTTGGTAAAGAAAACACATTTTTACTCAAAGTAATCAAAATGGATTTATAGCGTTTTGGAACCAAACTCTTCATATGTAGGACTATGTGCATAGTTTATGCAATGATATTTGTGTTTATTGTACTTGAATCTTGATGACTTACTGGTTTCTATATTTTGTTATGGCATTTATTCCAGCAAAATAAAAGGCTGATCACTTGCACTTTGTGCTTATTAAGATTGGCTGTAATTCTGGTGGATGAAGGGCCCCATAAGAGGTAAAGCCCAGGGGCCCCTTACGGTGTTAATGCGGCCCTGTATACAGTACATCTAATTTACATGAAATGCACCCTAATTTATGCAGGTGTTAATAATGAGCCAGTTAAAAAATAAAAATAAAGCTACAGTTATCCAAGCTCTGAGAAAAGACGTAAATATGAAGGGTCAAAAATAAATTTCAGTGAAACTGATTTAGAGGTGATTGTGTCTTAGGTTGATGAGGATAAATTTGGTGTTCTCAAAAATGGCATAATAGGTATGCACAAAAGGAACACATACAATAAAGCCAACTGTTTGTATGGAGGAAATGACAGCTTAATCTGTTTTTTTTTTTTTTTTGCTATCCCTTTTTATTTTTAAATTAATGGTACCCTATAGGCATATGTACTGTGTATATACAGTAAATGGATATAGAAAAGAGCTCTTTTTTAAAAATTTTTTTTAATAAACCAGTTTATAATATAATATAATCAGAAAAAAAACCAACTGCTTAACAAACTCAGCAACAGAGTTTTTCAACAACCATGGAAATGTTTGATTTACAGTTTATCAATATCATCAATAAGGAAATAAAACAGTATTCTATATGTAATAACAATACAAATAATGTAGATTGCATCAGGATGCAAATGAAGTATAAACCTTAAAGTATAAAGACTTGAAGTCGTGTAAGTCTTTAGATTGTCTGATGTGCATGTACAGCTGCATATATTCGTCTTCTGGTTGATCTAAAGTCTATGTATATTTAGTAGTTGAACTGAATAAACATTTTATTAATTTGGTTGCCTTGATAGAACATTTGAACATTGAACATTTGAAATTACATCTGAGAGAAAGGTTTTTGACTGTACTTGTCCTATAATGTGGGCTGGTCAAGGGCAAAGGGAGGGTTTGTTGAGCGTGTTTCCCATTCTTCCCTGCAATATCCTGTTTTTCTTCTATATCTGCAGTGATTTTTTTTTATTGAGACATCCACTGACTCTGGGTCATGGCCTTTTTGATGTTGTGACAGGCGTGTAGTGTGTGCAGTTTATTGAGCTGCATCGTAGTGAGGAGTTAAGTTTAGTGTTGTCTGATACCTGTTTGGGTTGGGCTTGGATTCATTTCCTGATAGATGTCGTTAGTCATGCTACTCATGGCATGTTGTCTTATCTGCCACAAGCAACACTCCAGCGTTCCCCTTTTTATCAAAAAAAAAAAAAGATATAACATTCAATATTTCTGATATCCAATCTAATATAATGTAACCCAGTGGAAAATGCTGTATGAATAAATTGCTCCTCAGAATGTGTCCTTTGGATGGTTTGGAAAATTGATTTAGCCCAGCATGAACGTGCGCAGTGTGTGCACTCCAGCGGCATTCCATTTTAGTGTCACTGTCAAATCAGTCTCAGGGGAAAAGTCAAAGATGGTACATTCCATTGGCCTTTAATTGATGGCTCTGTTGTGGAGCTGAGAAGCGTTAAATTGCTGACATTTCTGGTGATTGAATGTCAGCTGTCATTCTGCAAAGAAGAGAGCCGAGCTCCATCGCCACCTGAGCGAATGATAGGAGAGAAGAGGACAGGAACAGAGTGGAAAGAAGGGGAAAGCAGGGAGGAGATGAGGAGAGGAGGGTCAATTCTGCCGAAAGGTTTGACAACCCGTATCGTAGCAGGGGTCAGAGGGTGAATGAGGATCTCTTCTCTGCATTCGCTTCTAAATTGAAGAAAGGTTTGTGAGCCATACAAACCTGTTCAGTAGCTCATCCCCATCTCCCTGTGCTTTAGACTCTCAACAACTTTACCAGTCTATTAACAACTGTTTGTCCTTATGACAAATGTATTGATTTTTTTTTTTTACATACACTATATGGCCAGAAGAACATCACAGTCCAATCTGTCTTTAAACATCTCAATCCAAAACCATAGGAATTAGCATGGAGTTGAGTCCACTTTTGCTGCTATAACAGCCCCCATTCTTCGGGGAAGGCCTTCCACTAGATTTTGTAATGTGGCTGTGGGGATTCGTGCTCATTCAGCCACAAGAGCATTATTGACGGAAGGCTGTGAGAAGGCAGTGTATGCAGTCAGAGTTCCAGCTAATCTCAAACGTCTTTAGTTGGGTTGAGGTCAGGGATCTGTACAGGTCACCTGTACAATTAGACACCAACCTTGGAAAACCATGTCTTCATGGAGCTTGCTTTGTGCACTGGGGCATTGTCCTGCTGGAACATGTTTGGGCCCAATCTACAACTTCATAATCTGCAATTGGTTAACAGGGCCGTACTTTCAAAGCGACCTTGTCAGTTAATACCACAATATTACTGAAAATAAAGAAAAAAAGAATGAGCTTCATTTTCTTTTTTACCATAATCTTGAGAAAATTTGGATGATGCAACTTCCTGTTGCACATTTTCTTCGTGAACTATTCGAAATATTTCATAGGGGTAAATGTGTTCAGGTAACAGGGTTGAGTGAATGTTATGGAAGGCTAAAATGTACTATTTTAATAATTTGTAATGGATGGTTCAGGAAATGGATTCACACATTAATGCAACAATAATAATATTAATGTATTAATGTTTACAAGTTATGTATTAATAAAAAGTTAATTATCTGAAATATGCACATAGGTAAAGTGTCCTTCACAACAACCTATGTTTAAAATGCCTTTTATCTTTACTATACCTACATCCTGTTTTGTTCCATATTTGGGACACATGGCACCTCACTCATGGACTCACCCACATATTGCCCAGCACTGAGGAAATTTTGGTCTATGTTTAATGCTTTAATAAAAGAGAAGCAAAAACCTAGAAAACTCGCTGGAAATGCATAAAATGTAATATGGAATGATTTCTATGTGCTAATTCGGTGTTTGTGTGCAGTAGTGATGTTTTTCACTACATTTTATCAGGTTGTGTTTTACTCCTGATTTCAAATGAATGTTTTACTTTAAGTGTTGCAGTTTGATCGAAACTGTTCCTTGGATGTTTTCTACTTTGCCTGACCGTGAGCTTTTCAAGCAGCAAATTTTCATTCACTTATCTCCTTTGTAGCTGAATGTAAATGAGTAATAGCTTTTGTCCACTGTGAAATTTCTGGGCACTTTTGCAATTTTGTTATTATCGATTGGGCTGGTTTGGGTTTGATGGTGATCACTTTAAAAGGGGTAGTTAAATTTAATGGAGTACTTTGACACTGGTCTCCTGTTTTATGAATTTGATCCCAGGAAGTCGTCACCCTTAATGATCTTTTTTAGCAGCAGTAGTGAACCACTGTGCCCTTCCTGGCTCCCCTGAGAATGCTTGGTATAGTTAGAACACTGAAAGACACACTGGATATCTAAAACAATTAAAAAAACTTTACATCTAAACAATTAAAAAAAAAATACAAAATGATGGCGATCTAATTTTTTATTCTTATGTGGAGTTTTTTGTGTCCTTCTTTATGTCTTATTTGTTGTAAATTAATGTCATGTTAATTCTTCTGTCTGTTTGTGTGTGTGTGTGTGTGTGTGTGTGTGTGTGCAGGTGTGGACATGGCATACAGGAAAGCACTTGCCAGTCATGGTAGCTCCATGCACCCTCAGGACCTAGTATGTGAGGATCAGCTAGCCACTCTTGATCTAGAGTGGGAGATGGAAAAGGAGTTGGAAGAGCCTGGACTGGAAGATTTCCGACTAGAATGTGTAGACTCAGAGACCTTGGGCAACTCATCCAGTGGTGAAATAAATCCAGACCAAGAGTTCATCCAGCCCTCTATGTCCCCCCATGGACGGTTCGAGAGACTACAAGAGGACCCCAACTATGTCCTTCAATACAGTGGGACTATTCCCAAGGTGCACAAGATGAGTGTTACCTGCATTGTCAAGTACGTGCTGTTTGGAGCAGGAGCCTTCTGTCTGGGACTGCTAATTGGTCTATATGCTAAGAGAACTGAGGAGCAGCCGGCCATGCCCACCACAAGCACAGATATGCTGGAAAAGGTTATACAAAACATCACTGCAGAGAAGATCCAGGCAATAAAAAGGTAAGAAAAAAAATTGTAATATATTCACTACAGTTTGGGATCCAAGTCCAAATTTATGCAGGGAAAGTTACGAGTATTCAGACTTGTTACACAGCTGCTTAAGTTGATTTTCTGAGTTCTCCATTTAGGTTATGCAAGTTACCTGTATGTAGTTCACACCTCTGAGGTTTCCAGATTTTTTTTGGTTAGTGGGGCCTGAGACAAGGTTTTCAATAGCAAGGTTTTCAATAGCATGTCAACCACCGCATTTTAACACTGCACAGAGCAAGGAAGTAGGATTTTTTTCGCTTTGCTGTCAAATGTATTTTTATAAAAGCAAGACACAATTTCAAAACAAGAATTATAAAACGACTAATATGATGATATATGAATGAGACCATCACATTAATCACTGCAAATTTGATATAATTTGACAACATTGCTTCTACCCTCATTATTCAACAAACGATAAAATAGCACTTGATCCAGCACATCCTATTATTTTGCCTTAGATTTTTTTTTTTTTTATGTCATGCTCCGAAAGTTAATTGTGCACACATCTAAACAAAGTCACAGGATACTAAATTGAGGTCATGAAATTGTAATGTGTAAATCCTAAATTTTATCATGACATATTACATATAACTGTCAGACAGTGGTCGTCAACTTAATATCGTTACTAGCTCTAGCTAATATTGAGAAACTAAATAAGCTTAGGGTTCCAAGATCAGAACTGCAAGTAGCTGAGACATGCAACCTCGCAGTTTTAAATCTTCACTACATGTGCGTAACTCAACTCTGAGTTGCCAACTGCATCATATAAAATTTGAACAAGATGTTGGGGGTGTTTGAGTTTGGATTCCTCAGCTTATAATTGGATCGCTTAGCTCATAATTAGCGATATAGTGATTTGTCCCAAATTCAGGTAAGAACTTTTGAGTAGAATGTAGGAGTCATAATAAGAAGACACAAACATCTGTTCATAGCTCTACATTTTGAAACCAACTAAATCAATTACAATTAATTAGCTCATAAATCATTGCCCCAATTAGAGACTTTGGGGTTGAACGAAGGAAGCACATTGGCAGTAACTTCAAGGGCATTCCAGCCTACCAAACGAAGCCATTCATCCCTATGAAACAGATGCAGCTTTTGTCTGAGGACAGGCTCTGTGGGACCTTCTAGCTTCTGACAAACACAGTCCTGCAGCCAAAGTACATCACAGCCTATCCCCAGCAGTACAGATGCTTGCTACTAGGTACTACAGTTTAAATTAAATGCAGACAAGCCTCAAGTGGCTTGACATTGTTTTAGAGCCAGGGATTATGGAAAGCATGTGTATTTGTGTCAGAAAGATAACTCACCATTCAATTTCCGCTCAGCTGAGACAGTCTTACGCCTGCAAAAGTCTTTTTGGTATTGCTGATTCATTATTTATTTTGGCACATTTATTTTTCAAGCAGCAGTGCTAGCAGCACCACTCAGGTCTTTTTGGAGAAACAGAAAAAAAAAAAGAAAAAAAAAACAGCAATGGGCAAAATGTCAAAATATTTTGATCGCTTACTCAAAGAGCACCTTCGGCGACCTGGTAGTCCCAATGTAGCTTGCGGAAATAGAAATATTTACAGCAATAATTGCATTATTTACTCTGTCAGCAAAGCAGACAGATTGGTACAATCTGTTGTCGGAAATGGTACAATCTATTGTTGGGATTTGTGGCAATAAGTCACAATATAGCATGAAGGAGGGCCCTAGAGAAAATGAGAGTGTTGGTGAAATGAGACTGTGTGTCTCGGGATGGAGCTAAATCTCATCTCATACATTAAGCGGAGGCCTCTCCAGCCTGTCTGAGATGCTTGGATGGATATTGGAAAAGGCTTTGAAGATCTTTCCCTAACTGGTTCAATGCACATGCTAATAACCTCATTAGAACTAATTCAGGACACTTCAGTTCTAGTTTGGTTTGCTTCAGCTTTTCTCACCTCGTTTTCTCAATAGATCTTCAGTTAGTAGACAAAAAGTGTCAAAGTTCGGAGTAAACATTTAATCTGGTATGGGCCAGTATAATGAAAACCTACCAATATGTTAGAGTAGCCATTTGTCTTGATTGGATGGTGAATCCTGGCAAATGTGTATCCAACCACAATAACACATCGATATTACAATTTAGTTGACTAATTTACAGGAATACAGAAGTCCTATTTCTATTTCCTGTTCTATTGTTTCTTCACAAACAGCCTCTTCTACAGGGGTTTCTTTGACGCACACATTTATTTCTTAGCATTTACACTTCAAAGAAAACATGGGTGAAAAACAGTTCCAGCAAAATGAGATTAGTCCAAAATCCCTAGAAGAAAAAAGCTTATTTCCCACTGTTTTTGCCCCTCTAATGGTATTCTTTATCTCCTGCAGACACTCACTCTTAATTAGGGGTTTGTAATTGATACAGTGTGGGCCTGGTGAGCATTCTTCATCCTGTGCCATTTAAATACTGGATCTCAAGGTCAGACTGGGGAGTTCACAGTGGGAGGACTCTATGTAGCAGCCAAGACAGACCTGTGCCTGATGGCATATTCTGTTCAACGCAGCCATGCTGGGGTCTCTGAGCCATGAGCCTGTCCCATGGAGGAGACAGTTATGGGGCCCTTGGTGTGTAGTTCATCCTGTCTAATGACCAGCCCTGCTGTTAAAGCTAATGGCAGAATGATGGGACAGACTGTTGGTACGGATATGGGGCAAGACTCAAGTGCTGTGACGTCACTGAAACACAATGATTAATTATGCATGATGAAGCTGGATTGTTTGTGTTCAGGGGTCAAAATAGGAGCATTAAATTGCAGGTGGAAGAATTGTATGTTCAGGGAGCAGTAGGAGGGTATAATAGATCTGCTCAAAATTATTACTTGCAGGTCATCCATACATATTTATCATCGTAGCTCATTCATTTTCTAAAGGTGCTTTACAAATGCACCTTTAATTTAGACTTTATGTACAGAATAAATCACTGTTTTTCAGGAAAATAATCCGCAACGGGGTGGCCCATCACTAAACAGAGTTAATTTTACCACCTCAGAGTGGATTATTTGCCTATAACGTGTTTTTTTTTTTTTTTTCTCTCTCATACTACACCACCAACAATTACAATTTATTTATGAACAAATGAAACATCATGCTTTTAACATTCATAGTTGTGACAAGTTAATTCCTGTTATCACTTACGTTATAGGAGCTACACTATATTGCCAAAAGTTTTGGGACACCCCACCAAATAATTGAATTCAGGTGTTCCAGTCACTTCCATGGCCAAAGGTATATAAAATCAAGCACCTAGGCATGCGGACTGCTTCTACAAACATTTGTGAAAGAATGGGTCACTCTCAGGAGCTCAGTGAATTCAAGCGTGGTACCGTGATAGGTTGCCGCTTGTGCAATAAGTCCATTCGTGAAATTTCCTCACTACTAAATATTCCACGGTCAACTGTTAGTGGTATTATAACAAAGTGGATGCAGTTGGGAACAACAGCAACTCAGCCACGAAGTGGTAGGCCACATAAAATCACAGAACAGGGTCAGCACATGCTGAGGCGCACAGTGCGCAGAAGTCGCCAACTTTCTGCAGAGTCAATAGCTACAGACCTCCAAACTTCATGTGGCCTTCAGATTAGCTCAAGAACAGTGCGCAGAGAGCTTCATGGAATGGGTTTCCATGGCCGAGCAGCTGCATCCAAGCCACACATCACCAAGTGCAATGCAAAGCGTCGGATGCAGTGGTGTAAAGCACGCCGCCACTGGACTCTAGAGCAGTGGAGACATGTTCTCTGGAGTGACAAATCACGCTTCTCTGTCTGGCAATCCGATGGACGAGTCTGGGTTTGGCGGTTGCCAGGAGAACAGTACTTGCCTGACTGCATTGTGCCAAGTGTAAAGTTTGGTGGAGGGGGGATTATGGTGTGGGGTTGTTTTTCAGGGGTTGGGCTTGGCCCCTTAGTTCCAGTGAAAGGAACTCTTAATGCTTCAGCATACCAAGACATTTTGGACAATTTCATGCTCCCAACTTTGTGGGAACAGTTTGGGGA
>CM040985.1:18125405-18138676 GCA_022985145.1 Pangasius djambal
CACAAAAAAGCAGCAACCCGTAACCTACTGTATATATATTCATATACAGTGCAATGTGCAAATTTACAAGTATTAAAGTGGCAGTGCAAAGTGATGTGCAAAAAGAACTGAGCAGAGCAGCAGTAGTAGTGGTGGAATGTACCATGTAAACAGTAGTATTAACTTAGTGAGTTACGTTGAATGAGTATGTGTGTGTGTGTGAGAGAGAGAGTTCAAAATAGTACTTAAGTACAATCACAAAGTCCAGTTACACAAGTATTTTCTACCCCTGTAATTCACATCCTAGTTTGTGTGTTTGTGAGGCAGTGCAAGTTAGAAAGCATAGCTCCTGATATTTTAAGAAAAAACAAACACTTCTTTATATACGAGCTCACCAGATCTAGACTCTCTTTACGTCATTTGTATTATTAGCTTGGCAGATGATACGTGGGCTAGAAGTCCTTGCATTGTGCCTTATATGCGTGCTCACACACACACTCTGTTATATTTCATTATGTACATGCTCCATCAGTGCAACCATAGGCTCAATCCTGTGATCAGTTTTCTATGTTTTTCCGGTTTACTGTTTAACACCAACACTATTTCTGAGTAGGCTGAGTCTTTAGAGAGCCTGGAATACTTATGCAAAACTCATTACATCATGTATGAAAAGAACTAAACTGTGTATTCGAAAACACTATAGGTTAATGAATAGCATCAACACGCTTCCTAGTTGCACTTTCCTCTGTTCATGGCTTGTGTGCGTTTCGTTATGTTTTTTTTTTTTACCGCTGGACAACAATAAAGAAATCAGATATGCTGTGTGCAGATAAGAATTGTCTACCAAGCTAAGCCCAGAGGCAATGTCATCAGGGACCTTACCACTTTATTTAACCGTGTTCTCAGATGCAAGATAATGGGGAGGAAAGCGAATACAGCATGGAGATAACAATATAATGTTTTCAACATCGTGAAGTTATCTCTTTCCCCTCTTGACCTTCATATTAAATTAGTGTTGGCTTTCCTCAGCACACCTTTTCTTCCTCCTCCCTTCACTTTCTGCATCTTTAAACCGTAGACATTTCTAACCTTACAAAGTTTTGCCTTAATTACTTTTATCGAAGAGAATTATTGACTCCTTTGACTTTTCCAATAGTTTTTCTTTTTCAAGGGCAATAAGTTTGCGGAGACAATAAAAAAAATGATTTTGACCTTAGCAAGATCATAAAGAACAATTCCGTAATCCAGTTTTCTCTTCCTACTTTACTTTCCATGCATATGTCTTGATTGTCCATGACTAACCGTGAATGACTGTTATTTTTTGGAAGTCCACCAATGCCACGACAGTGAAACATCTGTTTACACAGGTGTCTGCTTAAAAGATCAAGATAGAGAGAGAAAGAGAACGGTATGCATAAATGCGTTTAAATGTTTCATTTAAGCACTGAACCATTAGAATGTCGTGATTATATACAACATCTGGAGTACATTTACCTGTTGATACATCAGTGAAATAACAAAAGCATAAAATTAAACCATCTTAATTTGTATGAAGGCATGCAATGCACCATTTAATGTCTTCTAAAGGGCACTGAACAACCCTTTTTATATTAATATTAAAAAGGAATGATATATATGTATGTACATAAGTACTGTAGAATACAAAAATACAAAAAGATTGACCCATTAAACTCCAGACTTACATTTCTCACTCTTATAACTACACTATAGTTCCACGTAGTTACTGAATTAATTGTACATGCTTAATAATAGGCTTTATGATGAATAATTTAAATTAATTAAATATTAAATAAATAAATTAGCATCTGGCTATGTTTTACTCTTGACATTAAGACGAATATGGCTCAACACTTTTTAAAGACTTAAACATTTTACATTTTACATTTACATTTTACATTTTTATGGCATTTGACAGACGCCCTTATCCAGAGCGACTTACAATTATCTCATTTAAACACTTAACAGTACTTCCAAAAACCAGGCATGGACCCAATCACCTGCTCAAATTAGCACCCTATTAACTCAAATAATCACTCTTTACAACCATGGTGAGCAGAAAAGCATCTTACAACGCACACCACATTGAACCTTGAGGCGAATGGGCTAGAACAGCAGAAAAACAAATTTGCTTAAATGTACAGATTTGTGCATTCTCCCATGGGAAGAATGTACTTTACCTTGAATATTGCCAACATTACAACCTACAGGATCCGAAATCAGCTTGGAGGCAGGTATAAATTAAAAGTGTGGGAATTATTAGAGAATATTAGAGAATATTTTGATATTTAGTAAGTTATTCGAGAAAATTTAGATTCGATTTTGACCATTTTTATTATCTGTGATAATGATGGAACATGTGTGAAACATAACTCGCCATATATCTTATTTTAAATACATATCTACTTTGCTTTTTCTAAGGGTATACAAACTTTTGCATTAAAAAAATATGAATTTTTTGTAAGGTGTGAGGAAGGCAGCTGGTGTTGAATTTTCACAGTTTTATACACAGTTTTATACACATACACACACACACACACACACACACACACACACACACATTTTCTACCAAACATGTCTGAGCTCCTGCCAAATCAAGCCACATGTAGTCATCTTCCTTTAACATGTCTTTGACATGACAAGACAGACAGGTGTCAAACAAAGGTCATGACCGAGAGCTGGAAAACAGCTGAGTGCAAAAAAAAAAAAATGTTTCTGATGTGTGACTTGCACAGACCACTCCCTGAAACCACTGCAGAATCGCTCATAATCTGTATGTGGCACATTGTTTACAGTGAGCACACAAGCAAACAAGCTATAGCATATTTACAAGAGTCTCTGAATTCAAACTGCAGTATGTGCTAGGCTAAAGGCTAACCCTGACACACAATCTCTTTTGTCCATTTGTACACTGAGTCTGATCATGGTGGTGCAGCGGGTAGCATTGCCGCCTCACATCTCCAGGGTACCCGGTTTGATCCTGGGCTCAGATTATTGTCTGTGTGTTGAGTTTTGCATGTTCATCTATAGGATGTCCGGTTTCCTCCCACCTCCTTAAAACAATCCAGTATGTGGATCAGCTATGCTAAATTGCCTGTAGATATGGAGGAGTGTGTTCATGGTGCCATGCGATGGACTGGCATCCCATCCAGGGTGTATTCCTGCCTTGCATCCAGTGTTCTGAGGATAGTCTCCAGATCCACCATGACCCTGACCTGGATAAAGCACTCACCGAAGATAAATGAATGAATACAAGTAGCTTCAGTGAAATATGCTGCTTCTCATTGTAATGTTTGGTATTGGAAACCAGATGCACCTGCTGCAGTTCAATTTGCCTTGTGTCTGTTTATTCCATTAAAACATTCATTTACTCTGACTGGTAGCCATTATGCCTCAAGGTAATTGCCTTTTTGCAAAATTGGATCAACATATATTGGTATAATTGAGGAACTGGGAGCCGTTGGTCTCCAAAGAGCTGCTCATAAGATCCTATACTGTTCTCTGATTAACATCTCTGGAATTCCTGTCGATTAGGATCCTAGGGGTCAAATGTCAACCCAGTACAAACAACCCCATCCAATCCTCTAGAATGTACTACAGTAGGAAAGAAGAGGGCCATTATTCTAAAATCTTTCATTAAGTTGTACCTTTGCACTGTTCATTGGTCTTTTACTCATAGCTCGATTTGCATTTATGTATTTATATTTCATCCCATGCTACATATATTGACCTAACCAGTCTTCTTAAATTTAATCTGTTGTGTCGTGTGTATGCCTCTAATGGATGCTTCGAGCGTCTAACAGACTGCATGAACATTACTCTTGTTCTCTAATTGTTAGGTGTGACAGTGGCTTGTCACAATCTCCTTTCTGTCTGAATTCATTTCTCTATCCTGGCATTGGTTGAAAACAATTGGTTTAACATATGACTCAGAGATGGCAATAGAATTGGACTCTCTTCTACTATACAAAATACTATAGCCTTTGGCACCAAAAAACTAGATATGTACCTTTTCCATTGGGCACCATTTTAGCACCAAAAGTCCTATTATGGTTTTTAATACCTGCTCAATATTTTTAGCAGGCACTGCTAGCTCGGAGGTAAGGTTCTAAAGTAGCCTCGTATCCAGACAGATTAACACATCACATCTGTGATTCGCAAGGGGTAAGTGATGTCTATAAATTGTTGGCACATCACAACTAGAGTTATTATGAATTAGAAGAAAGTCACTTATTTTTCTAGCCACATTTATCAGCCATACTGTAATTCCTCACAAAAACATATCCAAAATTCATAATCTCATAAATGCAGAGTAGCTTATTTCTTTATTTCACCCTCACCAATCGATTGATGGGCATAAAATGTACTGTATGTACCAGAAAAGAAATCCATTCCAGAGAAATGTTGGAGGGAATGTGGGGAGGGAGGAGATCTCACACACACACATTTTGGGATTGTCCAAAAATACTTACATTTTACAAGGAGTTAAGGATGAGATTATTCTACATAATGTGCCAATGCTAAGATTACAATAAAGTAACATAAAGCCATCAGAAGCGTCATTCCTCTGATAAGTCCTTTTGAACATCATCTATATTTAAAACTTGGCAATAACTGGTTTGGTTTGCGCACAGGACAACAGAAAAGAGCTCATGGAGTGAAGAAATAGCACAATACCTTGTGTCCCGTAAGCTATAATGGAGCCAACATGTAAATTTGGATGGGATACACTACAATACTGAATGTATGTGGACACCTGACCATCACACCCATATGTGCCTGTTGATCATCCCGTACCAAAACAATGGACATCAATATGGAGTTGGTCCCCCCTTTGCTGCTATAACAGCCTCCACTCATCTCTCTTTCCACTAGATTCTGGAACATGGCTGTGGGGATTTCTGGCCATTCAGTCACAAAAGCATTAGTGAGCTCAGGCACTGATGTTAGATGAGAAGGCCTGGCATGCAGTCATCGCTCCAAATGTTCAGTGAGGTTAAGTTCAGGACTTTGTGTTGGTTACTCGAGTTCCTCAACACCAACCCTGACAAACCATGTCTTTATGAACCTCACGTTTTGCATAGGGGCATTGTCATGCTGCAACAGGTTTGGGCTAAGCACCTTGGCTCTGAGGGGTGCTTTTTTTTTTTTAAGCACTGCGCTCTCACTTAAATTCAACATCCACAAATGTCTTCTCATCTCTCCCGCCAATGTTTCACACAAAAGGAGATAGCTTGATTGCAGTTATTTTCAGTGACATCCGCAGCTGCTGGTAGTCAAATTGGATTGTAATTACCATGTTACAAGTGTTTAGTGTATCAAAAGTAAATATAACAATAGTGGTTTTACCCATCAATTTCAAATATGTTGAGCTCTTTTTTTTATTTTGTCTGGTCAGAAAATGTGTAAAATAAACATTTAGCATTGGGGAAAATCATTTTATAATGTTTATTTTATAATATTTTATTGTTATTATACAATATAATATATGAATATACACTGCTGTACTAGTCCACCACCCACATGATGGTTCTATTGATCAACCTGCCATGTACAGTAGGTCACTTACCTATACATATATTTGTCATCACTTTTTTTTGTACCTCGAATATAATCTGTATTACAACTCTAAGAATCCCAAAGCTGTTCAAAAGTTTTATTTATTTTCCTTAACACACTGTCTGACCATTTTTGTTATACGTGATAATGATGGGACATCTGTGAAACATAACTCCCTAAATGTTTTATTGTTTCGAGAACAATTAGGGGGGGAAAACAATGTTTATTGCTTTAAATTGCTATTAGTCACAAAGAAGTGGAGAAGATTGCATTTAAATCAAAATCAAATCTTTTCATGCATACTCTATTACGTCTTTCTTTTTTAATGATATTACTTTGTAATTAAATACATGGGGAGAGCCTGTACAATTAACATTTTTTGTTTTGAGTTAATTTACTCTGTGATGACTCAGTTTACAGGCTTCATACTTCCCACATACAGTAACATTATACATACATATGTTTGCTTATTTTATCAACTGCAAGTTTACCGTATCCCCAGCATGTGCTGTACATTTTCACTGAAACCAAAAAGAGGCCCATGTTACAAACTTGTGGCACAATCTTACCATTGTGTGGGTCAGCTATAACACTACTCAGAAAATGCTGTGAACCTAAATGTACACTATGTGGCCTAATGTTTTTGGAAACCTTACCATCCCACCCATATGTGGTTCTTCCCCAAACTGTATCCACAAACTTGGAAGCATACAATTAAATAGCATGTCTTACTGATGTATGCTGTACAATTTCCCTTTGCCGGAACTAAGGGGCCCAAACATGTTCCTGCATACAATGCCCCTGTCCCCACAGCCACCCTCCAAAATCTAGTGGAAAGCCTTCCTGGAAGAGTGGAGGTTACTATAACAGCAAAGGGGGCTAATTCTGGAATGGGATGTTCCACAAGCACATATGGGTATGATTGGCCAGGTGTCCACAAACCTTTGGCCATATAGTGTACATCAAGAAATATCTGAAATATCAAGAACTATCATTATTCCACTTGATATATCTTTAAGGGTAGCTTGGAAAATATTAAGTGATTACAGTAGATCATTGGGTGTCCAGTATTGCACACATCCTATCACCCATATACATGGTGGTGTAATAAAAAATTGAAAGCAGTGAGATAAAAAAGGCATGTACCCATTAATTTCCACACACTTATAGCTGTATTCTAATTGATTCATGGTGCAGACCTCATAATGACTTTATCCTTTATTGTTTTATGTGTTTGTTTTTAGTTTTTTTTCCCCCATTTCATTTTTGTGTTATAGTAACCATGAGTATATTCTATTAGCCATAATAACCACATTTCCTATAGTTTAACCATAGTTCTATCATTCTTTATGGGCTTGTATCAATTCCAATTCATCCACATCTTTTCTGTCTCAGTACTGACATCTTTCATCTGAGACACCTGAAGCAAGATGCTGTACAATTATAACAAGTGTTATAATGGTACCACAGGCTGCACCCATGCTTTCTTACAATCGTGTAAACAGAAGGAGTATGCAGAAACTCTGTTAGCTATTTTAATGACTAGTATAGGGATATGTGTATGAAACTGCACAGATTTTTTGATGGGAAATAATAATATTAGAACAATAGTTCCATTTTTTCCCCCCTAAGATATCTCCAGCAAGAGTGGATGAATCCTCTGGCTTTTTCAAATGGACATGGAGAAGTGATGTACTTGTATATGGCCATAAAGAAGTTACAGTGGAAAAGGTGTTACAATATTCCGGCTATACACAATATAATATGGGAATATACACTGATGGTCCACCACTTCCATGGTGGTCACTTTCTATTTATTGACCTACCATATAGGTCAGCTACAAAGTACCCTACTGTGTATGGAAAAAGTACCTGATAAAATGGCCAATAAGTGGAACCATAAGGCAGATGCACCTAATTAAGTGACCACTCAATGTATTCATGTGTGACTAGCATGTGTTAGGTTCTGGAGTGCCTACTACTCCAGAAATCTCAGCTATGAAGCAAACACTGCTTTTCCTCTGAACAGCATGACTCAGCTAATTAAGCCCTGCTGAGAGAGACTTGATTCGGCTTATTGTTTGCATGTGAAAAGGGCGTGATGAGGGTTAGTTAAGACGACTGATGAGGGTGCAGCAACAATTCTTATTAATGAGACCCTCTGATATGTCAAATATTTAGTATTTTGGCCTCAGCCTTTGAATGTGAAAAGCACAGTCAGTTAAGCAGATACTGAAGGGCACTGTAGCTTTTCTACATTTTTTTTCTTTTTTTTTTTTTTTGCCTCTGTCATGCTCCAGGGAGATGAGCATAATGTAAGCTTAGGCTTTCTTTATGAGATCTTTGAAACTACACCAGCAGTGAACTATTTAGATGACTGACAGGCTGAAAAAAAGAATATTTCACTAGAGGGCACTGTGCTAAATGCATGGATGGATTTGAGGGTGATATTTCAGTGTTTTTTTTTTTTTTTCCATGACACATTTATTTAAATCAGGAAATAACAGATATTTTATAGTGATTGCATAGCCTAATCCCGCTGAGCATGTGTGGTGTTTTTCTTTTCTCTACCTAGTGCTACTGCTGGGATAAAGAGGGAGCTGTATAGAGTAGTAGCTCCCCCCTAGTGTTCTCATTGTATTTAATGATCTAGAGCACTGATTACATACAGCGGATTGGAAGGACAGGAAGGCGTTATATTGTGGAGTTATTCTGATATCTTATACACCTAGTGGGTGCAGTGTCTCACTCTGCCACTGTCTCACACACAGGCACACATACTTGCATATACCTATGTGAATGCACTGCCATATTGAATAGATATCTAGGATTGCTTTTAAAGGTCTTGTACTGCAATGGTTCCCAAACCTTTTGCGTCCTACTATAAAATAACTTCCACAGACCTCCCTCAGTACATTTGTCTTTAGCACCATTTAAATTAGTCAAATAATATTTTATTTATTAGAGACATAGAGCTTTCTATTCCTGAAACCACTGATAGAACATAGGTCTGAGTTGACTTTGGTGCTTGGACCCCTAAGTATAATAACTTTTATAATGTGTGGCGTGAATTTCGCCACTGCAACAAATTTTTTAAAACATCATGGACCCCTGGACCCCACTTTGAGGGCCACTGCTATACTGTGCATAACTTCTGAAATGGAAATCCTGATAGATTTGTTCTTCTGGCTTGAAGTCTGTATTCATCATGAGCAAAAACTTCAATCCTTCAATTAATCTCTCAAGATGGTTTGTGGTTTGAAAGCATTTTGTTCCACTTCAGCTAAAAAGAGAAGACTTGGGAAGACACTCCTGGGGAAGACATTTCTTAAACCCAGAATGGCGTCACTGTAAAAAAAAATAAAAAATAAAAATAAATAAATAAATACTGTAAAATTTGCATGAATTTACTGCCAGCAGAGTTGACAATAATTTACACTGTACATTTACAGTAAAATATCACCAGTACAGTAAAATATCTCCAGTAGAGTAAAATATGGCCAACAACAGAGCTCTGGCATTGTCAAAATAAAGTGACCTCTGCATCAATAACTCTTCTAAAAGCCATTAATAGGAGGATAGCAGCTACGAATATGATCGTGTCAGTGGCAAAACATAAATGAAACATGGGATTAAAAAGTAGAGTGGATTGTTGAAGCAGGGAGAATGTCTCTTTGACGTTTCAGCTGAGTTGTTCCATGGAATATAAAAGAGCAAGAATTACAGCTTCTTGTATCCTTATTATATAAAGCACGTTTTGAAGAATTGGCATTTATGCTGTCCTGTTTCACCCAGCCACAAACGGCTTCAAACACCTCTTTTTTGGCCTTTAAAGTATCAAGAAAAAAAAGTATTTCAAGATTCAAAGAACTTTATGAATCCCAGGGGGAAATTGCTTTGTTATGTAAGCATAACATTACCACTATTATATAGAGCTTGTTTCTGTTTATGCAACCACATTTTCTGCACATGCCTGGATCATGCTGATTGACGATGTAGTAATGTTCTTTAATCACATTGAGATAATCTCATACAGTGTGACAATACTCTTCAAAAGGCTGTACTCTCACAGTAGAAAACTGGCTTTATTTATTTTCCATTAGGAAAATATTTAAATAGTTGTACGTTGCTACTATACATTTATTGTAGTGGAGTTGTAGGTTACTTTAATATAATTGAATAGTAAAGCTTGACCCAACTGCTTTTTCATGAAAAAAAAACTAAAACTTCTGAGTACATATTATACATCTCAAAGATCATGATTAATTTTTTTGCCTTTTTTTTTTTATTTTACTTTGGTAACAATTCAATCTTTCCTAGTTCTGTACATTTTAACTTATTTCATAACTATATTTAAACCATCAGTGGATACCACAACCACCTTCTTGCAAGTACTGCCAGTTAGTCTCACCTGCATTCCATACAATAAAATTACTGTAATAAAAAACATAAACTGATCACAAGATAAATTCATACAAATTCAAACAAGTGATTTAGTTGTATTTTGTTGTTGGTTTCTTACAAGTGAAGATTGTAAGAAAAGGTACAAACACAAACTCTACCACTAACTGTAACCCAAGCCTTAATGCTAGTATATTTTAGGGATATATTTCAGTATTGACTTTTTAAATTCTCACTAAATGTGGTTAAAACAGTTTACTTTCACACGAAAAACTCCATGTGACTGACATTTTAAACAACCAACCAGAAACCATTTCCAGTGACTCATCAGCAAATATGTGTCATTTACTCACCATTAACACTTTTTTTTTTTTTTTTTTTTTATCAAGTGGCTGTATCTTGTGCAAAAATCTTATTTTGTCAGTATTCAGAATACAGCGATTACTTCCTAGAAATACACATACATGTGGGGAAGCAGATTGCAACTTTCTACAACCTTTCTAAAGCTTTTGGCCAGGAAAATGTGGCCACACTGTGGCCTTTGGGTGGCGCATCTGAGGCTAAGATTGATTTAGTTGAGCTTCTTGCAATTTTTCATAACTATGTTGTAACTACTTGTAACAACTACATGCTTGGACTGGAATGGACATCACGGTAGCACAACAGGTTCCCCTGGTTTGATCCTGACCGTGGGTTGCTGTCGATGTAGACTTTTGTATGTTCTCCCCTTGTCAGTGTTGGTTTCCTCAGGGTTCTCTGGTTTCCTCCTACCTCTCATATAAACCATGCTGGTAGCTGACTTGGCTATTCTAAAAATTGCCCTTAGGTACATACTGTACAACACATGCCCACATGAGTGTGTAAATGAGTGCGTGGATGGTTCCTCTTAGATGGACAGGCGTCTCATCAAGGGTGTGTATTCCTGCCTCACACCCGGTGTTGTCCAGGACCTACTGCAACGCTGACCAGGATAAAGCAGTTACTGAAGATTAATGGCTAAATGCTAGGATTGTATTTCACTTTATTTTGAATCACCTTGTAGAGTTTTCCAAATGAAGTGTTTTCCAAATGTGAAAATGTACGTGTAAAAGTAAATAATGCATTACAGTTGAAACCAGGACTACATGTCGCCCCTTTGCTAAGTCCTAAAAGAAAAGTGTCAGGAACTGTTTTGTCAAAGCATCAGAGCACAGAATTATCCTGGATTTCAGTAAGGGTTCAGAAGTGAGAGTCAGGCCAGAAGAGTTCTTAAACATGCCCCTGCATGTGTGTAACTTGTTGCAGAGTACACTACCAACATGCCTCATGGAAGTGGATGTGTCGCTTGTTTCCTACCATTGGAAAATAATGCCTAGGCTTTGCACTTATAAAATAGCAAATATGGAAATACCTGGTTCTGTTTTATTGAAGTGACTTCAGAGCAGCAGAGAGTACCATGATAATAACTTCCTCTGCAGACACACACACACACACAGTGATAAATTATATAACATTGTTTTTCTGAAATATTGTGGATGTTGTGTAATATCTTTGTAATTAGAAATATATATATATATATATATATATATATATATATATATATATATATATATATATATATATATATATAATATTACAAACTGACCAGAAGCAGCAGCTGGCATGTTAAAAATTTTGGTACTTAATCTTTGAAATTGTAAAATGTATTTTTAATAAACAATTGTATTTATTTGTTTGTTTATTTATTTATTTGTTTATTTATTTTATTTTTATAATTACAAACTGAATGGAAGCAGCTGCTGATATAATGCTTATTGTATTTTTTAAGTATCAATTTTTTAAAATAAAAATGTTCTTTTTTTTAAATATAAAATATCCATTTGTTTATTAAAAATAAACATTAAAGATAAACAAATGTATTAATATTGATCACATTTTTTATGGAACACATAAAATATATATACGTGTGCTTTAAGTTCTATCTCGAATTTATTCTCTACTGGTAAGGTAGGTTTCTGACTTTGTGTACTATCTACTTGACTCAGTTGGATCTAGATTCTCGCCACTAGAATTGTATTATTGAATTGTATATTGTTGATTTTGTTGTGTTGTTTGGAAGTGTGTTAGTCTATGCTAATTAGTTCTCTCATGTGATTAATCAAGAGTAGTCTCAGTCTCCCTTAAGGTGTGAATTGTGGGCAGGGCTTGCTAAGATATATTGAAGGTGTTCCGCTACGGACACTAGTCAGAAACATAATTTAGTTAGACACTAATTTAGAAAGTGTCAAGCTCCATGGTGTATACTCTTGTTTAGTTAAGTGCTACACGTTCCCTCACAGTTTTATTTTCGCAAACCTCCTGACTAAGCTGCAGACATGTGCCTCAAACCAATCTCTGTTGTTGCCTCTCACAGACCCAGAAGCTTTCATGCTCAAGCCAGATGCCGCACTACCAGCAACCTCATCTACCCTCCTCTGTTGTCTCAATCTCAAACAGTGGTGGTAGGTGGGCTCTGGAACTGCCAGTCTGCTGTGAAGAAAGCTGATTTCATCTCAGCCTTGGCTTCCCATTACTCTCTTGACTTTCTAACTGAAACCTGGATCTCTCCACTGAACTCTGCTACACCAGCTGCCTTATCCTCTGCTTATGCTTTCTCTCGCACTCCACGAGAAGCTGGCAGGGGTGGTGGTACAGGTTTGCTATTGTCTCGGTGATGGTGCTTCACACCGCTCTCCCTTTCTCATCTCAACATCTCTTCCTTTGAATTTCATGTAGTTACAGTTACCTCTCCAGTCAGCCTTCTCATCGCGGTCATCTACTGACCTCCTGGTCCCCTCGGGGCCTTCCTTGAAGAAATGGATATGCTCTTTTCCCTACTAACACCCCTCCTACTGTCCTTGGAGACTTCAACCTCTCTGCTGACAAACTCCAGTCCTCTTGCCTTCTCCCTCTTCTGCATTCCTTTTCCTTAACTTTCAACAGCTGTCCTCCTACACACAAAGGAGGTAACACACTGGACCTTGTCTTCTGTTGCCCCTTTCCCACTACAGACATCAGTGCTACCCCTCTTCACATCTCTGACCATCTCTTGGTATCCTTCACCATCACCCTCCCTATCATGCCTAAATCCACCAGCCATCTCTACTTCTCTCCCACTCGTAAAAACCTCCACTCTATCTCCCCTTCCTCCTTAGCTTCCTGCACCCTATCATCCCTTCCTGTCCCTGATTCCTTTTCCTCCCTACCATTGGAGCTAGCTACTGACACTTTCCTCTCCTCACTTTCCTCTTCCATGGACCTCCTCTGTCCTCTATCCTCTAAACCCAGGAAGATTT
>CM040985.1:18138776-18173087 GCA_022985145.1 Pangasius djambal
AATGCTCCAGACCATCTCTCAAGACCTCCTCCCATTCATCACCACTATCGTCAATGGCTCCCTAACATCTGGTCATGTACCAACCTCATTCAAGAAAGCAAGGGTTATTCCCATCCTGAAGAAACCCTCTCTAGATCCTTCTGACATCAGCAACTACAGACCGGTATCACTTCTCTCTTTTCTTTCTAAAACCCTTGAATGTACTGTCTATAATCAGCTGTCTCTCTATCTCTCACAGAACAACCTCCAAGATCCCAATCAGTCTGGCTTCAAACCGGGAAACACTCCACAGAGACTGATAGATCAGCCAAACTATCTTCAGTCCTCATCCTCCTCGACCTTTCAGCAGCGTTTGACACCGTGAACCACAAGACTCTCTTGTCCACCCTCAGGAGCCTAGGAATTCGTGGTGCAGCATGGCAATGGTTTGCTTCCAGGTAACATGGAGGGGATCCACATCTGCTCCCTGCAGACTCTCCACTGGTGTTCCACAAGGCTCAGTAGTTGGTCCTCTCCTGTTCTCCCTTTATACCCGATCTCTTGGTGCTGTTATATCCTCACATGGGTTTTCATACCACTGCTATGCAGATGACACTCAACTTATCTTCTCCTTCCCTCCCTCAGACACTAATGTTTCGGCTCAGGTATCAGCATGTCTGGCAGACATTTCATCATGGATGAGAGCTCATCAGCTGAAACTTAATCCCACCAAAACTGAACTGCTGTTCATCCCAGGTGATTCATCCCCATCTCGGGATCTTGCAATCTCCCTGGACAATTCTCTGATCTCGCCTTCAGTTACTTCACGCAACCTTGGGGTATCCATGGACAATCAACTGTCCTTCTCCTCTCACATTGCTAATCTAACATGCTCATGTCGCTTTCTCCTCTATAACATCAAAAGAATTCGTCCATTTCTTTCCACACAGGCTACACAGATGCTTGTTCAGTCCCTTGTCATTTCAAGACTAGACTACTGCAACTCACTCCTGGCAGGTCTGCCTCTGAGCGCCATTCGTCCTCTGCAACTGATTCAAAATGCAGCTGCACGATTGGTTTTCAGTCTTCCTAAATTTTCCCACACCACCCCATTGCTGCGCTCCCTCCACTGGCTTCCTGTAGCTGCCCGCATCAGATTTAAAACACTGATGCTCGCCTACAAAGCCAAAAACGGACCAGCACCCACTTATCTCAACGCTCTTATCACACCTCGCGTGGCACCACGCTCCCTCCGGTCCTCTAGCACTACTCGACTAGTCCCACTATCTCTCAGGGCACAAGGAAGACATGCGTCGAGACTCTTCTCGGTTCTGGCACCAAGGTGGTGGAATGAACTTCCCTTAGAGCTGAGTCACTGGCAGTCTTCAAACGACGTCTGAAGACTTACCTCTTCATAAAGTTAGCACTTGCACGCACGCACGCACACGCACCCCAAAAAAAAAAAAAAAAAAAAAAAAAAAAAAGAGTTTTTGGACTGATGGTATTCCTAGTTTGTGACCTAGTGAGCCAATATCAGAATGTATTTTTGATAGACTTCAAAGCACTATTGTAAGTCGCTCTGGATAAGGGCGTCTGCCAAATGCCATAAATGTAAATATCAAGATACATACTGTGTATCACAGAAATGCCTTCAAGAATTGGAATATCATATTTTTTAATTATCCTCACCCATAAAACACACACACACACACACACACACACACACACACACACACAGCCACACAGCTGAAGATCTGTAATATCGAGCCATCTAGACAGGGGATATTTTCAACATTATCTGGCTTCGCTGCTGTTGCTATTGCTATTAAACTGTACTGATTTGGCAGTTTAAATAGTGTAGCTAGGGCGTAAACCCTATTTGTAAAAGAATTGCAGTATATTAGCTTTCTAAACAATGGAATTAAGCCTGCTGTGATGTTCAATATTTAGAAACATTTTCACTTATTTATGCTGCCTAGGTCTCATTGCAGTCCAGATAAAAATGAAATGGGCTCATGTATGCAATGATAAAAACCGTCCAATCAAATCCTTCTTTCTGGAAATCTGCCCATCCCAAGAAGGGCCCTTAAGTTATGATGAATTTGAAAAGCTGTCTTATTTCCTTTAGTGGTTTGGTTTTGATTATTGACATGAATGAAAATGACAGTCTTGAGTCTGTTGAAATCCTTCTGTTTTTTTGTCAGATATTCAGCTAAAGGCTTGTTGCCTAAAAGAAAGATTTTGTTCTACTTGCGCTAAAGAGAGGTCTCTTGTTTAGCATGCTGCATATGTTGTGTCCACTTGTTACCCCGATTTCCTTACACTCTTTCTCTGAGAGCGCCACTGACCTTGAGCTCCATAAAATGGGGCTGATTCTGGAGAGCATAGGCCTGGCTGCAGATATGCTCTTATGTATAAGTGGATTCAATGCTGAATATAAAGTCTCTGGAGTGGACAGACTTATCACTTTGGAGTGTAACTTCATTAGTGCTCGCTGATCATGCCATGACCCCTCAGTCAATGCAGGATTATACATTGAGGTCATCCTGTTTACTGGCTTCATTCCTGTAAGGACCAATATACTTAAGCCATATACACACACGCACATACATACATACATACATACATACATACATAATATATATACCGATCCGCTATAACAAAACCAGTGACAAGTGAAGTGAATAACATTGATTATCTCATTACAATGGCACTTGTCAAGGCGTGGGATATATTAGGCAGCAAGTGAACAGTCAGTACTCAAAGTTGATGTGTTGGGAGCAGGAAAAATGAGCAAGCATCTGAACGACTTTGACTAGGGCCAAATCGTGATGGCTAGATGACTGGGTCAGACCATCTCCAGTATGGCAGGTCTTGTGGGGTGTCCCCAGTATGAGGTGGATAGTACCTACCAAAAGTGGTCCAAGGAAGGACAACTAGTGAACCAGTGACAGTCATGTGCGCCCAAGGCTCTCTGATGTGTATGGAGAGCAAAGGCTAGCCCGTTTGGTCCAATCCCACAGAAGAGCTACTGTAGCACAAATTGCTGAAAAAGTTAATGCTGGCTATGATAGAAAGGTTTCAGAACACACAGTGCATCACAGCTTGCTGTGTATGGGGCTGAGTGCCCATGCTGACCGCTGTCCACTGCCGAAAGCACCTACAATGAGCATGTGAGCATCAGAACTGCACCATGGAGCAATGGAAGAAGGTGGCCTGGTCAGATGAATCACATTTTCTTTTACATCATGTGAACTGCCGAGTGCATGTGCATCATTTACCTGGGGAAGAGATGGCACCAGGATGCACTATGGGAAGAAAGCATGCTGGCAGTGGCAGTGTGATGCTCTGGGCAGTGTTTTACTGGGAAACCTTGGGTCTTGGCATTCATGTGGATGTTGCTTTGACATACCTAAATATTGTACACCCGTTTTTGGCATTGGTATTCCCTAATGGCAATGGCCTCTTTCAGCAGGATAATGCACCCTGCCACACTGCAAAAATTGTTCAGGAATGGTTTGAGGAACATGCCAAAGAGTTCAAGGTGTTGACTTGGCCTCCAAATTACCCAGCTCTCAATCCGATCGAGCATCTGTGGGGTATGTTGGACAAACAAGTCCGATCCATGGAGGCCCCACCTCGAGATGGATTTGAAATAAAACAATCAAGATGTGATCAAAGTGTAGACTTTGAGCTTTATTTTAAGAGGTTCCACAAGAATATGGCATTTACCATTTAGGAATTACAGCCATTTTCAGCAAAGTACCTACATTTTCAGGGGCTCAGAGGTATTTGGACAAAGTGACATAATTGTAAATATAACCATAATTTTAATACTTGGATGAAAATCCTTTGCAGTCAATGACTGCCTGAAGTCTGGAGCCCATGTTCTCAAAACCCAAATTCTGAGTTTCCTCCCTGGAGATGCTTTGCCAGGCCTTCACTGCAGACACCTTCGGTTGCTACTTGTTTGTGGGTCTTTCTGCCTTCAGTAAGTGAAAAGCATGCTTTATTGGATTGAGATCAGGCGACTGACTTGGCCATTGAAGAATATTCCATTTCTTTGCCTTCAAAAAACCTTGAGTTGCTTTCGCAGTATGTTTAGGGTCATTATGTGAGCAGAGAGTATAGCCCTATACACCTCAGAATTCATCTTGCTACTTCTGTCACATCATCAGTAAACACCAGTGAGCCCGTTCCATTGGCAGTCATACAGGCCCATGCCATAACACTAACTCCACCATGTTTGACACATGATGTGGTATACTTTGGATCATGAGCTGTTCCTTTCTTTCGCCGTACTTTTCTCTTCCCATTATTCTGGTACAAATTAATCTTGGTTTCATCAGTCCAAAGAATCTTATTCCAGAACATGGGAGGCTTTTTTAGATGTTTTCTGGCAAAGTCTAATCTGGCTTTCCTGTTCTTGAATGTTACCAGTGGTTTGCACCTTGTTGTAAACCATCTGTATTTACATTCATGAAGGTGTCTCTTGATTGTAGATTTTGACAACGATACACCTATTTCTCCAGAGTGTTCTTGACTGTTGATGTTGTGAAGGGGTTTTTCTTCACCAAGGAAAGGATTCTGCGATCATCCACTTTAGTTGTCTTCCATGGTCTTCCAGGTCTTTCGATGTTGTTGAGCTCACCAGTGCTTTCTTTCTTTTTAAGAATGTTGATTTGGCCACACCTAAGGTTTTTGCTATCTCTCTTATAGATTTATGTTGTTTTTTTCAGTCTAATGATGGCCTCCTTCACTTGCATTGAGATCTCCTTGGACTTCATATTGGTAGCTCCAGTTGAACAGCTGCCAAATGCCAACTCAATACCTGATATCAACTCCAGACCTTTTATCTGCTTCATTTGTCTTAAAGTAACGAGGGAATGGACCACAGCTGGTCAATTAACTTCGTCAGTCAATTGTCCAAATACCTTTGAGCCCCTGAAAATGGAAGTACTTTGCTTAAAATGGCTGTAATTCCTAAATGGTAAATGCCATATTTTTGTGGAACCTCCTTAAAATAAAGCTGAAAGTCTACACTTCGATCACATCTTGATTGTTTTATTTCAAATCCGTTGTGGTGGTGTATAAAGGCAAAATCACAAAAACTCAAAAACTGTCATTGTCCAAATACTTCTGGACCTGTGTGTGTGTGTGTGTATATATGTATATATATATATATATATATATATATATATATATATATATATATATATATATATATATATATATATATATATATATATATATATATATATATATATATATATATATATATATATATATATATATATATTTTACATGAAGGATATTTGCATAATCTGAATGTGGAGCCCAGAAAAGTACTTGTTGGCAAACATAAGAAAATGATTTCCATTCAACACATCACTACTCTATTATAAAAAAAAAAAAAAAAAAAAAAAGGGTTTCTTGCAGATTCTTTGGATGGTTAACTGTCCTAAATTATTGACCTAAATTTAAATTTCTGGAACCTTTTCCCAAACCAAAGAACCCATTAGGATGCTACCTTTTATGTGTACATAATGTATATCATGTTGCACAATTGCACATTTCCTTTAAACTTCTCTGGCATTTTGATCTAAAAAAAAAAAAATCCATTTTACTTGTATATTCCCTACCACCACCAACACACACACAGATTCCCCCTACACACTATACTATACTATACTATACTATACTATACATTTACTTTTTCTAGTTTCTATTTGTCTGAATAACTGGACTAAATCTGAATATCTAGTCAGAGACAGACAGTATTTTGTGTTTATATAGGACACACTCACAGACACTTTAATGGACTCTCAGCTTTATGTCCATTCCCACCTGATGGCCTGCTGGGACAGATTTGTGTGCACTAGGGCAGTTAGGAGAGCAGTACAGCCTCCATGCTCCTGATGGCTCCCCTTAGCAATAACATGATTTACTCTCTATGTGTTTCCATTTACAATACACTATTGGCGAAAGATGTTCAATTTAGCACCCTCAAGGTTTCTTCGGATTGTTCCTCCCAGGGATCCCTTAAATATTTAATGTGGAACTCTACAAGCGAGGGCTTCACATTCAGAAAAGTTTATTTTAGAAAGCTAGAACCATTAACCATCTAAAGAACTCCTGAAAAAAATTTACATTCTGAAGAAACAATAGCTTCATCAGTTATCTTTGCTTCTGAAAGTGTTCTTCAAAACCCATGTTTGAAGCATAAGCGTCATTATAAAGTTTGTTAGTGAGCTTTTTTTTCTTCCCAGTTTCTCCCCAATTTGGTCAACTTTCATTTCCCACTCACCAGTCAGCTCTCTACTATCATATTAACATCCGGCGAGGGTGTAGGCTAACACGTGCTTCCTTTGAGACACATGAGGCCAGCCAACCACTTTTTTTTTTTTTTCCGAACTGCTGCTCATGCTGCATCACAGGGCAATGTAATGCACTCGGTAAAAAGTGCTATCTGCTCTTTTCCACATACATGAACTCACAGATTGGCTAGTGTCATTGTGATTAACAAGGGAGAGAGAACATATGCCATCCCTCCCACCCAGAGAGAATGACCAGTTTTGCTCCTTTGGCTCCTGGCCACACATGGGGTTTCAAACTTGCAATCTCCCGACAATACAGTAAACACTGTTTCTGGTGTGTTTGGTGTTTTTGTCATGACCACTGATGCTCTAAAAGACATGAAAAGACATTTTTATGTTACATGTATGATGTGTGTGATAGATAGATAGATAGGTAGGTAGATAGAGTATCTATTCTGCATTTAACCCCCCCACCCCGCACCCCTCTTACCTGGCTGTCTAATATCTGTTGCCCTGTCATTTTTACACTATGCCATGTTGTGCAGGATGTTCTGCTTTGAAGTGCTAATGGTCTCATGAAAGCCCCAATCCCCCTTTTATTCACATTAATCCTTAATGCACTCTCTATTGCTCTCAACACACACACACACACACACACACACACACACACACATCCAGGTACTGGTTTCTTTCACACTGTCCTGCTGATGAGAGTGGCTCTCAAAGCCACATATTAGCAAGGTTTAACAGTGCCACTTTGTATGGGATGTGGACCTTTGGCAAACAGAGAAGGAGGACTGACTAAGAGTGAAGGAGGGCAGGAGCACTGGAGGGAGGGATGTCAGAGACACATTGCTAGGCTGAGGTTGTGTTTACAGCCTGTTCCCTAGGGAATCACACACTAGACTTCTGCTCGGAGGCTATCAATCAGACCCCTTTCACCACCTCCTGCGTCCAGCCTGCAGACCCGCAGCAATGAAACAACTGAACCCCTTTCTTAGAAATATAGTTTCATGAATTCATAATGGCTTTCTCTCTCTGTCCCGTGGACATTTGCAGTCTTGACCCGATGATTAAACAAGGGCTTGAACTTTGCGTTCTCGTAGGGGTTACAGAAAATATTTGGAAAACATTGGTGGTTTATGTTGAAATGTTGCGGCAGGAAGACAGATCTTTATTCCTTTCAGTAAGTAAGGTCGTACATCACTGATGACACAGGAGAAAAGCAATAGAGGTTTGGTGCCAAGCCTTATAATCCCTCTACCTGAGGGGTTTAGTTCCAAGCCTAATCGAACTTACATGAACAACATAATCAAGGCCATAAGGGGCATGTGAATATTGTATACGGGTGTATTAGATTAGGAGAGGAACTCTATCAGACTCTATCTCCAGACACAGGGTTAGATTAAGTGTAGCCATCAGCAATGGCTACACTTGAGTAACTACTTCAAAATGTACTTCTGCATTGAAGATGGAAACTAATTCATCACCTCTGTCCCATTTGCTATTCCAGCACTGCCTTCCTTGTACATTGTACTTTTAGACTTGGTAACTGGTTACTGTGTCTAAACTGTACTGAAAATACATGCATCACATTTAAGTTCCAGAACAAGTTTTTCAAAATAGGTTAGACCTTCTAAAAAGTACAGCGTACTAGTATATAGAGTACCATAGTGGAGTTACATTAGTGCTACAGTAGTAAATGTACTGAAATTGTTTACTCAATTAAAAGTCCAATTACTGATCTAAATAAATACTGTGTTAGGAGTTGTGCCACAACCTTCAATTCTTCACTCAAGGTAAAGTAGAAAAGTATGACATTTTACAACGTAAACAGACTTTAAAAGTGAAAGTACAAGAAAGAGCAACAAAAGAAAAAGATGTCAGCTTTAAACCACACAATGATTTAATTACTGATGGTAAATTAGTGCTACTTCAACTATGGACTCAAGTAAGGTGAGAAAAATGAGCTAAGTCTTAAAGAAAGCTAAGAGAAGCTTTGTTCCTAATCTGTCAAATGTTACATAACATGATGATAACTCTAATAATGCAAACTAGCTGAATGCTTATAACTAGCTGTCACAATACAAACTGCCTTGATAAATACAGTGTGTATGTAGCAACAGATAGATTACAGTGATAGGTATTAGGTCTCATTCTCACTGGCACTTCTGTCAAACTTTAGATTTGTTAAGAATTTGGATCAAATGCTTGGAAACTGTCTGAAACTGTAACCTCATGACTTTACAAATACATGATTATGTAGTATGTAAGAGTCAAGAATATTAGGTGAAAAAAAAAAAAAAACTGACGTAAAGCATAGACACTTGAAAAACAGACTTAGAGTGGAGTAGTGTCTCACATCTCAAAAACACTTTTGATCTTCTTCAGTCTGTGTTGGATATGTTTCTTCCCAGAAGGTAAAAACATTATACTCATTAAAGAACAAAACTGCTACTAAATTTATTTATTTATTTATTTATTTATTACATGATTCACACTGAGATAAATGGAGACATGTATCCACTCAAGAAGTGCCACAGTTGAGGAAGTTTATGCTTGTGAACCATTGATTTATGATAGTAATTAAGCCCCTAAAATTGCAGCCTGTTTGGCCTTTTTTTTCTTTTCTTTTTAATTGATCATTGTTGGGGAAGTTGCAGCTTGGGGAGTTGAGAAATTTGAAAGAAACTGTTTAGTGGATTAACCTTGCTTGGTTTGTGCACCAAAGTAGTGTGAGTTTAAAGTTTTAAAGCAGTTTAGAAATATAAATGTGATCCTTTCAGCCTGAAATTGTGAAAATTGTGACAAGGAAGTCACAATTACATCAAGGAAATCTAGACCTGCTTACCACCCCCAATTTTCTTTCTTGAAGTAAATAAGTTAGAAACATTTAATGCGAGCACTATTAGTGATGTGCAAAACATCCAGGCCATCATTCAAATGGTGCCATGTACGCTGAAATATATCTACATCAACACAACAATTCAGTAATTCAGTAGCGGCTGTGATTCTTGCATTCAGATCATCAATGCCTGGACCTGTGGATCAGATTTTGTTTCAATGAACCATTCAACACATTGTGTTTTCTCTTGTGGATTCAGTGTGCCTGAGGTGAGAAATTAAGATCTTAAAAAGGAAGATGAGAAAATTTGTCAAAACTAAACAAGAAAAACTTCGTGTTTCTCTGTTAAATGGGACACTTCTTGTTTGACTTTTTATATTGGATTAAAGTTGTAAAGCTAATGTTCAGGCAGCCTGTATTTCTCCCTAACTAAGTCTTGGCAAATTCCCACCCACCAGCCAGCTCTCCCCTATCATACAACAGCTAACAACCCGGCATGGTGGAGGCTAACACATGCTTCCTCTGATATATGTGAAGCTGCCAACCACATCTTTCCGAACTGCTGCTCATGCTGCATCATGGGGCAGCATAACACACTCGAAGGACAGCATTATCCACCCTCTTCCCCATACATGAGCTCACTGACGCCCATGATAGGCTAGTGTCACTGTGATTAATAGGGGAGAGACCGTATGCCATCTCTCCCACCCAGAGAGGAGGCCAATTTTGCTCTCTTGGACTCCCAGCCACAGATGGTAGTGGCATTGTTAGGATTTGATCTTCAGAGGATAGGAGAAAAGCTTTTCTGTTGAAACACAAGCAAACATTTTAAGGATTACCGCAAAAATAATGATTAGGATTGATTAGCGAAACTAGAGAAAGGAAGCAGGGTAATCATGAACATGACAAGAGCAAGGCTAGACATTAACAGGACTCAGATTCTGAATGCAGATATTCGTGTATATGTCTGAGCTATGGACTGGTATACATGAATCATCACAGAGCATGAGCGCTGTTTTAAGAAATTGCATCAGCTCTTCTGCTCCAAGACAAGGCCTTGAGATGTCTGCTACAAAAAAGTACAAAAGATATGAAAACAAAGAAAAGACAGTAAACTATAGTGTCTCTCATTGGTGAAGTTTTTTTGTATGTTTTATTCTCATGGAGTTTTTATAAATGTTGCATTTGAAGCAGAGGTCCTTCAGTCAAGACACGAAAATAGGACTGCAAATGGAAGTGGGAAATCAAATCACAAATTTACACAGAGCTGACATATTACATTCTTGTAGAAATAGGCAAAGTTTAAGAAAGGTAGGTAAAGTGTTTTTCTCTGCATGTAATTGGCCATGATGTGCTTCTACCACTGATTCACACTGCAGGTGGCAGGTATATAGGTGTTTTAACCCTTAGACTGCACATATCTTATATGTACTTTATATATTATAAACATTATTACCACATAATGTTGGTTTTATTTGGAATTCTCAGCACATTCACAGCTCTGATGCATATTTTTAAAAAAGCCTATGTTTAAAGAGATACTTTCTTTATATAAACAGTCCCCCCTGAAAGTATTGGAATGGCAAGACCAATTCTTTTCTTTTTGTATACACTGAAGACATGTATAGATCAAAAGATGAATATGAGATGATAGATCAGAATTTCTACTTTCATTTACTGATATTTACATCTAGATGTGTTAAACAACTAGAACATGGCACCTTTTGTTTGAACCCACCCATTTGTTCAAGAGCTCAAAAATATTGGAACATGTGACTGATAGGTGATTCTTGTTGCCCAGGTGTGCCCTGTTAGATTGATTGTTTAAGCAATTAATAGCTCTGAATATCTAATTTTCATTTGAGTCCTGGGTTTCACATGTGAATACTGCCAATGTGAAGACCATAGAGCTGGGAGAAAAGCAAGCCATTTTGAAGTGAGAAAAGAGAGGACATCTATCAGAGCCATTCCACAAGCATTGGGCATAGCCAAAACAACAATTTGCAATGTCCTGAAAAGGAAAGAAACCACTGGTGTACCAACAACCAGACATCAAACAGGTCAGCCAAGGAAAACAACAGCAGTTGATGACAGAAACATTGTGAGAGCTGTATAGAGAAACCCAAAACAACAGTCAGTGGCATCACCAACAACCTCCACAGGACAGGGATGAAAGGGATTCACAGACTTCGAGAGCAGAAATATAGAGGCCATACCTCAAGATGCAAACCACTCATCAGCAGTAAGAATAAGACGGTCTGATGTGAATTCAAAAAATAAATAAATAGATGATCCAGAAAATTTCTGGAGCCAAGAGTAACCTCTGCCAAAGTGAAGGAAAGGCCAACGTGTGGAGAAAGAAAGGATTTCATGATCCAAAACATACAAGCTAATTGGTCAAGCACAGTGGAGGTAGTGTCATGGCTTGGGTTTGCAAGGCTTCTTCTGGAATGGGCTCACTAATCTTTGTTGATGATGTAACTCATGATGGTAGCAGCAGAATGAGTTCAGAAGTCTGCAGAAACATTCTGTCTGCCAATTTACAGAGAAATGCATCCAATCTAATTGGGAGAAACTTCATCATGCAGTCAAACAATGACCCAGAACACACTGCCAACACAACAAAGGTGTTCATCCGTAGAAAAAGTGGAAGTTTTTAGGTTTATGGCAAAGTCAATATCCAGACTTTAACCCAATTGAGCATGCATTTCACCTCCTGAAGAGGTAACTGAAGTGAGAATCCCCCAAAACTAACAACTGAAGAAAGCTGTGGTACAAGCCTGGAAAAGCATCACAAAAGAAGAATGCAACAGTTTGGAGATGTCAGTGGGTCGCCTGCTTGACGCAGTTATTGCAAGCAAGGGATATGACACCAAATATTATATGTTATTTACTTAAAGACCATCTGATCCAATACTTTTGTTCATCTAAAAATTGGGTGGTCTGGCACAAAAGGTGCCATGTTCTAGTTGTTTAACACATCTAGATGTAAATATCAGGAAATGAAAGCTGAAATTCTGATCTAGCATCTCATTCAGCTTTTGATCTCAAAGCCAAATGTCTTCACTGTATAGCAAAAACAATAGAATTGGCCTTGCCATTCCAGTACTTTCGGAGGGGACTGTAGCTAATGGACAAAGTAAACCTACATGTCTACACTCTTATTTTGCATACAACGTAACTCACAACCTTTAACTGGCATTATACTTGAATCTCAATTATGCATATGTGTGGTAAGTTTCAGGTTAGTCTTTTGGGAGTGAGACACTGATACATCAGCACTGTTAAATGCTCAATTCACCAGAAAGTGTTGGTTAATTTTTCTACAGCAGCATCTCAGACAGTAGTTCCAGCTGCAAGGTTTATATAAAAGCGCTTGTTCTAATAAACTATTGTTTCTATAGAAACAGCTTCCACAAGGAATTGTATAACAGACTGTCAACATAAACAGATTATACATGTTAATATAGTGAAGCTTTCTGTAAGGAAATGTTTATTTAGCATTTATGGAAGGAGTTTCCAGTGTCAGCACTTTGTAACAGTCAGATATAAAGTTGCTCATTTACGTTTTCCAACTGAATAGTCTACAGGACTGCTTTTGGTTACATTTTTTTCTTCTTTAACTGCAAGTGAGGGAAAAAAAATGTAAAGGAATGACTGTTTATAGTTCTTATAATGTAAATGATAAGTAACTTGTTTCATGGACATTCCACAACATTAAACATAAAAATATTCATTCATTCGTTTTTCAGTAGCCAGTTTATCCTGTTTATCTTATAGCCGAATAACTGCTTGTCTCCGGGTGTTTTATTCCTTAGCTGCAAAGTCTTATGTATAGTTTAGATTAGACTGCATTACATCTAAGCATTTAGTTTCTTGAAACCTCAAATAGTTACAAATCCTACTTTTGCTTTTCATACTGGTATTCTGAGCATGTGTTCCTAACAGGCTGTATTTGATAGGCTAATTATACGAGTTAACAAACAGATGGCAAATTGGAACAAATGCAGTCTTACAGCAGAAAGATGGAAAGTTGCAACATCTCTCATTCCTGTAATGCTGTTTGTGTTTCAACGCTGTATGGTGGCATTGTAAGTGTGAGTGCTTGGAGTTTTTTTTTTTTTGTTTGTTTGTTTTTTTTTTGTTTTTTTTTTTAGTCAAACAGTAAAAGGGTAAAAAGGTTATGGGTTTGAGCTTTTTCTTGATGGTTAAAGGTGATTATAACACGCAGTGAGTAAGTGTGGTACAGCGAGAGAAAGAGGCCAGTGAGCCAAATGCTTGTCTTGAAGGACAAGCGCAACAATAATCCCTAGACCAAAGACCTTAATGTCTCATTCACAAAATGACAGCGTTTGAAAGAGTGTAAGGTACTGCGTCTTGAGGCCATGTCTCCTTATATATCACAGTTCTAAGATCCTTAATAGCTTAACTGGCTAAACTGCTTTACACGTGACGTTGATATCTGTACACATCTGTCGCTATTACCACAGTATGAGGGATTCCGAAGTCCAAATGGTACAGATGGCTACCATTTGCCTTTGCAGATGCTGTCTACTTGGCTGATTATAAGTTGTACCTATTTTCATTTAAAGACTTATTGTATATGAGGATATAGAGGCCAGATCAGAATTATTGGCGCCGGTCATAAAAAATGGATAACACGTGCAATGAGTGATATATTGAGTTTATACCCTAAGGGGATGCTATAGTATAGTTTTCCCCATAAAGATGGTTATATACAACACACACACACACACACACACACACACGTATGTGTGTGTGTGTATATAGGTCTGCCCATGGTAAGGAAAAAGCTTACCATGTTAGCTTGTTGTTTTTACTGTATCGGTATGTTGCATGGCCATGTTCTTGTTTTAATATTCAGGCAACCTATACTTAGGAAGATATATTTACACTCTGCATAAAGTAGTTCAACACTTTTAGCAAAAATTGACAACTAATTGAGCACTTGGTTCAGGACATTCTTTTTATATATATATATATTGAATCAGGTGTTGTTTCAGGTCATTAAAACTGCCAGGGTCAGTAGGTCTTTATTAAATGTATTAAATTAAGCCTTTATTAAGTTTTTAATAAATTTTTATGGATGGCACAGTGGTGAAGAAGGTAGCATCCTTCCCTCACAGCCCCAGGGTCCCCAGTTCATTCCAGAGCTTAGGTCACTGTCTAGGTTTTATAACCTAGGCTGTAGCCTACATTTTAAAACAATAGCCTAATCTATAGTACCTGTTAAACACACATGCAGAACTAAACTGAGTCATTCACTAAATCACTTCATTTTGCCTTTCCCATGGGGCTCACGTAGCTCTCAGCAAGCCCTGGAAGCCTGTCATTAACTAAGCACGCCTGCTTGACTCCCTTGTGAGACCCCGCAAGCCTTTCTTTATCACTGTAAACCCAGCTGTGTGTCACCACTTCCAAATGGGATGGATTGACTCGATGAGAAGAGGTGATCACAGGCACGCTTAGGCATCACTTTAAATTAACCATGCAATTGTCTTCCCGCCATCAGACAGTGTGTTTGGCCTACATCTTGAAAGGAAAACATTGCCTTTTATCTAGTTTCTGAGGAGTTCGGGTGGAGTTCACCTTTGTTTTCATCGATTTCTTCTGACTGCTTTGACATCTGGTGTGCATTCTGCTTCTTCTTCTCTCTCTCTCTCTATTTTTGATCTGTCCATTGGGGATGTGTATAATACTGTGCATGTGTCCAAGCCAAAAACTTGCAAATTGTATAATAAATAATTGTTTTGAAGGCTCCTAGCACTTTAGAGTCCACATTTTGATCAATAAGCATTGGGAAATATTTGCTGTGGTATAGGAGGAATAAAACCCTTCAGCATGTGCTGATATTGGGAAATAATCTGTTTTATCATTGATTATTTTCTGATAACAGCAGGCTAGGTTGCATTTTATTCCTTTCATAACTGTTGTTGAGAGAGTGTTGAATTAACTCTTTTAGTGTGCACAGTTGGACATATATAAACACTATTGGTGATAATTCAACACTGGGGATTTTGCTGTGTACTAACTATGGTTGTCATTGTTGGTAAACAGATAAGACAAGAGTTTACAGGTATAATATCTATAATGCGGTTCTAGGAATTCAGTACAAATTAATGGAACCAAAGAAATATTGCATTATAAATGCATAATAAGTTGCAGTGCAGTTACTCTGTTACTCCTATAGTTATAGTCTATTATAACATTAGCACTTACAATGTTCTTATGAACATATATAACATGTTAAGTAAACTGATATTATGAAATTATGTTTTCTGTTTTATAAGTGTCATGCATGCAAAAAATAGGAACATTTGAGCCTTTGTAAAAGTTTTTACTAGACATTCTTTGTTAGTATGTATAATATTGTAACATTTAACTTGATGAGGCTGGACATAAGTGCAGGTGCTTAGGTGGGTGGGGGCTTGTCACAACATTTAAACTAGGATAATCCATGATCATAAACAGTAATACAGAACAGTAATACGGAAGAGATTCAGAACATGGAAAACAAACTATAAAGCTCAAGGCTCAGAAATGCCCGGATACAATTGGCAAGACTTTGCAATGAGACAAAGGACCAATAAGGTATAAATAGACCAATTAATTCAATTCAAATCAATTTTATTTGTATAGTGCTTTTAACAAAGGATGTTGTTACAAAGAAGCTTTACAGGATATAAATTTTAAATTTATAAATTTATCCCTAATGAGCAAGCCAGACACAATGGTGGCAAGAAAAAATTCCCTGAGATGATATGAGGAGAAAACCTGAGAGGAACCAGAATCAAAAGGGAACCCATCCTCATAATTAGGGGTAAACACAGAACAGGTACACAAGGACAAGGGCAGAGACAGGACAAGAACCAAAACTGAGGCACATAGAGGACAAGGAGCCAAGTGCAAGTAGCACTTACCACTTTGGGAAATATGTTTAGAGGGGTAATTTGTGACAGATATATAACAGTATGAATGCCTTTCTAAGGTATTATAAATATCCAACACACAAAAAGTGTTGCTTGACAGTTTGGCATGATTACTGTACTTTTTTCAACTATGTTGAGTCACTTACAATAAGAGATACAGAATGTTGGAAATACAGAAAGACATATACTCCTACTCTGAAGGTATTACTGCCTTCTCGTTTTGAATGATTACCCTGTTTAATAGGAGCAAAGAAAACCATGTTGCATGCATACATATGTAGCCTGCTTATTCACAGTAAATGAGCACACTTTGTTTTCTAGCCTATTGATTTTTCTGTCCATTGAAGATCATTAGCTTGTTTATGGGTAGCAAAAAAACCTCTTCCCTAATGTAATTTATTGTAATGCTCTAAGACTCTTGTAGGGTTTCCAAAGGCTTCTTCCACCTCCCTCTTTTTGAATAATGGCCTTGTATTTCAGCATCAAAAAAAGACCTTATTGTATGCATACTCTATGTACATTCCTACCTACAGTGAATGCGCAGTATTATCAGGTCTATTGATTGTTAATCTTGTTGATTTTCTATATTATAAGGATCAGTTATGTGTTGTAATATGGTGTAACCTTTGTGCAGTTTTAGTTTGTTAATCCTATCACACCTGCTTGTACCAATGACAGGACCACCTAGCCTAGGTTAATCTCAACCACTGGCAATGATGTAAAGGGTTTATCTTTAATTTATTGCTACAGGATGTAAGATTTTGGAATTTCACCTTCTCTGGTAGAAAAAAAAATGCTATTGCAAGATATATTGAAATAAAATTTCATAACATAGGTTCTTCTACCATTGCATGCATTAATCTCATGACTGAGTGTGCATACATTCAGATAGAATTTAAGGCTGAGTCCCAAATTACACAATGCAGACTAAGTAGAATGCCTAAATAGTTATCACACCAAAGGTGTAGTGAGACACTGTTTAGTATGATAGTATGCAGTTTGGGATGCAGCCCATGTATATGTGACTTATGTTTGCTCTGTATATGAGAATAAAATAACTTTATTGTGCACATTAGTGTAACTGTCACAGTTTCCAAATACCAGATGAAAGCACAAAACTTCTCAACAGGAACTTGGCTTTATTTACCACCAGCTGGTTAACACTTACTAGACTGCCTGATCAAGCAGAAATGCCCATGCATTGCCAACCTTCTGCAGTGGAATTGTGCTCATATCATAAATAGCACATAACCTATAAAATGAACTAGTCACCTAATGTTAGCTAGCTAGTTAAATTATAATCTCTGTTTAAAGGGAAAAGGATTGCTCAGTCTACTGTAATCTCACAATGCGCTGGGTGCATGACTGCAGGCTGAAGGCATAAACTTTAGACACTGCTAGCATGCTAACACTAGCTTGCTAGCTAAAATATAGTGTACAGAACAAAACTGTAACACCTGGTCAGAAGTTTTCTAATCTGTGTTTTTTGTTCTCACTCTTGTCACAACCATATAGTATTAGCACATAAGCTAAAATCCTTACCAGAGGATTAAAAAGAATTGCTCGAATTGCTCACTCTCGTCCAAAAATATCCGAGTTGGAAAAAATAGCTAACTATCCTCTATAATTCACTAGTTTCTCCCTCTTTTCCCTGATTGGCTGAGGCTCCTGCCAGTCACTGTGTAGGCAGACTTCTTTCACTTAATATTGGAAATAGAGAATTTGCAGGTGGAAGAGGATGCAAGTAAGTGGTACAAGATTAATTTTGTGCTATGTGCAAACTTGAAAACACACTTACATCCAGAACAGGACTTTATTCATAATTTCAATTAATAGATTAGCTCCAATATATTTTTATCCATTTTAATATCAGAGCTTTGGTAGCAGAAGAACAGTGAGGTCAGCCATTGTTTCTTTTAACTGCAGGATTCCACAAATATCTTTGATCTTTGGCTTTGTGTCCTTAAACACCACAAGCCTCTCCAGGGACTCATGGGTAAAGTAAAGCCTGAACACTTTTTATATGGCAAGGGTTCATTGCTGCTGGTATTATCATCCATAATAACATTCTGACACAGTTCAATAGCCAGCCAGACAGATTCTGTCAAGTGGCATAGCCTCTGCCTAAGCAACCTCTAGTGACCACCTTCACTGGCAAGAAGGATACACCACCTGTCAATCAAATCTGCTCAACCGCATTTAATTAACTTGCTTAAATGTCAGTAGTGACGAGTTAGACTTCAACACTTACTCCCTCACATTCAATGTAGCAAGAGAACATGAAGCGAACATGAACTATGTTGACACTAATACAATACATCTAGTTTTGACAGGATAATCATTTCAAAACACAGACAACCAAAATCCCCTCACAATTGCTTTGAGAGAGGTTTTGTGAAAATGTTTGGTTTTCTTTCTCCGCATGAGCTTGGGGATGCTTTACCATGATATCTATATTTTCCTCAACAACAGATGGCACCAAATGAAAACCGTGCCATCATGGAAAACTTGGGCCGACAGCAGACCTTAAGCTCGGCTTGTGTGAGAGCACAGTGCCCCTTCCCTAGGCTGTGGAATGGGTATCCAACACCAGGGCAAGCTGTTGAGCATGTCGCCCTGCTGTGTGGGCATTAACCCAGACATTTCTGTTTTTCTTCTGTACACCATGCCATGAGCTTCAGTATCCTCCATTCTGTTTCAGTTCAAAGCTACAGTGCAGTTTAGACTGAATGAAGTTTACTTTTGCTGAATATGACAGATCAATATTAACTGTGGAACACACAGTTTTTTTTGTTTTTTTTTATAAATATTATGCAGTGTCTTGTGATAGGGAAAACAGATGGTCGAGAAGTTGGCCTTGAATTGATAAGCCGAATTTTCTTCACCTTGCTTAACTGGCAGAAATTAAATTAACAATAATGTAGCCAAAATGTAGAAAACTGAATATTTTAAAACTAATGATGAGTGCAAATGTGTATACATGGTTCACTCTCATAAATAGATTTTATGTTTGGCATTTAGAATTGTGGAGAAACTAATTAGGTTCATATCGAGAAGGTCAATCTGTTTTTAATCATAAATTATGTAATTATCTGAACAAAAGGATACCTGGTCTTTTTCCAATCTTCAATATTCCAATTCCTGTTGTTGGCTGACTGGAGAGAAAACCAATGTGGTCTTCTGCTTTTGTAACCCATCTGCCTGAAGGTTTGGCATGTTGTGTTTTGAGATGCTTTTCCGTTCACCGTGGATGCAGAGAGTGATTATTTGAATTACTCTAGATTTCCTGTCAGCTGTAACCAGTCTGGCCATTCTGCTTAGATTTCACTCATCAACAGGTCAATCTGTGTTTCGCTTTATTTTGCGTAAACTGTAGAAACTCTATATATCTTACTTACGTGCAATAGCTTGAATCACCTGTTGACAAAATGAAAAATACAAAGAAATGTCATTTTTTTTAGCAGCAAGATATTTAGGCCTTACTTTACTGCCATCTTGAATAATGAGTATTAATTTGTGTAAACAATTGGATAAATGATGTTTGCTGGTGATTTACAAAGAATAACTGCATCAATTATAAAAAACAATATAAATAATGCTTTTGGATATGTTCTTGATAACCACAACAAGTTCTCAAAGAGACTCTCAGAAGTGTCAAGTCACCACATATATACATAATTACTGCCTTAATTAAGGTGAGAACAGTCAAAAACTGCTTGAAATAGCCTGCAACATGAATGCATAATAGTGTAAACATTATTGTGTTCTGTTCATCCAGGAATATGTAAATAAAACGCTTTCGCTCTTATTTTAAACACTTTTGACATCAGAGGTTTGAAGGTGCTGTGAATTCTTGATATATAACTAACATTACTGTGGTAATAATGTCACCGTTGTAAGAATCCTTCTGAATATTCTGAGACAGTATGGCATATATTTTGATAGAAGGATTGCGTCATTATAAAGAATCAGTAGACTGTATAATTTTGGTCTTCAGCAATAATACAGCATTTCAGTTGCGTCAATTTTTAAATTCCGTGTTAAAATATTAATAGTGAATAAAATCAATATGGCATCAGTTCAAAGGTTGCTATTCCCGATTTTAAGCAGGATCTTTCTGTAACACTTTATTTAAATAATAGGATCTTCATAATCCCCATGTACAGTTTAAGCCTTACAGTTTAAAAAAAAAACATTCATGTGGAAGTGCTGTAGAATTCACGAAAGGCTTATGTCAAAACTCATGAAGTGACATTAGATGTTCTGGTTTTTTTTTATAAGTTTTTCTATACATTCAGTACTGTTTCAACGTCTTAAGCACATGCAAAGAAATGCTGTAAATTAAAGATGTCCTCAAAAATAATTAAACTGAACACTGACAAAAAACACTATAAAGAGCAGTAAGCAATTAAAAAAAAAAAGGCACAATTTGTGCAGTTTTATAAGGAAATTGGAAACTGTCATACTTTCTTCTTCTTAGCAGTAGCCTTCATTATGTTTGTGACTGTTTTGACTACTGTACAATTTTAAAGATTGCTACTTTAAATCTAGGACGTTTGTACAGACGTTTGTAGAAGGTATGCCTGGTGCTTCATAACTGTTATAAAATTGATTTCCATTTAATTTTGTGAACATTAAAATAATTCATATGTCTCATAAAATGTTAACAGTAGCACATCCCTCATAATGATGATATTATATTCCTACTTTACTGCTACTATACTATTATAATATTCCTAATAGGTTTGTTTTTGTTTTTGAGAACATATAAATTCTGATTTACAGACTCATTGTTAAGATGTGCTGTACATCAGCACAGGGAAACATTCCCTTTGGCAGAATGTCACACTTGGAAAGCTTCTTCAATTACACCTGTGCTGTGTTGCTCTTTTGGAAGAAAAGACCCAGGCGAATAGCTGTTCAGTGGTGATGGCGAGTAATAAAAACGCACATGAATAAGACTGAATTGAATTGTGCTGTTGAGGGCTGTGTCATATTGGCAGAGGGAAAGCGTTAGCAATCTGTTTGATTGGAAGGTTTTGGAGGTTGTTGGATTTCATTCATCTTTGTATTTTATTGTCTTGGAGAGAGGACAGCACAATACCCTCGTGAGTCTTTGATGATAAAGAAATAAAAAGTAAGGTAAATAGAAACACTCTCTCCTGAACACATTTGGCGTAATAGAAATGTGGATGCTGCATGGCCAAATTCTAGATTCTAAAAAAAAAAAATTAAAAAAAAACTAGGGGTGGAACACAATGCCATCTCTTATCTCTTTCTGATCCAATTATTTGTTTCAGTTTCAGATTTAAACCCAAAGTGGGTTTGGCCTAAACAAGAAGGGTTTAGTTGTGTGTGTTTTAATTTATTATTATTTATTTATTTTTATTTTATTTTAATTTTTTTATTTTATTAAGCACTGGAGAACACTGGGTGGAAAAACCCTGAAGTAGACAAAAAAGTGCACATCCTATTTGATTCTGTTCATTCTGTAAATTATCTGTTCATTCTGAGTGATGCATTTTTTTATTCGTTGATACAGTTTATGTTGGTTCATATTTAATGGTTTAATAGATTATGAAAAAGAGCAATTATACATTGTATGTGTGTTTAAAAAAAAAAAAAAAAAGCTGAGTGAATAGCTTTACTATTAATTGCTGTACATAACACCTTTGTCCTAGAATAGAATATTCATTTTGCATAAGTTCAACAAAAAAGTCCAATTTTGTTATGGCTATAAAATATTAACAAAAGGGAGAACATCTCAGTTTTATTATGTGTAAAAAGTAGATAAAAACAGATAATTTATTAATGGAAAGATCTCTACTCTGTTGTTTAATATGGAATCAGTTGTGACAATTTTTTTTAAAAAAAGTGCAAAGCAATATTTTAAAAATGCTCTGTAAGATTTTGAGGGATTGAAAATAATGGATCTCTTATCCTATGAGGGCCTTTAATATGAATTCAATTTACTGTGTCATTTTTAAGAAATATGAAAAGTTCTTCAGTTACAGCTATGCTCTGTTGCTGTTTTGAAAGAAAAGACCCAACTGTTCAGTGATGATGGAGAGTAATAAAAGCACACATGAATAAGACTGAACTGAATTGAATTTTACTGTTTTTGTTCTATGTAATTGTTCTGTATTATGATATATTAACTACGACACATTACTGTAATGTGGACTTCACCAGATTTTTTATTTTATTATTATATTTTTAAATCCTGGTTATGGTCCTGTTCTGGTTACAGCAGGTGTGTGTGTGTATATGTATATGTGTGTGTGTGTGTGTGTGTCAGTTGAGGGTTAAGGGCCTCGCTCAAGGGCCCAGCAGTGGCAGCGCCGGGAATGTCTTAACCACTAAGCTACCACTTTTTGTGTGTGTGTGTGTGTGTGTGTTTTCTAACACAACTTTTACTGAATAATATAATGCTAATTGTTTCATTTCCCCTAATATTAATATATTAAAATACCATTAATATGCAGGTCAATAAATATTTGTTTCTGTGCTTCAGTCACTATATACTATTTGTAAAATTAGAGCAAAGTCCCAGAGCAGATGCTGTGCTGTTTCAGCAACTGCTGATTTTTGTGCTTTTTTTTTTTTGTTTTGTTTTTTTTTGTTCGTTCTGCAAATTAGTGGGTGAAGCTGCCACCTAGCTGTCCTAAAATAACAGAGTGTGATATTACAAATTTGAAACTTTACAAACATGAGTTGGAAATTACAATGCTGTAGTGCAATTTGTCATCGTATCTGCATAATACATGAAGTTACACAGGCAAAGCTTTATTTCCATGCTTTATGTTTCACTCCGTATTGATAATTCACTCTCTCTTCCTGATATCATTTTTAATATAGTGTTTCCACTGAGTGTGAAGACAAATGCATCTAGGGACAGCAGTATTCATCAGTTACGTTAACTGAAGCTTGTCCAAAATCTAAATTACAGAGGTCTGTTTTAAGTCCCAGGCTTCTTGTAGTGGCTCATTGGTGCTATCACATCAGCAGAGTGTGTAAATACCTTTAATGAATGCCAGTGTTAAGCAAAAGCCAACAGTGAATCAGTACTGATTCAGCTAATGATGATGAGCCTTGTGCATATTCATCAGGGTTTTGTTAAGTGCCTTGTGAGACTGCTTTCAATATGACAGACAGATGTATCAATATATCTTCTTTCTTTATCCAACCCCACAGGGAATTTGATTCCTTATCCAGACTCAGTGAGAAAGCCCGGGTGAAGTATCTCGCCCAACGCTGGGAGGAGTTTGGACTGAAGAACGTCCAGATAATCAATTACACCGTCCTCATCGGCTCTCCTGGATCCTTACCGAATACCATCACTGATATGGCAAATAAGCGGTGTTTCCTGCCCAGTGGAGCAAGCTGTGACACAAAGACCCACATATCCATTAATGAGTCCTTTGCCTTTGCAGCCTACTCATCTGTGGGAAGTCTAGAGGTACAGAAAAAACACAATATTACTTGTGTAATAATAATAATATTGCTTCTTATAAAGTCCAAGGTCATAGCAAAGTCACACTCAAAGGCCTCAAGTATTTACTGATAAAAATGTGCATTATGGGCTTGCTTGCTCCTCTCTACTATACAGGATGTCAAAGTGCAGCAAATAAGAGAAGTTTAATGGACTTCTCAGGCACTGAAGATGTCCTCCAGTTGGAAAGTTAATGCAAGGCCATTATGCTATTCAGTTCACATCACAGGAATGAACGATAGTTACGCTATTTTTAGATCTCTTTCTCTGGAGAAGTGAATGAAAATCTCTTAAAGTCTATTAACACCTTTCAAGTCCAGCACGAGACATCTTAAAAGGATTCAGTGACGAAAATGTTGCATTTAGCAGTAACACTGACTTAGCCTGTCTTTGAAGTCTGTTCGCCAAATAAGGGGTCAGTCATCTATCATTGAGCTGCTGCTTTTCAGAGTGCCCACTGAGGCTTTGATAGAAACCACATTTGCAATATCTAACAATCAGCAGCAAAAAACAAATATAGCTCACTTTGATCGATGAAATGCCTGGGGAGCTTATAGTAATGCGACTGAATCCTGCGTCCCATCCCTGAGATGTCACAGAGAATCACATATTATGCCTACTTTATGACTCCATGCCATGTAGCATGTTAGAAATTACCCACGTACTGATACAAACATACTGATTGATGTGTTCAAAACTGATGCATGCTTTATTATTATTGTATAGGTGCAAATTTTCATGGCTACCACTGATTGATTTTAAGTAGTTATGAGTCTACAAGAGTAGTTTATAAATGGCTTATGCATGGTCATCAATTATGAACGTTGCAGGTTATAAACTTTAATAATTTTTAGCCACCTTTTCTTCTCCTCCCTAATTTCAATTTTAATCAACTGAATATTTTATCAAAAGTACCTTTTTGCTAACTTGTTTTCCTGTGAGGCAGCAAATTGAATCTCAGCTAAAAAGCAACAAATTAAAGAAGTTTAATGAGTTCTAAATAACAGTCACAGACGGAACACATTAGTGTAGTTGAAACAGACAAGACATTATGATTCTAGTACATTTGATTAAATTCAAATCATTGCAGGTTCATTGCCTGCTTATGCTTTGGGCACAGCATCACTATTGCTCCAGGACCGGGTTTTGCTTTTGCAGTATAAATAGTTTAACATTACAGATATAAGTGCAACAAAACATTCCATGTTGTGAACGCTGGTGTAAATACGATCAGGTCCATAAGTATTTGGACAATGACGTAGTTTTCGTAATTCTGCCTCTGTACACCACCACAATGGGTTTGAAATGAAGCAGTCAAGATGTGATTAAAGTGTGGAGTTTCAGCTTTAATTCAAGGGGTTTAACAAAAATATTGCATTAACCGTTTTACTGCGGTTTACAACTGTTTTAATCGAATTACAGCCATTTTTTACATAGTCCTTCCATTTTCACAGGCTCAAATGTAATTGGACAAGCTAACATAATTATTAAATATTAGGATTATTTATAACACTTGGATGCAACTCCTTTGCAGTCAATGACTGCCTGAAGTCTGGAACCCATGGACATCACCAAATGCTGTCCCCTCCCTTGAGATGCTTCGCCAGGGCTTTACTGCAGCTGCCTTCAGTTGCTGCTTGTTTAAGGGTCAGTCTTGTCTTCAGTAACTGAAAGTCATGGTCAGTTGGGTTGAGGTCAGGTGACTGACCTGGCCATTTAAGAGCATTCTTTTCCAAGCTCTTGGGTTGCTTTCGTGGTATGCGTTGGATGATTATCTCTCTGTACTGTGAGGTCTATCAGTCCTATAGGTTTTGCAGCATTTGACTGAATCTGAGCAGGTAGTATAGCTCTATACACTTCAGAATTCATCCTGCTACGTCTATCAGCAGTCACATAATCAATAAACACCAGTGACCCAGTTCCACTGGCAGCCATACATGCCCATGCCATAACACTGCCTCCACATGTTTGACAGATGATGTGGATGATGTGGATCATGAGCCCTTTCTTTCCTTCTCCATACTCTTCTCTTCCCATCTGGTTAATCTTGCATCAGAGCTGCTCAGGCTTTTTTTTTTTTTTTTTTCCCCCAGTCTAATCTAGCCTTTCTGTTCTTGAAGTAAACCGTCTGCATTTACAATCATGAAGGCATCTCTTGATTGTAGACTTTGACAGTGCCTACATCCTCGAGAGTGTTCTTGAATTGGCTAGATGTTGTGAAAGGGTTTTTCTTCACTAAGAAAGAATTCTGCAATCATCCGCTTTAGTTGTCTTCCACGGTCTCGCCAGTGCATTCATTCTTTTTAAGAATGTACCAAATTGTTGATTTGGCCACTCCTAAAGTTTCTGCTATCTCTGATAGGTCTGTTTTGTTTGTTTCAGCGTAATGATGGCCTCCTTCACTTGTATTGACACCTCTCTGAACCACATAGAGATAGTTCCTGGGAACAGCTAACAAATTCAAATCCAGCACTTGGAATCAACTTCAGACCTTTTATCTCTTTAATTTGTCATGAAATAATGAGGGAGTGGGCCATGTCTGGCCATTAAACTGCTTATCAGTCAATTGTCAAGGGTTTTAACAAAAGTTTTGGTAAACCCCTTGAACTAAAGCTGAAACTCTACACTTCAATCACATTTTGAGTGCTTCATTTCAATTCCATTGTGGTGGTGTACAGAGGCAAAATTATGAAAATTGTGTCACTGTCCAAATCCTTATGAACCTGACTGTATATAGTTGTCTTCATTCTATAGTAAATTTGCTTAAGTAGAGGATACATATGGATTGGGAAAGGACAATCATTACCTCTTTTCTATACCTTTTTTCTATCTCTTAAAGTTAATAAGACAAAGAAACACAGCTTGTCATGTAGAAACCACAAAGTCAGAAAAGTAACAGCTTTACCTCTGACAATTACAAAGCACTGACACTGGAAACTCCTTCCAAAAATGCTAAATAAATGCCTCCTCATGAAAGATTAATCATAACAATGATTACACACTGTTGTTTTTTTCACTCTGTTTTACAGAGCACTGACACTGGATATGCCTTCCAAAAATACTAAATAAATGCATCCTCACAAAAAAAAAATCATCATAACAATGATTATATGCTTTTTTCTTTTACATCTGTTTTACATTTTTTCCACACAAATAACTGAGTTATTCTACTCAATAGAAAGAGAAAATTCTGTGGCCAAACAAAACATTGTACTGTATTTCATCCAGTAATTCCTTTTTATTCAATTGAGGATTAACTTCTGCAGTGGTCAGTAAGACATTAGGAGGGTGTTCAGGATGGGGTTGTCCCTTGGGTAATCAGTTTCGATGAGCTTTATCCTCAGCTCACTTTCTTCCCACAGCAGATTAGCAACGATCGGGTCCTGGCACAATGCAATTACTGGTTTTAATTTCAAGGAGAGAAAGAATTGCTGGGTAGCTATGCTCTGATAGTATGCTTTTTTTTTTTCCCTGGCTCCTTTTAAAATTGGATTTGGTAACCGATCAACTTATATTGGCAACATCATTGTTTGCTTATTAATTGAAGGGTTTTTTTTCTCCCTGAAACATGTTATTTAGCCATTGATTTAACAAGGGTAGTCTCAGAATCTATCCATCTATGTGTAAAGCTGCCACTGTGGTAGAGAATGAAACAGAAAGAGGCAGAGCTGCCTTCGACTGTGTTCACTCTGTATAAAAGTCATTTAGAGAGCTAAGTGTGTGCCACCACATTATCCAGCTGTGTGCCAGTTTCATTCTTGAGGACTCAATAGAAGCTTAATGTAGGTGCTGTGAATTTAAATTTGTTTAGTAGCTCTGCACGAAGCCCAGAAGCATCTCATTAACTCCTATTACCAAAGTGCAATTGTCCTTTTGTGCCACCATTGATGATCAGGTGTGTGTACATATGTGTGTAAATGTGTGTATGCAAAATGATTCATTTACAATTAGCTGACTTTTCTATGACTGATAGCTCTCTTGAGTACTACCATTTGTTACAATGTGTGTGTTTAGTTGTGGCATTGTCTGTTCTTTCCACAGACACTTATTTCTTGACTGTTTGTGGAAATGTTTAAAGGCAATTTTTCAAACTTTCTGCTGAATGAATAAATATAAAAGAAAAATATTGTGTATATTTACTGAGGGTTATGTAAGGAAACCAGCCACAATGTTTTCTTTTATGGATATTTACCTAGAAAAGTAACATGACAGTATGTTTATTCAAAAGTGAACCTTTTATTGCATTTCAGCCAGGGTGTGGCTTTGATTTTAACATGTGTAACAGTTTTTAAAAAGCTGTTAACAATGTTTTAACAGTTTCTTCTTTCTTCATATATACCATATGTGGATAGAAATTCCAATGCTGAGACTGACCAGTTTTCAAAACTAAACCAATTTCATCAGTTATAGTGTCTTACAATTAAGACATAAATTGGTAACCTGTTAGTAATCTTAGGTGACAGCATTGGTTTGCTGATTTGCTAAAGTTAAGTAACTAGTCTATGTAATTCAAACAAATTTAACTTTTAACAACAGACATGTTGCAAAGCAGCTTTTTTGAAATCTAGTTGGAGATTTAGATCTATAATTAGCAAGTCAGTGGCAACACTGATGAGTAAAAACTCCCAAAGTGAGAAGTGCAAATCTATAGGGTATCAATGTGGGACTAAATTAATGACTTGATTAGAAAAGTATATGCTAGTAGTCTTTTATTGGAAAACCTAGATAATTTGTTTGTTACACTTTGATTGGGCAGTAACCACAAGAGGCAGTGATTGACAGCAGGTTCTGAATGACAAGGAACCCTGAAGGTCAACCAAGGTTCACAGAACTAAAATTACATGTGTAAATAGCATTTCTTTGTGACCCCTCCTAACTACCAGGGGTGGTGTATAACACTTGGATTGCACCAACAATTTCAAACTTTGCAGGAGCTGGTGCGATTGGTCAAGAGTGTTCCTGAGAGCTGGTGGGACTGGTCAAGAGTGTTTGCAGGAGGTGGTAGGCTTGGTCAAGAGTGTCTATGGGAGCAGGCAGGAAGGGTCAGTGCCCATGAGAACAGATCAGATTGGTCAAGAGTCTTTTTAGGAGCTGGTCGGATTGGTCATGAATGTTTGTGGGACTGGACAGGATTGGTCAAGAGTGTTGGCAGGAGATGGTTGGATTGGTAAAGAGTGTCCATGGGAGCTGGCAGGATTTGTCAAGAGTGTCTACAGGAGCTGGTGGGATTGGTCAAGACAGTCTACAGGAGCAGGCAGAATTGGTCAAGAGTGTCCATTGGAGTGGGTGGGACTGATCAGAATTCCTCCAGCCAGGGACAGGAGTGCCTGATATTTGGTTGATTTGGCAGCTAGCTCACTTTATTCAGCTCATTCTCTCTTGCTCATAATATTTTCTAAGTGATGCTCTCTCCTCAAGTTAAGATCTGAAGAGAGTTAGAGGTCAATGTAACAGTTTCAGTAGCTATTTATATATCATTAAAATATTGGTAGGGCCAATTCTTTGAGACCGGTAGAAACATGTTGCTAGTGTTCATACTCAAATCTACACTCTTGAACTATTGCTCAAAGGTTAAATGGATGTAAATATCTTCTACAGGCCTGACTCCATTCACTCTATTTACCTTAAAATGCATGATGGTGGCTATCATTGAAAACTCTGTTTTATAGTAACTTTCAATTGATTCTTCCATGATCATCAATAATACAGATCAGAGGAAATCAGAAATGGGAGTGTGAGATGACTTGTGAACAGAACCAAACTGCTTTGTGTTATGAATGCCCTCGTTAACATCATCACCTTCATGACAGCTTCTTGGTGCACATCTAATCCTTTTCTAATTTATCTGCCTCTAGAGCAGAGTTAGACAGAACATTGTATGATGCCAGCGCTGACACGTTATAAATCTCCCATGTCCATAGCACTGTAGTTCTGCCAATCCAAACAATATGTTGTTCTTCTCTCTGGAATTGCATTTCATTTAGTTCTGCTGACAAATGAATTGAGGAAAGATAATGCCTTTCCACTCCAATTTCAGCCCTTTTATTAGCATCTCAGCTTTGCTGCACTAGAGATTTCTTTCACTTCTTTAACTACTGATCATTCTTAATTCGATCTTGAGGGAATAAAGAATTTAGTAAGCATGTAAGAAACATAAGAATGTCTGAAAATATCTTATAAAGATTTATACCATAGTGTAATTGAATTCTCAAATCTGACTGGTAGTAAGGTGTTGATTAATTTTCTATAACGGTACAGCTGTAATTCAAATAACAGGTTTATATTAATGCACTTATTATAATACAGTATAATTTATATAATAAGAGCTAATTCACAGGGACCTGTATGGCAAATACTCTACATAAGCCTAATAATAACTAATTAAAAGCATGTTATTTAATAACATATACTTTAAATATGCAGTATGTATTTAAGAAAAACATACTCATTCATATGGTGAAGTTTAATTAATATCATTTATTTAAGGAGTCTCAGCGTCGGCACTAGCAATCAGTCAGTGACAACTAACTTGTTGCAAGAACATTTCACAACATTAAATTGGTGAAATTGAATGGTTGAAAAATATGACGTTCATTAATGAATAAGAAACTGTAATCGCTGACAACTCACTGTGATTTAAGAGGAATAAAACATTTTGTCCATGCTGTTATATGGAAAGTGGAAAGTGGAAAATGGAAAATAATCCACTTCAGGTCAGCTTCAAGTCGGGCTGTATCACACCATCTTGTCATGAATTATTTCCCTATAACGGCATGGATCGTCAAGTTTTATTCCTTACATCACCCCCCCCCCCCCCCCCCCCCCCCCCCCCCCCCCCCCCCCCCCCCCCCCCCCCCCCCTTTCAGGAAAAGCTGATACATCACTGCACCTACACTGTCCTGCTGTCTTTACACATGCAGTGTCATGTCTGTTTACAGTTCCTGACTTGAATATCCTGATAAGGATAGCAGCTTAAAACAGATCCCTTACTAAACCAGACACTGCATAGATAATAGAAATACTTTTATAGTAAAATATGCAGACACCATTTTCTCCAACTTACCAGAGTCTGCACTGCTCACAAGTCAGGTTTGTTTTTGAGACTTTGGGGCTCAATAAGATGTATGCTTGGTTGGTTGCTCTCAGCCAGCCTCTTTTGTGTTTCTTTCATGCATATTTCTTAAAAAAAAAAAAAAGAAAGAAAAGAAAAAAAAAAAGGATTCAAACCTTGTGTGCAGCAGCAGCAACTGCTTCTTGAAGAGTTGGAGGAAGAGAAGTTTAGGGGAAAATAAGCTTTTCTTAATCTTGGTACCTCAATTTCCTTTCTCTGAATATATGTACCAAATAGAAATATAACTTCCTTGACCTCCTTGGCAGGGCTCTTAGCAGTTTTTTTCTTATCTAACTAACACCCATACACTCCTAAAAAATATATATATATATATGATTAAAGGGTTTCTGGTGAAATTGTTGGATTCTGGATGCCAGAAGTGCTTTGCTGTCTGAAAATCTTGACAGTATTACATTGAAATCAGTCATCTATAAAGAATGCTAGGGGTTGTGTAATGAGCAGTGATGAAATAATATAAATCCAAATCTATTATGCATTATGAAATATTAATATAAAGCATTATAATGAGTGTTGCGAATGTAAAACTTGCCAATTGCCAATGTAAAAAGTAATATTCAGTACCATACAGTTATAACTATGAACATATTCATATCATGTTATAAAGCATTCAAAAGGTATTAAACACAGTTATAATTAATCATGAAAATGCATTGCATGTTGTTATGCATTATGAATTGCTAAGGATATATTATTATTAGTTGATCATGACTCAGGTTTGTTTTTGAGACTTTGGGGCATAAAGGTCAGGGGGTGTTGACCTTTCATAAATTTCATAAATAGTTATAACGTGTAATACGTTATGGATGTGTATAATCCCAGCACTCTTATACTTACAATACATTCATACTGAACATCCGTTCAACACACTTAATACTGTTTGACTTCACTTTTATACAAATATGTGCTGTAATGATTTATAATCTGACTCAGATAAGGATGGTTCTGTCTGCCACTGTCATTTCTGGCTTGCTCATTTAAGATCTAAATCTACATCTGGATTTCTGTAAAGCTGCTTTTTTGACAATGTCTATTGTTAAATGTGCTATATAAATAAAACTGAATTATCTAAAGGCTGATATCATTTCTCCACTGATGAATACAGACCTATTTGGCATTCTAATGTGGCTGGAAAAAAAATAATCTCTGTCTAATCTATTTTCTCTCCTAAGGCAGAATTGGTGGATGTACAGTATGGAAGTTCTGAAGATTTGAGACTAATCCGAACTGAGATAAACGTGACCAATAAAATAGCACTGCTTAAAATTGGACCAGTACCTTTACTCAATACGGTATGTTTAAAAATAATTTCTATCTTCACATTATCAAGTAGTCAGAGGTTTGGTTCTGCATTGAGATTTTGTACTGATGATTTATTATGAGACAGTAAGAGTTACTGAAACATGTTAGTTGGTAACTAGGCTTATAATTACCATGCGTGTATTTAATATTGATTGAACACTTGAAGAGGGTATGATGTCATATTCCAGTGAGAATTGTTGCCTTACTAATGGAGAAACCAGTAGGTATAACTGAATCAGGAAACGTTGATTATTAGGTGTTTAGTGAATTGAGAAATGTTAGAAAAGACTTTATTTTATTGGAACCATCTGGATCTACTGTAATTGTTGGCATTACATACAGTACTTATGTCACAGATTCACTCTCCCAGAGCAGTGAATGCTGCTTACACTTGTTCCTTTTCCTCTACGTGTTTTTGTTCATGTTTGGCCACATGCCTTTTTTCTGCTTTTGCCCTGTCTCCGCCTCTGTCCTGTCTTTGCTTGGTTGGGTTCATCTTTTCTGTGTTAAGTCCTTGATTAGTCTATTTGTACCCTACTGTATCTTTGTATCTTCACGACATCTCATCGATTGTATTTGTGCATTTCTGAGCCTTAATTCCTGTCCCACGTCTATACTGATTTTTGGATTTGTGCCCGTATTATTGTTACTGATTATGGATTTATGACTGATTATGATGTTACCTAAATGTTTAATGACCTCCCCTATGGATGCTGCCTACATTTTTTTTGATTCAGTGAAAAAAAGTCCATGCTGACCATCCTGCCCTTTTTTTTAACAGTATGTTACAATTTATGTTTTACATTTATTAACACCACTGTCAATGAATATTTTACTTATATGTAGGCTTAACAGGTTTCGCCCTCCAACAACGTCTTCTGTAAAATTAATAAAGCATTAATTTAGCGTCCTATTTGTATCTGTAAGTGTGAACAGTTAATAGCTTTCACAAAGATTTAGGTTTCCTTACTGAATTATTATTCTGTGTCGTTTTGTTTGGTCTGTGGCAATGAATAAATAAATAACACTTTAATAAACAATAAACTGCAGGTGTTGAAAGACTTTTGACTGGCAGTCTGCTATACTCAAATGATCACTAATGGAATTGGGTTCAGTGTCTGAGTTTGTCTTAAACCTTTTTTTTTTTTTATTGAGCTTAGTAATTTCAGCCACATATTTTCCTTAAGGGGAACGTTTAGCCCTGTGTTGTTCTTCTCTAGTCTGATAAATGAGGATTTTTTTTTTTTTAAATGAACCAATTATTTGTGCATGGAGTAACTGGAAGTGCTGCATAAACAATCTGGAAGAAAGACACATTTATTTTTCTTGTTGCTGGATCATTATAGATACCTACACAGTCCAAACTAATTACCGAATATACTGTATATAGTATATTAATCATATGTTTGTACTTTTAAATAGAGAAAAAATGTACGCCTTTAAACCTTTTGATTAAATAAGTTTTCGTAGTTAGCTTCACTTATATATAAAACATAGCCAGTTGCTTTTGTGCAGACACATATAGTGTAAGCAGCAGTTCCAGGTTTCCTCTGGGTTCTCCGGTTTCCTCCCACCTCCCAGAAACACACCAGTAGGTAGACAACAGACTCCAAATTGTCCTTGGATATGACTGTGTGTGTCAGTTCTGACCGTTGTGGATTTAAATGACACTTTCTTAAGCTGAAACTGAGAAAGATTTCTGTGATTATTACAGTTTCTTGCAGATTTCTTTAAAAAGGATTCAAACCTTGTGTGCAGCAGCATGAGCTGCTTTTTAAGTTGGAGGAAAAGAAGTTTAGAGGGAAAAATGAAGCGTAATATTGGTGCCTCAATTTCCCTTCTTTCACTGTATGTACCGAATAGAAATATAACTTCCTTGACCTCCTTGACAGAGGTCTTAGCAGTTTCATTTTCTTATCTAATTAACATCCATACAAATAAAATACACTATATTACCAAAAGTATTCGGTCACCTGCCTTGGCTCACATATGAACTTAAGTGCCATCCCATTCCTAACCCATAGGGTTCAATATGATGTCTGTCCACCTTTTGTAGCTATTACAGCTTCAACTCTTCTGGGAAGGCTGTCCACAAGGCTGAGGAGTGTGTTTATAGGAATTTTTGACCATTCTTCTAAAAGCGCATTGGTGAGGTCACACACTGATGTTGGTCGAGAAGGCCTGGCTCTCAGTCTCCGCTCTAATTCATCCCAAAGGTGTTCTATCGGGTTCAGGTCAGGACTCTGTGCAGGCCAGTCAAGTTCATCCACACCAGACTCTGTCATCCATGTCTTTAT
>CM040985.1:18173187-18189360 GCA_022985145.1 Pangasius djambal
AGGAAATTTCACGACTGGATTTGTTGCACAGGTGGCATCCTATGACAGTTCCACGCTGGAATTCACTGAGCTCCTGAGAGCGGCCCATTCTTTCACAAATGTTTGTAAAAACAGTCTGCATGCCTAAGTGCTTGATTTTATACACCTGTGGCCAGGCCAGGTGATTAGGACACCTGATTCTGATCATTTGGATGGGTGACCGAATACTTTTGGTAATATAGTGTATATATGATTCAAGGGTTACTGGTGATGGAATCTTATAAATCCAAATCTACATGGTGTCCCAAAAGTCTCCATATATAGGGGAGATTAACACTTTTAGCAAAATGTAACTTTATTTACAAAACATCCTCTACATGCTTGCCATTTCTTTCTAATTGCACACGGAGACATCTCTCGCAATTTGGCCTCCCAGTTTGGCAACGGTGTCATGTTTCCTGTTAAAGTCCATCACATCCTTGCTTTAGCTTCCCGATCCAGCCATGAGAATGATTTCAATACGTTCTTCTTTTGTCAAAGGCATTCTTAAAAGCTATCTGGGAAAAAAAAAGATATATATAATATAAATAAAATATGAAAAATTTTGGAAGACATTTTGCTAAAAAGTGCTAATTTCCCCTATGTAATGAGTATATAATGAGTGCTTATAACACACGTCCATAGTTATAATAAGCTAGGAACATATTCATTTCATGTTATAAAGCATTCAGAAGGTATTATACACATTATGAAAATGCAATAAATGAATGCATTATGAATTGTTAATTATATATTATTAGTTGCTCATGACTCCGGTTTGTTTTTGAGACTTTAGGGCATAAGATGTATGTTTGGTTGGTTGCTCTCAGCCGGTCTTCTTTCTTCACGGGGGGCTGAGCTGTGAATTCATAACACATTATTACCAATATCAAAGAAACTTTGTATAGGGCAACATAAGATCTTGATTTTGTTTTATCAGATGAATTATCCCAGAGATTTTTCAAATGAATAATCTCAGAGACTAAATATATTGCATTTATTTAGTATTGGAGATAATGTCTTATAAAAGTTGCTTATAATGCATTCTGTTAACATTTTATAAATGCCATGCAAACAGTGCTATACACTGTAACACCGTTTCATAAATATTTATAACATAAATAATTACTTCTAATGCTTCCATAATGTATAATACATAATGAATGCATTACAACAGGTCATGAATGTATTCACAGGCCTGTATACATATGGCCTTCATAGAAAATGTTAGCAAATATCCTAGATTTTTATATAATATAATATATAAAATTATATTTTTCCAGAAAAATGAAGCACTAGCTCATGTATCACATATCACATATTTGTTAATTTATTGTTAATTAATCATGCATTATGTACAAGTGTCACTGTTATAAGTATAGACTAGTGACATATTAAAAATGCAAAAAAAGAAATAATAATAATAAAATAAAAAAATTACAAATATCAATGTTTACTTTATTAAATAATACCCAACAACACAGCAATTAATAATTAAAGGGAAAAAATTAAAAATAATAAGCTAAGCAAATTATAACCTCTCTATACTGCCATTTTAATATGTTACAAAAACTGCTTATACTGCATTCTAACAACTCATCATGCATTATGAACACTGCTGTAAAGGGCAATAAATGTTCTTACATAATTATAACAGTGTGTATAATGCCTTATGACAGCATTATAACCTTTGAGTGTATTTAGAGTTCATTATAGATATGACCTTACCATTACCATATCATTATAGATATAATAAAGTGTCACTAAAGATTTTTTTAATACAGTATACATAAATAAGCAAGCCTTTGAAAATTATCAGGGTAAATTATTATTCTTATTACTCATATTTTATATCTACATACACTTAATTAGATTACCTTATAAGAATTATGAATATATTTTACTTTGTATATATTCATTCCCTGCTTTAATATATGAGCACGGGTATTGTGGATGAATGGCAGAAGAAATATTGACCTTCTGGTGTTTTTCACTCCTGCTTTAAATTCTACCAGTGTCCCTGGCTCTCTCAGGCAGCACTTGTTTAGGAAGGCTTATTGATTTCCTTTAAAGTGAGTGCTTGGTCCTGTAGTCCATGAGGATCAAGCTTTTTAACTGCTCCTCCTTAAATGATCAGTCAGAAAATGATGATACTTATCAGCTCGTATAAGAATCTACTGGTTGCAGCAAAACAGAGCTGATCATATTTACTCTTGTAAAAGAGAAAAAGAAAATATTGAAATTACTGATCATGATGTAGTACACTCTCAAAATGCAATACCATCTGAGTAAAAATGTAAAGTTCCTCTTCAAAAGAGGCACTGTACACGTCTTGTTAAGCAAGAAAAGTAAATTTAATGTAATGAATTCCCCCTCCCAGTGCAGCGTGATTCAGAGTGCGACAAATGCTGCTTTCATGTTTTTTGAATTCATGACGTTTGCTTTTTGTTTACCCTTTTTGACCCTTTTGTTTATGGATTAAGCTGGTTTGTTGCTGTCTCTCTACAATCTGACCCCTGTTACAGACTTTGATAATGATTACTGGATTTGAGTTATTAAATAACCTGGGGTTTACACAGACTAGTATACAGGTGCTGTATTACAAATCAGGATGTTTGCCTGTTTATTCAAGCAGTACTACACAAATTACAGTACGTCAGAAAATATGTCTGTTAGTCTGGGAAAACCTGTCAGATGTCACTGTAGCTGAATTCTGGCAGCCAAAAAATACCAAAACATCTGGGATTTTCTGGCTGAACATATTTTGACACGTCTGCTTTAAGAAACTATAGTTATATTTCACCAAAATGATGTGGAAATGTTACTTATTTTCCATCCTAGCATTGACTATTTGCCTGCAAAGATCATGTTGGGTAAGGAGGCAATTTAGCAAACACAGCAGTTAAAAACAGTCTGCCTTCCCAGAGCTTAACTTGTGTGATTTCATCACACAGTGAATGTCATGATTACATGCCATGATAAAATGGACATAAGCTTAATCAGTGCAGTTTGTTATCAGATGTCAGCTGTCAAAAATGTCACTGAAGCTAGTGTGCAATCACATCATCATCATGAAAACACAGAAAAGCGCTTATACGCTGTACAAGCAGCATTGGACAAAGTTTTAAAATGTTTCAACGACCTGGAAAAATATGGGATATTTAGCTCAAATGGCTAAATTATTCAGCGATTATTTCTCCACTCATGTTGGTGTGCTCGGTCAAGTGAAGAAACGATGATGAGGCTTGTTTTAAAGCCACAAGTGACTTATACCCCAGGTGATGGGACAGAGACTGATGTGGATGATGCTGATAATCAACATGAGAACTCATTTCCCATCATAAACATACTGTATATCTCCTTATTGTTTTTTTTTTTTTGGTAGGTAGATTAGGTTAAACATGCGTAGGTGGGTGTTTGCTTGCTATTGCCCATCATCTCAGGATAATACTGATGCTAGAAATCTAGAAATGTTGTTTTCCCTTTCTATATAAAAAAAAGTATATTATTGATCATTCAGTTACCATTCAATGACTGCTGGATGTGCGGGACTTAAAAGCATATCACTCTGAAAGCCATAAGTAAGGGTTGTTATGAAAATAGTTTTCATGGTCAAGTTTATTATTATATTTTGCATTTGTTTTTAGGCAAAAGATTCTTTAAATGCTTTTCACTTTTCACAAATGCTACAGCATTACTTGTGGTTGAGAGTTAGATATATAGTGAAAAATGTCAATGTTTTTACCACATAAAGGGTTTTCTCAGGCCACCACATATGTGTATCAACTTTTTCTTAACTTTTTTTTCTCTTGATTAGAAAACAATTTCCATGAAATCTGTCTTGCAATCCCTTAAATACCAAAAGGGTCAATTATTTCATTAATTTTAATAGTAAAGATTGGCACTCAGAGACAGATGCAAGTGCAGTTCAAACACTTTAATAAGATCAAGGCAGACATATCCAAACCTAAATCAATGTCAAAACACAGGCGTGGGTCAGGCAATGAGCAAACAGGATTAACTAGGCAAAAGAAAACAAAAAAATCAAGAGAGAGGCAAAATATTTCCAAAAACCAGCATAACATACACTGGCAAAAAGGCTTGGTAAAGCCAGAAGTGAGACACAAAGTGAGTGTTTACCCAGTTTTGTTCCTCTGGACCCTACCCTTCCCAATGGATGATGTATTCCTGTCTTCAATTTCTGCACCAGGAGTTGACCATCAATGTCAACTGGAGCTGGCAGATCGGCAGACGGGAGGCCAGTGGCTAACGGACCTCAGATGACTGGCTTTAAATGGGAGACATGGAAAGTGTGTGAATTGCGACAGTGTCGTGGGAGATCAAGGTTGTAGGTGATGGGGTTGATATGCTTGTACAGACCAATGTACCTGTGGTTTAGTTTTCTGCAAGTTTGGGGTTGTCTGAAGTCTTTGGTCATCAGCCAAACTTGGTTGATAACAAGGGTTCTCTCCTCTGTGTAGATTGGTGTTAGCTTTGTGGATTTGGGCTATCTGTTCAAGTTGTTGGTGTGCATGTTCCTATACCTGTTCACTCCTATGGAACCAGTCATCCATTGCTGGTGAGTCCATCAGGTTAGCATTCTAAGAACATGGCACAATTGTATGGCCGACGAAGGGGCAAACTGCTGGCTTTGGACTTGCTGAAGACTTCTTGTAGGTCCTGATACTCAGAGGGAATGTCCAGAGGTGCATGGTGTCCAGGGCTCTCCACAGAAGTTGAGATGATATAGAGCTGAGGGTGAGGACACAGTGGTGATGACAGTCGTTGGACCAGTGCGTGATTTCTTTGTTACTCCAAGCTATCTGTGGGTTATGGAGCCTCAACCAGGGAAAGCCCAGGATGATGGTGTGCTGGACTGTGACAGTGACCAGAAAAGAAATCCATTCTTAGTGAAGTGCGCTGGCTTGGACAAGAATGGGCTGTGTGGAGAGGGAGATGGTGCCTCCTCCGATGGGTCATCCATCGATGACATGGAACTTGTGAGTTTGAGGTAGCAACTGGCTCGGTATGTTCAGGTGGGTTACAGTGTCTTGGTTGATAAAGTTTCCAGCAGCTCCTGACTATATTAACGCTGTCAAAACAGAATGAACATCTGAGTGCTGTACTGTGACCTGAAACATAGGAGGTGAGAGAGAGACTGAATTGCACTCACAGGATTAGTGCAGGCATTGGAGCTCCTGCTTGTGGTGGGACCTAGCCTGGCAGTGGATCTGGCACAGAGTAAGCATTGTCTTATGAGATGGTCAGAGAACAGGAGAACAGGGGAGGCTGGTACCCAAGAACTCACTGGAACGGCATTAATTGAGTGGAAGAATGCCATAGGGAATTTTGAGCATACACCGCCCATGGAAACTGGGACCAGTCTCCCTGGTTCTCAGAATCACCCAACCTCCTGATTTGCCCATTCCTCTTGGCTGTTGGACTGGGTATGATAGCTGTAGGTTAAGCTAACAGTTACTCCTAGTTTTTCCATGAAACTGGCCCACACTCAGGATGTGAACTAGAGGCCCAGTCACTGATGATCTTGGAATCCCAAAATACCTGAATACATGATTGAATAGGAGCTCTGCTGTTTCAAAGGCAGTGGGCAGACTGGGTAATGGGACGAGACACAGGGACTTAGAGAACCAGTCTACAATGACAAGGATTGTGGGGTGGCCTCTGGATTCTGGCAGGTCCGTGATAAAATTGACCGCTATGTGGGACCAGGGTCATTGGGATGTGTATAAAGGTAGGAGCCTGCCTGCTGGCAGTGCTCTGGGTATCTTGGCCTGGGCACATTAGGTGCATTACGATACGGCCCGGTGCATATCCGATCGTATTTTGGGCCACCAGTACTTGTTTTGTAGCTGGTGAAATGTGCTCTTGTTACCTGGGTGACCTGTGGCTATGGAAGTGCGTGCCCTTGTGATAAGCCTGTTTCTGAATTTGTTCAGCACAAATATTCGTTTCAGGGGACAAGAACAAGGAATTTGGCACTGGGGTATGTGGGCAATGGCTTGTTTGATGGCTTGTCCACAGCACCCACAAAGCAAGATGGTGGAAGAATGGGTTCTTCACACCCAAAAATATATAAAAAAAAAAAGAATCACATACACGGCCAAAAAGGCTTGGTAAATTCAGAAGTGAGACACAAATTGAGTGTTTACTTCACGGAGAATGTAGTGAATGACAGTCTCTTATATTGCATGTGTGTATGAGTGTGTGCGATTGAAAACAGGTGTGTGTGATCAAAAGTCTGGTGATTGGGGCCGAGTAAACTGCTGTGGTTTCTGGGAGGTGTAGTCTGGAGCCATATTTGTAGGCCACGGTGTGTTCCGGAAAGTGGAGTTCGTGGTCCTGCTGTTGTGTAACTGTGCTCATTCTTCATGATCAGAACACAGCATAGAGCTACCAGAACAAACCTCTCACACCTGGTCACTCCGGGTGTGTGTATTTTTTTTATTACTCGATCCATGTTCTTTGAATATTTTGTTATCCAATTTGTTGATCCAATTTGTGTTTTATTTAGATAACATAAGTGAGCTTGGGACATGGTTATGCATCAAAGATTGCGTATGAAACATAGACCTGAAAACCTCCATTAGATTGGCCATGATAGATTTGTCAATGGATGTATTATTAGCGGCTTGCCAGGGTGATTCAGGGTACTGCAGTGTTGTGGAAAGTCATTCTACAATTATTTGATCTAATATAGAGGTGCTGAGACACATATGTTAACCATTAAATGAAAATTCAAAAATGTGAAATGCAGTTTTAGTATTTGATGAAAATGTTTGTTGAGACTTAGTTCCATTTATTCATGCATTAGTCTAAGGCTGAATGTGTGTGTGTTGTCGGAAGAACACATAAGTGTTGCAGTCTTAAGTTGCTGAGGCTATTACAATTCTCAAGTGGCTCACTTTGCACTGAAAAACTGTTCTATTCCACAAGCACATACTCTCCTACTCATAAACTGTCCATCCTATAAACAATTTTACTCTTGATTTTTATTCCATTTACTTCCCCTTTTCTTGAGAATCACGTCAACATTAAGCTTATATCCCACTTTGGTTAGCCACTTTTACCCTTGGTTTCCCCTTTTTTCTGAAATGCCATCAATTGCAGCATTACATGTGCTATAGTTCCCCCTTTATGTGGGTTTGTAGTACGTACATTCAGAAACTTCTGACTTTGTCTCAACAGCTTTCTCTCCTGGCTGAGATGGGCTTTGGCGCTTGTCTCATCTATGTGGATCCCTGTGACGTCCCTGGGGATCAGCTATTACTGCAAAAAGCATTTGGGGTGACGTTAAACCCAGGAGGTGACCCATCAACCCCAGACTACCCTAGCACAGGTGAGTACAGAGTATGCATCCCATGAGTTATATGCGTTTGTCCTGCAAACCTTATTCTTAAACCAACATCTATTATTAAGTCACTTAGTCATGCTAATGCTAAGCTCAATCTGAAAGTCTAATGGAGTCCTCCAGGATATGCGAGTGCCTGATTAGACATGCATAAGGAATGAGAGAGAGAGACTCAGTGAAAAAAGTGAGATACAGAGAACAGAGAAAGAGAAAACACCAAAGATATAGCTGGGCATTGCTAATTTTGCATTGTTTGGCTCGATGTCTGAAGACTGAAATTCTGGCATTAGATATGAAATTTTTTGTCTAGAAAAGTTACAAGGAAGTAATTTGCACATTTTTGTTTACTAGTTTTCACATTCAACACATCCATTGAATAGGGCTGTTCTTGGAAGTCAGAGAAAGAAGTAAGTTGAGCTTATGAATGGCTCTAAATGAGTACTTAGGCTGCTCCTGAAATCCCGCTGCACCGCTAACACACCTCCTGAAGGGCTTGTTAATTAGCCGATAAGTTGAGTCAGGTGTGTTAGAGCAGAGAAAACACTAAAATGTTTTCCTACAAGGCCACTAGATGACTTGGAATGGTAAACACCAGACTGTGTAACTTTTCCTCCTGTCCTCATAAGCTTACACTTATTTAGAACTGGGATTTTTCCAAACATTTGGAGTTTACTCCTTAAAGTGTCAGCTTATTACTATATTCTAGGTGGGTCTGGATGTGAACTCAGTTATATATTTCAGCAGACTGAACTGAGTACTTGAAAAAATACTTTATCAGAGCCGATAAATGTATGAAAAAAATCTAGGTATGAAAAGTCAACAATTCAATATTTTACAATACCACGGAATCACCTCGCTAGCCAATTTACACATCAGTTTTTTACACACCATTTGTCTGTCCTTTTTCAATAATAATTAAATTATAATCAATTCTAATCAGTAAGAATAAAATTATAGTCAGTAATAGTTGATTTATAATTGTTGCCATGATTCATTTCAAACATTTCTTTTTAAATTGATGCCCACCCACTAGCTAGCTCTCCCTTATCACACACCAGCTACCAACTAGGGAGGTTGAGGGCCAGCACATGCTTTTTCAGAGATTCATAAAGCCAGCCAGTGCATCTTTTAAAACTTCTACGCATGCTACATTATGGCGTAGCTGAACGCACTTATGCTAACTGCCTTCTTCTGGATACTTGAGCTTACAGATTCGGTAGCGTTACTCAGATTCAAAGGCGAGCACACACACACCCAGAGAACACAACTAATTTAGTTCTCTTGGACTCAGATGGCTGTGGCATTGTCTGAATTCTAACTTGTATTCTGTTGTACCGTTCAGGAACCTGAATCTGAATTGTTCAGGTTGTCTGAACATGAACAATTACAGCTTCTGTAGTAGATCATCTGTTGTGGCTTATCCAGTTACATGCATTTAAGTAAATTACTTAGCTGAAGACAGCTCATCGTACCAGAGACTAGCTACAGGGCTAGAAACATAAGGTCAGAAAGGGAAGAGTTTCAGACTTTCATAGATTTTTCATTTTATTTACATTTCTGGTATGATTAGTGAATTGGCCACATGGCGTGTTTTAAAAAAGAAAAGTCAATGACAGAAACAAAATGTTTACAGATCAATGGATGAGGAAGTATTCTCAAAACAGGTATCATCATATCTCAACTGTTCAGAGAGCATGGTATTTGTCAAAAATTGCAACATGAAGCACCGCTACAAAACAAAACATAACCAGTTATAGCCAAAAACTAACTAATAATGGTTAAACATTAAAAGGTAACTGCTGTTTCATTCATATTAGTTGCCTATCCTGACCTTGTAAGCAACATGTTTTAGGTAGCTGGACATTTCCAAATTGTAGTTTAATAGCCCTGCTCTACAATGAAACAATGAAAGGAAAGCAAATTGGTACCTGACAATAGGTCCTGGGAGTTTAGGGGTTAAAATATTCTCAGCATCAGATATGCTGTACAGCTGCTTTGGCATTTCTCATAAGTACTCAGTGTGGCATGTGCTTGCATGTGTAGCTATTTATTCCAGTGATCTGATCTCAGGTGGCTAATCAGAAGGTGGCCCATCATTATTTTCAAATAAGAAATTGTGTTTTGCCATTTAGCTGGAGTAATGATTCCTCACTAACAAAAGGAGAGAATTCATACTCCAGCCCTGCTGGAAATACTATCTCTACATGCCAAGTCATCAAATGCATTACTAGCAGGAACTGAAAATACATGAAATGGGTACTTTTCTAATAACTTAAAAAAAAATCCTGTTTAAAAAGAAGAGCATGTAATTTTTCACAAGTGATGGTGCATTCACTTACAGTCTGCTGTTATTGTTCCTGTTTGTAGTAGGCACATCATTCATCAGGACAAGAGACAGAAAGATTCAAGCTTATACACAGCTGATGTAGAAACAACATCCTACTGTGATACATGTTTGTTAAAAGATGTGTAATGATCAAATTAGAAAACAATTAATATGTATAGCAATCATGAAACAAAGCAAAACCTCATACTGTACTTTTATAACAGTTACATACTGTATAGGGTGCCAAGAAAAAATATATAAATATTTACTTGCACAACTTCTCTATATATGTGCTGAAACATTGGTTCACTACAGTGTAATGCACTAATTAACATACTGTATATTGGTGCAGTAGCATGTGCAATGTTTCATGACATCACACTGTATAATGGCTGCCATTTTAAAGGACCCAATAAGGACCCCAATGTTATTGTGTCTGTGCTTCATTAATTGTCATTTATTCTGATAATCAACTGCCCTAATACTTTTGACTACATACAATACATCTTCACCAAGCAGCAATGCAGCAGAATCTCTCTGTCATGCTGCCCCATAGCTATTTGCTAGCTAGCTACAGTATAAACGTTTTTACCCTACAGCATGCCAGTATAATTTTAAATCAGCCATTGACAACTGTTTATGGTAATAAAACACCCCATATGTGCTATATTTAGGGGCAGTGGAGGATTAATGGGTTAGTCTCTGGGGTACTGATCAGAAGGTCATAAGTTCAAGCCCTGGTACTTCCTTGGCTGGTAGTACCATGCCTGACTCTAGCCTTTGATCCCATCATACTAACAATCTGAATTATGCAAAAGAAAGAATTTCACTGTACTGTATCCCATGAGAAGTTAGTATGAATTCAAACAAACAACTGCAATGTTGTTACTTTAATAGTTCCATGAGGGATTAATTAGAGTGCGCCTCATCTTAATGTGATTGGATTTCATTTGATGCTATCAAAATGAAGAAAATATACAAACTCTAACCTCATCACTAACCCATTCATTAACTTTCATTAATACATCATTAATAGATTTGAACAAATCATTTATTACTTGTTAAATTCTAAGAATTTGTTCATATGTATTAAATAAAGCAGGGATAAAATGGGGAATGCTGTTATAGGAAAGTAATCAGTAGTATGATGTGACCAGTCAGATTCGAGAATTCAGAAGCACTGTGGTAAGTAAGGAAAAACTCATGATGGGCCATGTTGTTAAAGGAAAATTATCAACGCCATGGTGGTGTGATGTGGCCAGATGCAAAGCGGAGTTACTATTACCTTGAAATTGATTATTTTCCAAAAACAGCACGACTCAAAGTGTTTTATTTCTCTTCTACCACAGCCGTTTGTCAACAATCTCAATTGCGTATTTATTAAAGAATGACACATCGTACTTTCAGTGATTTATAGTAACATTTAATGTGGAACATCCACAAAACAAGTTTTAGTTCCTGTTATCACTTATGGATATAAATAAATAAATAAATAAAAAGCAGTGTGTCATGTAACCGTAAACGTAAAGTGCAAAGACCTTCTCATCATGAAAAACATACTGACTGTTACACAAGTCCATCCATCCACTATACCACTTATTCTACACAGGGTCACAGGGAGCCTATCCCAGGGAACTCGAGGGACACCGTGGCCGGGGCACAGTTTCACACACACAGTCACGCACCCATCCACACACTGTGAACAATTTGGAAATGCCACTCAGCCTACAACACATGTCCTTGGAATTGGGGAGGAAACCCTTGAAGCACAGGGAGAACTCACAAATGCTGCACACACAGGGCGGAGGCGGGATTCGAATCCCCAACCCTGGAAGTGCAAGGCAGTGCTAACCACTAAGCCGCCTTGCCCCTGTAACAGAAGTCCTAATATTATTAAACGTCTCCTTATACAAAGCTTTCTATCAATGATTGGACGTCTCTAATAACAACACTTTTTAAAAATCTGTTTGTTAGCCATACAAGTCCCTGTGAATGAGCTGTTACTGTAGCAACAACAACATATTAGAAAGAGCACATTAATATAAACCTGTGCTTTGAATTACAGCCAGCCCTATTGTCAAAGATTCTGTTCTTGAAAATGAATCAACACCTTCTGACCAATGAGATTTCAGCAGTGCTATGGCATAATGATGTATTAATGAAGGTAATTATATTGTACAATGCAAATTTGAAAGTGTGAGAGCATTTTGATTATAAATTCTGCAAAATCTACATATACACTGCTCAAAAAAATAAGGGAACGCTTAATCATTACAGTATAAAACCAAATCAATTAAACTTCAGGGATATCAATCTGTCCAGTTAGGAAGCATAAGTGATTGTGAATCAGTTTCATCCTGCTTTGGTGCAAATGAAAGTGACAACAGGTGCACTGGAGAGGCAACAGCAAGACAACCCCCAAAAGGGGGGCTTGCAGCAGCAGTAGGGTATGTGCTCCTTTGTGCAAGGAGGAACAGGAGGAGCAAAATGACCTCCAGCAGGCTACTGGTGTGGAAGTTTCTGATCAAACTGTCAGAAACAGACTGCATGAGGGTGGCATGAGGGCCCGATGTCCTCTAGTGGGACCTGTGCTCACAGCCCAGCACCATGCAGCTCCATTAGCATTTGCCAGAGGACACCAGAATTGGCAGGTCCACCATTGGCACCCTGTTCTCTTCATGGGGAACATTATGCTGCCTGCAACATCATCCAGCATGACTAGTTTGGCGGTGGGTCAGTGATTTTCTGGGGAGGAATATCCTTAGAGGGTCGCACAGACCTTCACATGCTAGCCAACGATACCCTTACTGCTGTTAGGTACCGGGATGAAATCCTCAGAGCCACTGTCAAAACTTACGCTGGTGCAGTGGGCCCTCGGCTCCTCCTGGTGCATGACAATGCCCGGCCTCATGTGGCCAGAGCGTGTTTCTGGATGACGGAGGCATTGATGCCATTGACTGGCCATCATGTTCCCCAGACCTGAATCCAACTGAGAACCTCTGGGACGTTATGTATCGGAGCATCCAAAGCCGCCAAGTAGCACCAGAGACTGTCCAAGAGCTCACTGATGCCCTGCTCCAGGTATGGGAGGAGATCCCCCACGACAACATCCACCATCTCATCAGCAGCATGCCCAGACGTTGTCGGGAGTGCATACAGGCACGTGGGGGCCATGCACACTAATGACTTACATTATGAGTTGCCGCGATGAAATTCATGCAAGTTGGATCAGCCTGTAATTTAAATTTTTTACTTTGATTTGAATCCAGCTCTCAGTGTGCTGATGACTTTGGCTTCCACTGACCAGTGTGACACCATTTTGTTCTCAACATCTTACACAATGTATATAAGTAAAGATTTTCAACTTGAATATTTCGTTCATAGAGATCCAATGTGTGATTTAAGTGTTCCCTTAATTTTTTTGAGCAGTGTATATTTGAATCACTGTCAATGCCGTTAGACCATATAGTGAACAGTTTTGGGCCAAGAAATAATTAGAAGTTGCATATGTTAAATCTTCCCTGGCACCTCACAGTATCTAAACGAACAGGTTTAAAAGTCATTCCAGTGTGTGTAGCACTTCTGCACAGTTCTGAAGGTCAGTCTACTGTATTTAACACACTTACCCATGACAGTAGACCTCACCGGCGCCCTGGCTGTCCCTGGCATTCCGCGTGTCTGCCATCGCTGGGACATGTCATTACTAGAATGATGGCATGGGCCTGCTCAGTGCGGGCACAGTGGAGGTTGAAAACAGATGTCTTAGCAGATGTTTCATGCCTACTCTCTCTCTAGTAAAATCTCTGTGTCAGGCATTCAGGGGGAAAGAGAGCCTAGTGCGTTCATTGAAAGCTGAATGGCCATCCAGGGGAGCATGAATTATTCAGCCTGCTGGAATATTGTCTTCGCATTTGTTTTGCATGACAATGAGAGTGAGTTTGAGCAATCTGGGTTTCACCGGCACGGGTCAAAGCTGTGTCATTTGATTATTCTTCACAAACCCTAGTGTGGATTAGATAATAATGCATAATCCTGTATAAATAATTTAAAATATGAGACTCTTGAGATGGGATATACATAGCATTTTCCTTTCAGACTGATTTTTTCCATGACTTGCACTGTGACATACAATAACATCTGCCAGAAATTCTATGTTAGTATTAAACAACATATAACTATAGGCCAGATTTGTAATAACTAAGCCACTTTTTAAATATAAAAATAAGAAAAAAAAGAAAGTGCTTTACTGCCCACAGCAGGTTCGTCTGAGATAAATTAGTATGTTTCATGTATACTGGGGACCAGATATTATTTTATCATTCATGATTTTTACCATAACTTTACAAAGAAAACAGTGGTGACATTGACGTGACCTCTCTACTCTATGCAATGATTTTAGTATTTGCTTTAGACCCACTACCACATGCCACCTGACTGATTGTACTCTTAAACAATATCAGGATGTATTTATTGATAGAGGCTTCAATCTGCTTCTGTAAGTTTTGCTGGATAAGGGTGTCTGCCAAATTCCATAAATATAAATGTAAACATATCTTTGTTTTAATTAAAGGACATTCAGTACTTAAAGTGCTGGTTGATTTTTTATTTTGTTGTTGTTTTGTCATGTTTGCCTGCTGAAAAAGATAAAATTGAATTAAAAAAAAAAAAAAAGCAAGAATTCGATTACATGTTGATACTTAGTACTCTGCTAAGTGATCAAGCTCCTGTTAAGGAAAATGCAGGCAATTCTGCCAAAAACAAACAAACAAACAAATAAATAAATAAATTTAATTTAATTTAAGGACAGTATGTATAGAGTTGAATGACACCTACATAAGCCTTTCATGACAGCTGGCATAAAGCTACAAAAATATTTGTAAAAAATTTTTGCAACAGACAGCAGTTCTGGGATCTCAAGTTGACGTAAAACCTGAGTCAAATGAAGTAGATTTTGTGTTGTGATACTTGTGTTATGATACTATATAACACTGTTGCATAGTGAATAGTGAACAAGGCACAGTGAATATTTTGTAAAAACAGAGTTATGTATATTTTCTCTGGGCCTTAAGGAAAGTGAGTTTCTGCTGACAAGCTGTTTATGAGGAAAAATTATGACACTGTAATAACAGTTTAACTATGCATATTTTATCTGGCCCCAGATAAAATATGTCAAGTTTAAAATCTTATCAAGTGAGTTTAATGACAGAGTTATATAAGAATGCCTTTGATGTAAAGTCACATTATTATCATCATCTTGAAATTTAATAACAATTTGACACAACTGAGCACAATCATGAGATAAGTTTGTGTTATGGCATTTTCCTCGGAGATGTCCGTTTCACATAATGGAAATAATGTGACTTTGTGTTAAGTTCATTGTTTAGAAATTTAAAATGAAATAACATATACCTGATTCACTTAATGACACAGTCATGTCTGTTTAAGAGTGACTTTGGTTTTGATGTCATGTCACATTATGATCATTATGTGAATCTGACATGCCAGAAGTACACTAAGCTACATGAAATGTCAAGATGACATAACTGTAAAATAATGACATAGGTTTCTGTTATTACATTTTCCAGGATGATGTCACATTCACATAATGGTAATAACGAGACATTAGTTTAGGTTTAGAAAATAAAAATGAAATAATAACAAATTTAAAAAGGTCTTATTCTCCTTACAATGGTTTTATCATGTCACATTAATGTTAATCTTACATACTGAGCTACATCAGTCAAGCGAATTTAAATTCATTATTTAGAAAATGAATAACAAGTTTTTATGGCATGTTGCATTATTACCATTACCATAATGTGCTTGACATTAAAACTGACAAAATCACTCATAGTGACAGCTGATGCCAGCATTTATAAATGTTTCTAAACATTAACATACCTTTACCTTGGTTCTCAGAACAAGTGGTAACATTTTCTATGTATATGTCTATAATGACTTATGAATACATTCAATAAATGTATTTACAACATGTTATAATTTATTTCTGAAAAGGCATTTCAGATTATATCCATGTTTACAGTGCATTTATAAATAGTTAACAAAATGCAGTAGTACTGTATTGTATTATTGTATTACAGTGCGCTTCACGCACTAGTTATGTCGTCACACTGGCCCCTGTCCAGATTTTCTTTTGTTAACCAACATGTAATTGAATTCATTTTAGACGTTGTAAAGTTTTAAAGTAGGATTTCATGAAAGTCACCATGGTCTCATTAATTTATTAAAGAAAAATAACAAGATACACTATATTACCAAAAGTATTCGGTCACCCATCCAAATGATCAGAATCAGGTGTCCTAATCACTTGGCCTGGCCACAGGTGTATAAAATCAAGCACTTAGGCATGCAGACTGTTTTTACAAACATTTGTGAAAGAATGGGCCGCTCTCAGGAGCTCAGTGAATTCCAGTGTGGAACTGTCATAGGATGCCACCTG
>CM040985.1:18189460-18202547 GCA_022985145.1 Pangasius djambal
TGGTGTGGGGTTGTTTTTCAGGAGTTGGGCTTGGCCCCTTAGTTCCAGTGAAAGGAACTTTGAATGCTTCAGGATACCAAAACATTTTGGACAATTCCATGCTCCCAACCTTGTGGGAACAGTTTGGAGTGGGCCCCTTCCTCTTCCAACATGACTGTGCACCAGTGCACAAAGCAAGGTCCATAAAGACATGGATGACGGAGTCTGGTGTGGATAAACTTGACTGGCCTGCACAGAGTCCTGACCTGAACTCGATAGAACACCTTTGGGATGAATTAGAGCGGAGACTGAGAGCCAGGCCTTCTCGACCAACATCAGTGTGTGACCTCACCAATGCGCTTTTGTAAGAATGGTCAAAAATTCCTATAAACACACTCCTCAACCTTGTGGACAGCCTTCCCAGAAGAGTTGAAGCTGTAATAGCTGCAAAAGGTGGACCGACATCATATTGAACCCTATGGGTTAGGAATGGGATGGCACTTAAGTTCATATGTGAGTCAAGGCAGGTGACCGAATACTTTTGGTAATATAGTGTAGGTCTCACCATGCGCTATACAAAGTGCAACCTGCGTTCTCAATTGGTTATATAATGTTATGAACACTACTTAGCATGTATATCAGCATAATGCATAATAAAGATAGTTATAAAATGTAATGCATTATCATAAATAATTATATGCATAATGCCTTTGAAATGTATTACAACATGATATGAATGCGTTCATATTTCATTATAAATATGACCTGCATAGAAAGTGTTACCCGAAGATCTTATGTAGGTGTCACGTAGCCCTATGAATCCTGGCCACCAAGTATTAAAAATGTATTCATTTATACCTGCTGCTATCTTAAAATTCCACTGCCTTTGTGGTCCCCACTTTTTTCTGTCTGATAGGATCTGACATATCTCCAGATATGATCCATAAAACACACGGCACGTTTTATTCTCCGTGCCTGTTTTTCCGATAGTAAAGCAACAGTAATCTTGGAGAGTTATTTCAGACATTATCTTCTCATGAACTGGCATCCCATGAGAGAAACACAACAAATCAAAAGGTGGAAAGGTTACAGTATCTGCATCAATACTCAATATCCTGTTCTCTGGATCTAAAAGAGCATCGTTGTTTTCTTATTTTGGATAAATCTTTCCTCCTTCTGGTTGCCAAATGAGTGTGAAACCAAAATGAAATGTTTCCTGTAATCTTATTTTATTAGGCTGTGCCTAATGTGCCTGAGATCCGGACTGTAACTGCACATGATTCACATGTCAGATTCACATGTGGTTTGTAAACACTTCACATGTTATGTTTTCACACAGTGCATGATGTGCATGACTTTTTCACATTATTCATTTATGTTCATGTGTTTTTTTTTATGATTCAATTATCATCACATAATTTTACATATAACGCAAGTCTTATATTTTTTACATGCGATTTTTACACATGGTTAATTTTTTCACGTGATTTTCACACGACTCATGCATTATCATATTTTTCACAGATCATTTATTCTCATCTGATTATTCTCATTTTTTTTCCTACATAATTTATATTCACATGTGAATTTTGGACAGGATTCGCTTATTTTAAAGTGTGATTTTTTTTTTTTTTTTTACGTATTATTAATTTGTTTACATATGAGATTTTTGACACATGATTCATTTATGTTCACATGTTATCCCCCGATTCATTTTTTCTCACGTTAATTTTTTCGCATATAGGGCATGTGATTTCATTTTCAGATTACACATCACGTGATATGTGTCATATGTGTTTACTTCAGTTCACATGTGCAATTTCAGGGCATAATGTTGAAATGCTTAGAATCACATTAGAAATATATGTGGGTTTTTTTCCCATAAAGGTAACCTTAAAGGCATGTCTGCTTATTGTTTCTGCCCTCTTCCTCTTTATGTGTCTGAGAAAGAGATGGAGAGAAATATGTGAGCCTCTTTTAAACAATTTTACATGTTAATTTCAAGTTGACAGGTGGGTCTATTCACACGAAAAGAATTGTTTCCCCTGGGTTATTTGGCCACCTTGTTGAAGTCAAAAGGAGGCTTTGAATAGAAATTTAATCATTTGCATATTTATTTAAATACACCGCAGCTATGGGACTTGTACTGAAGACTTTAATGAACAAACGGTTGTCACCAGTGTCCGAGAACAGTTGTTTTCAATAGCAGCCATCACAATATGTCTCATCTGTCCCTATCTGAATTTCCTTTTGAGGCTCTCCTATTTATTTCTTTCAACTCTATCCAAGAATGTTTTTCAAAAGGCTTGACACTGGTCAAACTCAGTACACGTATGTAAATAATAACTCATTCCAGGCCAGACTTTTATTGGCTTATTTAGGGACATGTATGAAGGTTATTTGTAACACAGAATAAATTCTGCAATATGCCAGCTCTGCTTTTAAGGGATCTGACATCGTTAATAGCTCGGCAAGTATATCTCACATTCATGGATCTATTAAAGGCAATACACATGGAATGACTTGCCTACACTGTAGGAGGTATTCGATATCTAATTATCTGCTGGTGGTGATGATTCTAACTCTAGCAATAATGTTTAACAGCAAGCCACTGAGTGTTTTTTAACCATCATCTTTAAACAGTGCCTGAAAATTGCCATGGTGTGATGTGACATTTCCACTAACAAACATGCAAATAAACCTAAGGGTGTATTACAGAGGTGAGACATGGTATAAACAGCATTATGGAAAGGTGCAGCTTTCTCCAGTACTGTGTTTGCATTTCTTCACACTGTGCTGAAGTAGAAACAAGTCTTCAAGTCGTTAGAATTACACTGGTTCTCATTATATTTGCATTGTAGTTTTCCTAGTAAGAACATCACTGTTTGCATAGCATGACATTTTGCTTTATGAATTATTTGAATTTGTTCAAAATGGGTAAACACTGGCATAAGTGTACTATAAATTCTTTGTGACAGTCTTCTTTGAGGCTTGCTTTGGCTGAATGGTTGATCACACTTTATAAATACATATTCTGAAGCACTGTGTAAACAAAAGACACTTGGCTGCCTAATGTATATTAGAGAGAAGGATACTTCTTCATCTCCAGTAACCATTTGTCCTGGTCAGGGTCGTGGTGGATCAAAAGGCTATCCTGGGAACACTGGGCGCAAGGTGGGTGAATTCACCCTGGATGGGACGTCAGTCCTTGGCAGGGCACCATGCACACATATGCACACACTTATTCACAACTATGGGTGATTTAGCGCAGCCAGTCCACCTAACTGCATGTTTTGGACAGTAGGAGGAAAATTAGAACTCAGAGCAAACACATGCAAACAGAGGGAGGACATGTTAAACCCCATACAGACCCAAGCTCAGGACAGAAGCAGGGATTCTGGAATGAACTGGTGTCCCATGCTGCGTGTATTTCTGCCTCACAGCCAGTGTTCCCAGGATAAGCTTCTGATCAATCGAGACCCTGAACAGGACAAAGTGGTTGCTAAAGATGAATGAATGAATGAATAAAAAGCCTGAACTATCACTATTACGTAAGTATTAAGACCATTTAATGAGTACTTTGTCAAAGCACCTTACAGGCGACTACAGGCTTAAGTTTCCTTAGGCATGACAACATGTTCCTGTCTCAAGGGTCTATGGACAATTGCTTTGACCTTATGGCTTGTTTTTGGTCTTCCCATTTCCGTTTGCCTTTCCAAATCATATCTATATATGTCCATATAGTCAAGAAACTCTCAAGTAGGTTCCTCGAAGATGGCTTTTTTTTATTAATATTTTTACAAAACTTTGTGAAAACCTGGTTATGTTTTTCTTTTCATTCTGAGTTTTTTTTTCTTCTTTTTTTGCAGATTTTAATTTAAGGCTTTTGCAGATTTAATGTAAGTCTGTAACATCAGGAGAAAAAAAAATCTGAATCCACAGTATAAGCCCACATAAGCATAGATTCTTAAAGCAGCTCTGGCATCTTATTCTGCATTTGATGAGGGCAATAGCAACAGTAGCCCTATAAGGCCATGAATCATTACCCTAACTCTGAAAAGGTCATGACAATTCTCAGCTTGACATGGTCCAATCTGTACAGGGATACCCACTATATATGCCATTATTTAGAAGCCCCTGCTGCTCAGCACACTGACTGTATTAGGCATCCTACGCCAGTGCCCATATGTTGACCCTCATTGCACAGAAAACTACAGCAGATTACAGTGCAGATGGAAATAGCACCAGCTACCAATTCAGATCCCAAAAATAGAGCATGGGTTATTCGTCTGTGCATATACTAGTGCTGTCAGATCCTTTCAGCGATTGCATTTCATTCAAATTTTGGTTATTTAAAAGATTTGATATTCAAATATATTGAAATGCTTATTAGATTGTAGTTTTTTTCTGCCACCCTATGAGCAAACATTAACATTTGTATAGCATAAAATACAGAAGGTTAAAATTGAGAAGTCCATCCATCTGAAGTTGGTGCCAAGTATCTAGAAGTGTGACATACAATTTCACAATCCAATCCATGGTAGTGGTTGGCAGACATGACATGGTTTGACAGACTATACCTCGTGGATATAAGTGTGGCAGTCAGCAAAAATCCCATTGGAAAACACACAAAAAATGTGTTTTGCCCAAAATGTAGTTTTTCTGACAATAATATACATAGACATCTTACTACTTAAAGAAAACATGAATATATTTTACCAAAATTATGTGGAAATGTTTTTGGCTTTCTAACCTTGGCTTTCTGCCCATAATGATTACGCCTGGTAAGGAGGCAGCTTAAAAAATGCAGAGGTAGGTGCTGTCATCTGTCTAAAGATGTCTAACCCTTGTTAGCAAGTGTGCTTTTCTCACAAATTGATAAAACTTTTTGATAATTACCAAATGCTGTAGTAAATCTAACCAGATACCAGATACTGTCAAAGAACTTACACATTCAGTACAGATGACAGCAGAAACATTTTAAAAGGTGTAAATGACCTAATAAAAAGCTTTTAATAAAAAAGATATTTTGGCCAATAGTACAGAACTAACTGAATTCATCAGCAATTATTTTCCCACCTATGTTAGCATGAACAGAGGTCAGTCGAGTGAAGAAACGGCAATGAGGCTCATGTTTAAATGCCGTGAGTGACTTTTATCTCAGGTGATGAGACAGAGACTGATGCAGATGATGCCGATGATCAAAGAGATAACAAATTTCCCCAGGCCAGTATCCTCAAAGGTACACATTTTGTACCTTAACTATGTATCCTTTACCTAGAAAGATGTATGCAGTGTACTTTTAAAGCTGACTCTAAAAGGTAATCACGGTCCAATTATGTATCTTATATTTTTTAGGTATACTGTATGCATGTTTCCAGGTCAAAGGTACATAATAAAGGTACAAAACATAAGGGTACAGTTTAGTATCCTTTTTCATAAAGTGTATAAACTTATACTAGGCACCCATAAGTTAAAAAAAAAAAAGAAAATGCAATACGCCACTGCAGGGGGTGTGTTACAGAGATTTTTATCATGGGTAAGAGTGTTAAGTGGCAAGGTGGAGTGCCTAAATCTCTTGACACTTTTATAAAAATAAAAACAACATAACAATTCTTTATCTACTCCATCTAGTCTGTTAACAGTAAGCTTTGGTTTTTAAGCAAAATAACAGACAGAATGAACTGGACATTGGACAGAACACTGTCTTAAGTGTAATGGTTTTATTGGTTTAAAACCTGGCGTATTAATGCAGAATTAATTTATTGTGATGCAGTCATGGGTGTGCATGTATCAAGGATTGATTGATTGATTGAGGATTGAGGATGGCACTGAACATGGCTTTACAGATTTTAGAATTTTAATATTATGCCATTATAAACGTTTGAATGTGGATGCATTTGAATTGAATAAATATACTGTAAAAGTGTTGAAACAGTAAAACATATTTTGACAGCCCTGGGATGAATATCTAAAGTTTAGCTTTGTGACATGCTGAGAAGTGCTTTAATTCAGTGCTCAGATTCTGTGTCTCGGTTTTGTTCCTTTGTGCCTTTTGCATGGCAGATTTAGATGCTGAAGTGCAAGGTGGCTTGTATTTGGCCTGCTGTTTATGTTTAATGTTACGAACCTGCTGTATATCCAAGGCCTTTTGTCTCAAGCCATGCTCTACTCACTTCTGTGGCATCCCTACTCACAATCCCGCAGGCCCTGCTGTACTGCCTGAGAGACATGCCGAAATGGGAATAATTTTACCTGAAAAGAATTTATTGTTGTGCATTTCTGTGAGCCCTTTGGTGCTGAATCCATTTATCTGTTAGCACGGTTACGCCGTGGAGATTAGAGCTGCAGGATTTACATGTCTCTGATAGCCAAGTCCTGATGAAGAAAGCAGCATATGTGTGGACTTGCCAGGTGTGTGTTTTTGCACACCATCAGTAAATAGGAAGCATGGCTCTACGTTTGATACAACTTGAACCCTCAGGTTTAATGCAATCTTAAAGGTTAAACAACAATGTGGGTGTGTTATAACCCTGCACATCAGTGTAATTTAAAGCTTTACATTACCCAAGTATGAGGGTGACAGTTCCAGAGACCTACACAAACTACTGCAATTGCTGTAGACTTCAAGCATGGCTGACCATTATAGTCTGTTCTGCAGAGCTTCTGTACCTCACTAATTAATCACCTTAATTGTGTGCATTTATTGATTTTTCACCTGAGTCAGCTTTTGTGTAGCACAACCATAACAAAAGGCGAAACCAGCCGTCAGCTCTCAAGAAGTGTTTAGATGAATTGACCACAAAACTAGTGGGATCTCAAGAGAAATAGCACACTTATTGCTTGTTTCTTTTTTCATTTGTTTACTTCATCCACTGCAGAGGGGACAGGATCCAGATAATCTCAAGAAATAATCCTGAACAAAATGATGCTGTGATTGTTTTTTGCAGCCACCTTTGCTTTATAAAAATAGAAAACGTACAAGAAGAAGGCAGACTGCATATTAAATAAGAAATAACTACTGAATATGTCTGAGTGTACTCATATTATTGAAACCGGCAACGTTTCCTGCTTTCATATTGCTTAGAACCTAATTTCTGCACTTGTTGGCTCATTTAAAGGAGACGGCCACGTGATCCCTGTGTTTTATATGCCTCCTTCCAGTGACTCTATGGCGACAGAGAGTGCCATTAAGCCATCATTAAAATCCAATCATCATTAAATAAGCATTTGCTATTCCCCAGGTTGGTTGCAACTTGAACACTCTAGCCTGAAAACACAATAAAAAGCAATTAAAAAACAATGGAATGTTAAAGATCCTTGATGCCTCAGCAAGTGTGCTGGACATGAGGGCCCATTTTACATCGTGTCCATCTGCAGATGATTAAAATTTATTGTGCACTGTGTTAATTGAGGGAAAAAGTATTATTAATTTTCATGGTGGTTATAATTACAGATAACCAGTAGAGACTTTGTTGCCCTTTTAAAAATTTTTTTTTTTGTTAATTATTCTTCTTTTTTTAAAATTATTATTATTATGCTTTTCCTGGTGGGGGTCATGGTGTCAATGGGGTGAGAAGATCAGTCCAGACTTCTTTATCCTAAGCCACAGATTCCACCTTCTAGGGCTCTACAGACATTCTCACACCAACTATTGGATGTATCTGATACAGTGCTAGTGGGAGATGGCAAGAGGACATGGCCCACAAACCACCATTGGCTCCTCTCGATTTGGAGGAGCAGTGGCTCTACTACGAGGCTCTCCTGGATTATAGAGTAAGCCCAGCAACCCCGCAGAAGAACCTTATTTCCACCACCTGTACTCTCAACTATATTCCTTCTTTCACTACCCACAACCCATGAGGATAGATCGCTAAACCGGCAGACAGCGAGCTTCTTCCACAAACTGAGCTCCTGCTTCACCACCACACAACAGCAGCTTTAACACTGAGCCATTCTGTTTGTCCATCTCACACTGTCTTTTTTCCTTATTAATGAATAACGTGCCAGTATATTTAAGGCAAGACACTACAGGTAAAAACAGAAGTTTTGGCCACTGCAAGCGGCCAAAGGATTAGGATAGACATCATATTTTTTAATACATATTCAGAAGCATAAATCTCAGTTTCTAGATGACCTGCATTCCTGAGATTGTACACATTCATTCATATACATAATTAGAAGGATATTTCAGAGCAATCTGCATTTTTTTTTTTTAGCTGTAAAAGCCTTTCTCTTGAGAGTGCCTCTACAATGAGATATGACACTATTTACTTATAGTGCTGTAGTATCTTGCCTTAAACTCCTCCACCAGAGGCAAGGTGTCTCCCTTCACCTGAAAGAAGAATCCAACTCTTTTCCAAGCCTCACTTGACTTGGAGCTGCTGATTTTCATCCCAGCTCCTTAATTTGATTCTTTTTTAACTGTCCTATTCTGGATAAAATATCTCTCAGACATTTTCAGTTGGACACCATCACTTTGATCAGCAGAGAAGAAAGGAAGGCCATAGTTCAAAAATGATGCACCCCTAGATGGTCTTTACTTAAGAGACTTTAGTGTCACCCAAAAGAGACTGAGAATGCTTTATAAAAACAGAAAATGTATTTCTTTTCTCTAATCTCCCTTTCCATTTCTCACATCTCCTAATTTTACAGGGTATCATGCTACCCTGTGCATGTGTTACATTGCCAGCAGGAATGCTCATCTCCTGCCCATGGTTAAACTTCCAACTGCTGCACTGCATGTACACATTTTGATGATCGAGACCTTGTGAGCCCAATGGGACTCATTCTGTTCATGAGGCTGTTCGTTATCTCCTTTCTCACTGACTGCTGTCCTCGCAGTTTACGCCATGTGCTCAGTGTACTCAGATCAGTCGTCGTCAGTCTAAGAGAATGAACTGCTGTCAGAGATAGAGGACACAGCCTCCTAAGACTCCATTCTCTATTCACATCTCCATGCAGTATTGGTCGGTGTCTTCTTTATGTTACTTTATTTGTGTGATGGCCGTCTCACTCGAGCTCCTCCAGACTAATACTCAGCAACCAGCCCTATTAATTTTAATGCTTAGTCCTTTGGACTCGCTTTGATCACTCTTGCAACAGCAATGTATTCCTCCCCCTCTTCTCTTCAGAGTGGCTCAGTGTGTGCAGTTTTTTTCTATTCATCATGCCGACTAGCCATTATGTGACAGAGGAGGGTGGGCATGAGCACACTTGCAGGTCTAAATTGTGCTCATGTGACACTCGGGTAATAAGGCTAATGTGAGGTCCGCGCTTGGTGCTCAGTTCCTGTCTCTGTTTAACCCAGGAAGCACACATTAGTGCAGCAAGCCCTCTTTTTCCCTTTTCACTAATGCCTATTAGTCACCTCTCTATTCATAAAGAGATTGCAGTCAGTGTCCTAAATGGCACTATCATTAAAGAACAGTAAAAGTAGGATTTTTAGGTGTTTGTGCATGCTTCACTCTAACCAGATCCTATTACAGGCTGTGCCAATTTTCCCAAGCCCACGTGAACTAATTATGGCTTCTTTTGTGCGTCTATTGTGCACTTCTCTGATAGGGCCAAAAATTGTGGCCGGTTCTGTCTGAGTGAACGCTTAACAGTGATTCATCCAAATGCATTATACTGTACATGTGATGTCTTGTTCAGGCCATCTCCTTTGCATTTCAAAGAGCTGAAAGCTTTGATGGACTGTCATAAAGGCTTTGAAAAAGCAATTACAAGTGAATCCTTCACCGCAATATGGAAACTTAAGTAATTATCAAAAAAGCTTGAGCATGTTTCAGTGAATTATTTAGTCAGAACTCATAAAGTGCAAGTCATTAGAAATATGAGAACTAAACTTAACTAGCAATAGCTTCCCTCTCTGATGAGGTATCTGTGAATAATTTAGGCTTACATGTTCAACATTTCCTAAAAAAAATTGTCATTTGGTAATTGAGTAAATGAACAAAATGAAAGGTTTTTGTGGATTAGCACTTCCTACTTTGTGTCATAGCTGTCTCTGTGAGAGAATAGTGGCATGACTGCAAATAATGTGTGTGTGTGTGTATATATATATATATATATATATATATATATATATATAACATTTTTTAAATAGGTATATTGGTCCTGAATAAAAGGTAGTATGTAAAGCTTACTTGCTATCAAAGTCATTTGGTAATGGCCATTAAAAGGAGATGAAAATAATTAAAAGAATGAAATAGAATGCAATAATTTTATACTTAATGTCAGAACTAATTCATAGTGTGTCCTATGAGCAAAATGTTAGTGTTCCTGTCCTACAAATACTCATTCTTCTTGTATGCATCTTTGTGCATTTATATATACAATTTTATATACATGCAAACATGCCCAACACATTCCAACTAATATATTATTCATAAAATTATACTAATAATTACACACAAAGTGTGAAGGTATCTAAGTGGTTTAGTGTGTCCAAAAATGGTGTGTACGCCTGCTTCTTGGAATTACAAAGTTAGAAGCCTAGAAATATGTAGGTAGCAAACAAATAAATAAATAATAGGCTAGGACTGTACACTCTTTGAAATAAGGGTTCTGTTTATTTCTTTTTTTTGTTGTTGTTTCTGAGGAATACATTTTCAGATATATATATATATATATATATATATATATATAATATATATTTATATTTTAGCTATAATCATTGTTTCATTCCATGCCTATTTTCCTCCCTTCTTTTTCTTTTCAAAAATCAAAGACGTCCTTTCTAAACAAGGATGAATGTTAATCAATCACAGAGACATTAACCAATCACGGGCATCTGTGAGCTCATGTATGCAAAAGAGGGTTGATAGCACTTTTCTCCAAATGTGCAGCAGTTCATAGATATGTGTTTGGCTGGCTTCTTGTGTCTCAGAGGAAGCATGCGTTAGCCTTCACCCTCCCTGGTTGGTAGATGTCGTATAATACATGTAGAGCTGGCTGGTGGGTGGGAATTGGCAGGCAACCAAACTTGGGATCCAATGGTGGGGGGGAAATTTTGTGCATAAATAAAGTACAAAAATCATTGTTATGTGAGGGTCTTTCTGTGTCCCACTGCAGATGACTTTCACATTAAAATGTATTTAGAATTTAAAATCTGTCTCCTCTGAGGTTATGTAGTGAGTAATATACTTTGATGTTCTATGTGCTGCTACAGGTTTGCATGGTGAAATAGAATTTTTACCTCTTCAACCTACTGTACATTGTGATGTTTTTTTAGTTCTAAGATTAGACGTGCTGTTTTCATCCAGACACAGATACTAGAGAACCATAGCAGAAATATGTGCTTCTGTGTGCCATCAGAGGCTAGAAGAACCATGGCTGTACACACTCAAGTAACGTTTGGATGTCCTCCATTACTGAGAGCTAATGAAAGGCTTATCTCAGCCCTCTTTGTTCATATCGATTGAAGCAATTCTCACTTTAGTGAACAGCCTGGGAAAGCTGCTTTCATCGGTCTCACCTGCTCACACACAGGCTGTCCTTTTACGATAAAAATTTGTTGTCACACACTGTCAAATGCTCACTAGCATTACTGCATAAATGAATGTTCATGAAAACGAAATGGGAACGAATAGATATTGGAATAGTGCATTCATTATGAACTATTACGTAATCTTATCATTCTGTTATTTGGAAAACTATTATCAAATTAACTTCATCTTGAAAGTCTGTTTTATTGTAGTGTTTGTAATGCACATCTTTAAGTGCCGTGTGCGGCTTTGGAACAAATCCAAGGGTACTTTCTTTTAAAAGCAAGCAAGAGCAAAGTGAGTTAAGCAGAGGCACAAAAAACTTGATATAAAAGAGACACCTTGGAATAAGCCATTGTTCTAATGGGGATTAATAGTCAGTCTGGCACCATATTTGGAAATAATTTTGCATTCATTGCAGAGTAAGACTGGTGTTTAAAAGCATATTACCTAACATTATTAGCACTTTATACATTATTTAGCATTAATACAGCTCATTCCGCAGCACTTTTGATTTCTCAATTCTGAATAGGTTTTGATTATTTTTGCAAAACTCGGCCAGTGATTCCAGATATAATGTAAATCACAGGTTAATGATATGGCACTTGTTCTAATATGTGGATAGATAGTAGACTATGGCAGATACTTCAGACACAAAAATTGTTGGTAATTGCTGATTTGGTGAATTTTTTTGTGAGGAGACGTTTATTTAGCATTTATGGAAGGAGTCTCCAGTGTCAGTGCATTGTAACAGTCATTGCTGTAACAGTCATTGTCTTTCAGAATGGAGGCCTTTGCAATTTCTAAGTAACACTACAAGGGGTGCTTTTTGTCTTAAAATTTTTTTTTAAAAGAGACGCTGTTGAGGGGATGGCTGTTTATAGCTGCTGTAATATAAGTGATAACAGGAACTAACTAAGTTTAGTGGATGCTCTCCAATATTAAAATATGTAACTATAAATTGATAAAAAGTAAAATACTTTAAGTAATAAAAATTTGAAACATTTCTGTCATATAAGAGGAATAAAAAGATTTGATGTGGCATCATACCAACCCATCACTGGCAGCATGCCCCATTGTGTTTTCTTCCTTACATAAGTAAATTAACAAAGTATTTAATGTTAACGAAATATTAAACAATAATTTATGGCTAAAATAATTCCATAATAATAATAATAATAATAATAATAATAGCAACATAACATTCAATTAATGCGATCTATGTGGTTGATGTGCAGAAATCATAAATTAAGCTAAACAGTAGGTTATAACATTTACATCAGAGATTGGGACTTGAGTTAAGGGCTTAGAAATGAGTCACACATTGAATGTATTTTGACTTGTGCTTACCTGACTTGCTACTTTAATCCATTAAACTATTACTTTAATGGGTAGATGAATAAAATCTTATTTTCTGATCCTATACACTATATTACCAAAAGTATTCGGTCACCCATCCAAATGATCAGAATCAGGTGTCCTAATCACTTGGCCTGGCCACAGGTGTATAAAATCAAGCACTTAGGCATGCAGACTGTTTTTACAAACATTTGTGAAAGAATGGGCCGCTCTCAGGAGCTCAGTGAATTCCAGCGTGGAACTGTCATAGGATGCCACCT
>CM040985.1:18202647-18295428 GCA_022985145.1 Pangasius djambal
AGAATGGTCAAAAATTCCTATAAACACACTCCTCAACCTTGTGGACAGCCTTCCCAGAAGAGTTGAAGCTGTAATAGCTGCAAAAGGTGGACCGACATCATATTGAACCCTATGGGTTAGGAATGGGATGGCACTTAAGTTCATATGTGAGTCAAGGCAGGTGACCGAATACTTTTGGTAATATAGTGTATGTGTGTGTCTTTGTCTGTTGTGACTGTCATGTGTCATAACCTTCTTGCAGTATTCTTGCGCACCACACAGTGGTGTGATATGGCAATGAGCTAGCCTGACAGTTAGCAAATGACACTGAAGTAATGTTCCTTTAATTCATCAAATTAAGTAATTAGGGAGTGAGTGAGACAGAACCGTCCAGTGCAAAAGGGTTCACCATATTTTAACCTGTTGAAGCCATATTATACAAATTGAGACTAGTGTACTAATTCAGTGGGTGGATTATTCTACGCTCTTTGTTAAGCAGTGGCAAAATAGGCTAAACATTGCTTTCAAAATAGGCTAAACATCCAATTTGAGGCCTTATTTCTCAGGTGTCTGATGCCTACAGGTCAAAATGATGAATGAACATAAAGCAGATCATTTCTGAGCTGTACCATATGCCGCCTGTGGCTGGGATTCAATTTGTGACAGTCAGAAGGAACTACTGGACTGTAGGGGTCTCTTTCCTTCATCTCATTAAATACTGATCAGTCTGGTGCCCAGATAATCACACAGCGAGTCAAATGCTTAGCGCTCCATTCCAAGCACCTGGGGAGGCTAGATCCCTGCCGGGTGCCTTGTGGCTTAAAACGATCTTGGATGCCTCAGGCCTTGTGGGCCTCTGAGAAAGCCTATAGTGTGTTCTACCTCTCAGATTATCATGCCATGCTAGAAACAATAATTACATTACAAATGGCTGGAAAACCACCTTCCAAGTTGTATTCATAGGGAGCAAGCCAGTTCAGTCAACAGTCTTTAAGCGCTCGTCATTCCTGAGACTACAGACATTTTTAATGAATGCGAAGATTGTTTGCAAACATCTTGAATGACATCTCAGTGGTTGTACATATGGCAGTGCCTTATGTCTGTCATGCTTAGACATGCTAGCTTGTGAAATCCACTATACGTGTAAGTGTAGTGAAGTTCCCTGTTTGCTCTAATGAGGATTTGCTTATCACCATTCACATTTTTGAGTCAATGGTGTGTTTCACAAATTGCCCCTCCCATATTCCAGTACAACAAGCTCTACTCTCATGTTTTGAGTTTATGTGCTTTTGTTTCTGGTGTCATGTGCTTTTGTTTCTGTTTTACTCCTGTCTCATCCTTTTGGTTTATTCCCCTAATGTGTTCAGCTGTTCTGTGTTTCTGTCCATTTCTACTCTCCTGTACCTTTGTATCATTGCAAAGTCTCATTGATAGTTTCTGTGCATTTCCATTCTTTCACTTCCCATGTTCATATTTCATTCATTGTTTCTTGCTGTACCTCTTACCTTTGACCCCTGCCTGTTTTCCTGGTTCCTGAATATAGATATTCACAGTTGAATGAACCACACTGAGTTTACACGTGTCCTGCCTTCAATTACTACATATTATGGGGAGGATGTACTTTTTTGAAATATAAATAGATCCTTATTTTTTACTTTTTCTTCTGTGAATTTAATCTTAGAGAAAAGTTGCAGACCTGACCAATCACACCCATGTGGTTGTTGAACATCTCATTCCTGCTTTTGTCCCCTTTTGCTGTTCTAATAATCTCCACTCTTCTGGGAAGGCTTTCTACCTAATTTTGGAACATGGCTGTGAAGATTTGCATGCATTTAGCCACAAGAGTATTAGTGAGGTCAGGCACTGATCACCTGGGCAAGAAGGCCTGGCATGCAGTTAGCATTCCAGTTCATCCCAAAGGTTTTCAGTAGGGTTGACATCAGGGCCCTGTGCAGTCGACTCAAATTCTTTCACAACAACCTTGGCAAACCATGTCTTTACGGAGCTTGCTTTGTGAACAGGGGTATTGTCATGCCTGCACAGGTTTGGGCCCCTTAGTACTAGTGAGGAGAAATTTTAATGCTCTGCATACAAAGACATTTTAGACAACTGTGTGCAACACAGTTCCAACATAGTGGCAACAGTTTGGGTAAGACCCACATATGAATGTGATGGTCAGGTGTCCACATACTTTTGGCCATATCGTGTGTATGTGTTCAAATTTCTGACTCCAAAAAGGGAAGCAAAGGGAATCCATGGCACTTTCAGCAGAAGAATGGAAGATTGATCAAATTCTATTGAAATTCCCAAATGTCACAACAACCCTCTTAATATACAGCAAGAACAAGCTTAAAAATCTAAGGTTTCTCACACAGTCACTTATCCATTAAGTAACCATTGGTTCTAAATTATTTAATCAGCTTAGAAGGGCAAACTCTCTTTTCTAAGACTCTGAGGCATCAGTAATTAGTTAAGGCCCAATAACACTAGCTTTTTGCTTGTGAAATTTGATGTGTCTGATGCCCTGCAATGGACTGGTGTCCCATCCGGTGTGAATTCTCACCTTGGCTATACCTACTTTGCTACATGGTGCCATACCACTGTAAACAACATGGGCAGTATGTGAAGCAATGCACTGTACAAGGTAAACTGTGTATGAGACAAGAGAAATATACTCTCCATTGTTATGTCAAGATTGGTTTAATTGTCTGATATACCATGTACATTGGCACCATTGCCACTGTTTCTGCCATTTTTCTGAAGATACACATTATCATAATCTCCTCAACTCCTGCCATTTTGGCTATTTACCTTGGCGTACAAGGAAAGCCTGATAGCAAATGAGTAATGACCCAGTGATGGCCCACACTTACCACTTTATCTAGCCCATATATTGTTGTGCAATGATGGCAATGAATTCATCTAAATCTGGCTGCTATAACACTGCCATTACTCAGCCTAGAAGAAAAAGTTAAAGCTGGGCCAAAATTGAAATGTCACACAAGCATTTGTTGCACTATTTTTGGACCATATTCCAAATGCCATTAAAACGTTTAATGTGGCTGCTTACTGCTTGGCCAACACCCATTAGCCAATTACCGTTTGCCATAACTGACCCTTGTGCGCTTAACCACAACCATATTTGGCCCAGATTTCTCTGGTATCTGGGAAGTAGTCAAGAAGGTGTTTCAGTGCTGGGGAAATATTTTTTTATTGCAGACCTGCTCCCTAGTGACATGGTACAGATGTACAAAAGTTACTTAGGTGAATATGTCAACACTGGTGCCTGCATCATGTCTAGTATAATCCCATCTTTATAGAGAAGGCAGTCATTCATGCAACATTGTTGGAATAAGCCATTAAAATATTAGAACCTACAGACCATCGATTAGAACCTGTACTCCAATGATCAGTATATATTTCGGCCAACAAACCCAACTGAACCTATATCCCAGTACCCATCTGTTATACTCCGTAATTCTTTTTTACCTCTACAAGAGTAGAGAGTAGACTATATGGAGTAAACAGACTAACCTCGACTGACACACATTAGTCTACATTAACTTGTCTTACTGTTACATGTAGTTCATCTATGCCCAAAGGAAATAGATGCATGGAGAGATAGACTGCATGAATTTGACTCATTAGCAATGTTCAAGCGATGTGTAATGTTTGCTATATTTGCTTACTATTATGAAATCATTAGGGTTAAGCCTAATATATAGGCATAAGTATAAAACTATTACACATACACACAGGGAAAGGCAACACAATTCCATTTTTTTAAGTCAAGTGTTTCATTGTATACATATTGCATACACTCACTAGTATTACATGTGAGCCTTTGCAATCACTTCTGATGTGACAGTGAGTGGAGGTGACAGTAATGTAGCCCCAGTGGCTGTTTCACCATGTGTGAGCTTGTGTAAAGCTGTGAGAAGCTACAGGCTGGGCTAGGAATTAATCAGCCCCAGCTTTTATTTCATGTGTGTTTGTTCTTTTGACTGTTTATGCTGTTGTTTTTTTATTCTAAAGTGAAAAAAAAAATCACTTCAAGCTATTTGTTAACAGCAAATAAGACAACGTTAATAGCAAAAATTATAACATTGTTTGTATTTCTTAAGAGGTAGAGGGAAGGCTATTCCTACTGGGCATAAAAGGTGCACACCTAAACAACATTTGTTTGTTGCCTTGCTAGCTACAAACAGTCATAGCAAGCATAACATTATGTTATAACTTATGAAGTACGCTACCAGCTTCTATATGAATTCAAAATGATTAGCCAGCGTTAGCTACTAACAAACTGAAGAAATGCTATGCCTCCAAATAATGTGGCAACTGTGGTCAGGGAATAAATAGGTGAATACCTTTTTTTGTATTAGCTAAACTTGCTTGTTCTTGTATGACATTATACTCATTGACAATCCTTGTTGATGGACAATGATGAAATGAGTTTTCAAATTTCTCGGAGATGTTGTCGTGGGGGTTCCATTGTTATTCAAACTGGCCTAGTACAGGGACATTTACTGGGGTGGTTAGAAGGGTGGCCCTGCTTCATGCTAGGGTGACCCCTTAGCTACATCCATGGGCTTAGTCCCTCCATTTATACCTGCAGATTCTGATACTTGTAATGCATCACAGGATGTAGTTAAAGTTAAATAAATTAAAAAACAAAACTTGGTAATGTAGTGCAAGAGATGTAGTGCAAGAAGTCTTGACTATTGTGTTGGAGCCTCATAGTCTATTGTGTGTGTGAGAGATAAAGCGAGAGAAAGAACAGAAAAAAGCATGATAACGTCTGCTGTAATAAAGGAGTGGTAGAGGAGTAAAAGAAAATAGACTCTTGTTTTCCCTTCACACACTCCAATAACATGGACCACTATATCAGCTTTCTACCTGCCTGTGGCCCATTGAAAGGCATCAACACTGACTCATTGTGATTTCCAAGGACAAACCCATCATGATCTTTGATGCAGCAGCACTCTAGGGGCAATATTTTGGAAGATGTTTTTTTCAGGGTGCTATGTAGTTTGTAAGAGTGTTTTTAGCTGTTCAAGATGCAGAGCTAATTGGGTATTGCAGAATAAGAGCCACTGGCCATGTCTTTGCTTATTCTTTCTAAATGTAGATAAAGTTCTCTTGGACAATCCAGAGGAAGAAGTGTGCTTTGAATGTGTCCCTGTAGATTTACTATGGAATGCTTTTTACCTTCCTTCTTTTAAAATTCTATTGTCTCTGTTTTACTGCAGCCTGTTTCAATTTTAAACCCCATCTCTTTCAAACTAGTTGTATGTCATGATCATATAATCAGATCCCTGAGGGGGAGAAATCCATTTTCTGATATGTTGAATTATCCTATTAAATACATACAATTTATGGCAAATTAGGATATTACACTGCTACACGCTTCATGCAGGCACAAATAACATTTTATTGGAATGCCCATTCATAACTGTTGAGCTAATTAACTCAAATGATCTCATTCCCTTATGTGCGATCTTTCTTTCTGCAACTCTCAGGTATAGATCATTTCATCAGAGCCTTGCTTACAAAAGAGCCATTCAGAATCATATGATGTATCCCCACTTCTCTGGCAAATAAGTGAACACATAGCTCATCACAAGGACCACTCCTGTCTTGGCACTACTTCAGCTTTTAATAATTTTTTTTGTCTCAAATAGCTTTATCAGGGGAAAGTAATCGAGTGTATGCAGAGCTCCGTGGTCTCCTGATTGTTAGAAGCGTATGATGCCAACCTATTACACCGGTGTGGGAGAGCTGCTGGAAAATTGAATCTGCTAAATAAATTTGTTCCTCAAGTGGGATTAGGCACACCTTTCCTCCATTTTAATAAGGCCAAATCACTGGAGCATTGCACCCACCTAAAATCCCTACTGGGTTTTGCAAGAGCCATTACTTCAAACCTAAAGTCTGCCAACGCATTAGCATAGCACCAGTGAGCCATAATCAGCAGCAGGGAAAGGGCTTTAATACAGACAGACATCTCAGTAACATTGCGCAAACCCTCTGGACCTTCCTGTGCTGGACTTAGGGTGGATTACAGCCACCTTGTTTAGCCCTCCACTCTTATTTCATAGTAGCACAGGTCTATGGATACACACCACATATATGCACAGCTAAGTCCAAACTGTTTGCCTTAATGCATTTGGCTGCTTAGATGGAGTTGCATTAGAGATATTAACCAAGCAGAGAACTTTTAGATTGAGCTAATTAGCTTGCTCTTTCATGCTGTGTTAAGCGTCTCCTCTCCTGATGTGTTTAGAATGTTTAAAGGCAATCAAATCCAGTGATGTAGTGGGGTTCCGACTTTTTGCTTTCTCTTACTCTTTTCCTTTTATGACAGATGGCAGTTTCAGGGAAGATCGTCGCAATTTGACATGCCTGCTGGTGCAGCCAATATCAGCCAAGCTAGCCAAAGAGCTGCTCTCTGCATCTAGTGTTAGCCACAGCCAACCCTGCATTCCTATCAAAATGGTATCAGGCTCAGGTAAGCATATATCATATGTCATGCCCTATACATAATTTGAAATTTCACAAATTCACACTTACATTATGATTTATGAGGAATACATGACTGGGCGATACAGTGTGGTCACCACAAAGCCACTATCCTGACGATTTTCCTGTGGTGGAAAATGAAAGTTACTGATATAGAGCACTGACACTGGAGAATCCTTCCATAAATAAACATCTCCTTACAGAAAGCTTCACCATATCAATGATTATACATTTTCTTTGTCAAACAATGACATGTTTTTAACCTGTTTATTATTAGCCTTAGATTATGTGTAGTGTCTGCCATACAAGTTCTTATGTATGAGCTGTTACTATAGAAGAAATGTATTAAAACAAGCACATTAATACCCATCATAGCACATTAAGCCATCATTTATGTTACCGATGTGATTACTGTTAGAGCTACGCTGTTGTAAAAATTCTACTAAGGTAAACTTTTCTACTGAGGCGTTGTTTGCAGAAAATTCAATTCTCTAGTGCCATTTCCTAGAGCATCCATGAGTGTCCTTGCAGAATACAGCTGGCTTTCGCACAGTACATGAAATAGGCCTTTCAGAGGCACAGCTAGCTCACAGTTAGCAGAAAGTCAATGCAGCTCCTTCAGCCTGTCATGATCCAATGCTTACTACTCCAGAGGTAGCCATGTTATTTTTGCAGGCAAAAGTGTCTGTTTTGGCCAGTTTTTCTGTGAATAAAGTCAGTCATGTTCACAAATATGTCAGAAAACATATGAATTTGACATACAGTGAATAAATGTGTGAGTTATAGTTAAATTCTGTTCCTTTTTAGAAAACTAACCTGTTTATCATAGGCCCATACTTAGACTTAGCAACTCAGATCGACCATTTAAATTCACAAGATACATTAATATACATGCAGGAATGAGTGCTAAAGGTTTTTTTTTTTTTGTTTGTTTTTTTCCTGGGCAACCCACTCAGATTATTGAAATTGCTTGTTGCAATTGCAGTTCACACTTTCAGTGCTGCCAGGCTTTTTTCTTGTATAGTGCTCTTAGGACACACATTTTTCAACAGCACCTACACTATTTTCTTCAAAAGAAGCACTTAAATTTAAAACCTTTATATCAACTGATAGAAAAGGTGGACTGAAAAAAGCTGATTTTTTTCCCCCTCAAATGCAATAAGGTGTAGCATAAAATTGAGATACAAATAAAAACAAAGAGGATACTACACAAATTAGAAGACAGCAAATATTCAGATAAACCTAGTGGTATACTGATATACTGAGAATGTATCAAGGTTCATTGTCATGAACAGTCCTAGCTGGTTTTAGTGTGATTTCAGTCTTTTCAGATTATTACATTTCACACTGTATGAGATGTATGAGATGATCCAAATAACATCTTGACTGAATTCTATAACAGACTCCATGTCATATTATATGATGAAGATCCTCTAATCATAATGCTAAGATAAAAAAACAAAACTGTGTTCTGCTTACATCATCAGTCCTTGCGATCTGGACTTGTGCAGAAAACAGCGTTGTGTAAACAGAAAATATTCTTCAATGTAAGCTTAAGGTAATAAGGAATTTTATTCTTTTTCTTCTCGCATTTTTCATTTCATTTCGCTATTGCCACTACTGTATTGGTATAGCCATCCCATGAGTTTTGAAGAATCCTGTATTGTCCTTCTATTGGTGCTTTTAAATGAGTGTCATAGTATTCAATCAAAATCTCTGATACTGCCACAACATTGTCATTGGCCACAAAGGTACTAAATTGGCCAGTAGTTAGCACATCACATTATGCGTTCTAAGACTGCCAATCTCAACTCATGACTAAAAAATTCTTTCTTTCCCAGTGTGTCATTTTTGTCTGCAACAGCAAATTGGGCCAAAAATAGTACAGTGTAAAGCCGGCATAAATTGACATATTTCCAAATTTGTTACCAATTTAGCAGTCTGGAATCCACCAGCACTAATTGGCTGCCAGCCTATAAAATAGCACTTGACACCACAGTAGTGTACAGCAGCCTTTTATTAATAATAGCAGCTCAGTTTCCTTGCACATTGAAGATCTGCACTGAGCACACAGCATTTGCATGCATGTGGATACAGCGTCATGCAGTCAGTTCATATCTTCTACAGTCTATCACCATGATTCTGTTGGGAGTTGTGTTAAGGATTTGTATTATTATTTGTTTTCTCTGTTCTTATATATTTATTACGCTCAAATGGCAGTCTGTAGTTTGAGTATATCTATTTTGCCCAGAATATACATTTCATATATATATATATATATATATATATATAATCAGATATAATTAAAGAAAAAAAAATCTTATAATGCCCTATTCAAAAGTTTTTTTTCTTTTTTTTGATGCTATAGTATGTTTTGAATGCTATCCATGCCCTACTGTATTATGTTAACATTTAGTCCATAATAAATATTACTATAAAGTGTACATTCTCATAAATAATTATATCAATATCTAGAATGTTTTAAGAAACAAATTTATTATAGGACTATTTCTTACAAGCCCTGTAATGTTTTCATATACCTAAGAAGTCCTGCCTCAAATCATATGTAACATGACATTAATGTGCTCATAGTACAATATAATTATGACCTTTATAGGAAGTGTTAGTGCAATTACTTTCTATTTCTGGACATCATATCTCAAAGCACTATACAGTATATTATCAATTTAGAGGGCATTGTAATGATCATTTGAATCAGTTACTCTGAACACTTTTAGGCAAGTATATGAACAGCAACATGTTATTTAAATATACAGTTGGTTACACATTCTAGGTTTTCTTCAGATTTCCATCTGTCTACACTAATCATTTATTATGGCCGTTAACATCTACATACATTATGTATCAGTGTGCAAGAATGCAGGAATGACTTGTTAATTGACTCTGTGGCTAGAAAAGTAGTGAAATACATTACGGATTTAACAGTGCTGCCACATGTGCATTATTGCTAGTCAATAAATATGCCTAACAGAGAGCGGGGTTCAATGGGAGTGTCAATTAATTTAGACCACATGTCTGTGATAAAAGCTCAGAGTATAAACGGAGCAACATTCTTTACTAAGAAATGAAAAAATGTATGGAGAGTATAATCAGTATATATCAGTCTTGATTTTATATATATATATATATATATATATATATATATATATATATATATATATATATATGGTGGACAATTGATGGACATTTGATCTTCATTTTAACAATATTGGGAGATTCAAGTAATATAACTAAACAAATAAAACCAAAGAAAAGTCTTTTTAAAATTATCTGTAAAATGTAATTAAAAAAAAATCCAATTTCTTTGTGAGGAAAAAGTAAGGACACCCCCACATTTATTTGTACTTAAAATGGCTAAAATTACCTACAGGTGTATCACATCAGGTGCAAATTATTAGAACATCTTTACAGAGCATTTTGAAGGAGGCTTGCCTTATTTAAACCTCAGGCATTTAGTTTGGTTTGCTCTTAATTGTCGAAGTGAGAGGTATCACCATGGTGAGATGCAAAGAGCTCTCTGAGGCCTTGCTGATGCTTATGAGTCTGGTAAAGGGATATAAAAAGATCTCAAAAGAATTTGTAATCAGCCATTCCACTGTCCAGAAAATCATTTACAAGTGGAGAACATTTAAAACAACTGCCAACATGGCCAGGTCGGGCCGTCCAAGGAAGTTCACCCCAAGAGCAGACCGCAAGATGCTTAAAGAAGTCTCCAAAAACCCTAAAATATCATCACGGGATCTACAGCAAGCTCTTGCTACAGTTGATGTCAAAGTGCATGAATCTACAATCAGAAAGAGAATGCACAACTTTAATTATCATGGGAGGTGTGCAAGGAGGAAACATTTGCTGTCTAAGAAAAACATGTGGGCAAGACTGAAGTTTGCCAAAGAACACATAGACAAAGGCCAAGACTTCTGGAGTAATGTGCTTTGCACAGATGAGTCTAAAATTTAATTATTTGGACACCATAACAGAGGGCATGTTTGGCGTAAACCAAATACAGCATTTCAGGAAAAGAACCTCATACTAACTGTGAAACATGGAGGTGGAAGTGTTATGGTTTGGGGATGCTTTGCTGCAGCAGGACCTGGCCAGCTCACCATCATAGACTCCACTATGAATTCTACATTGTATCAGAAGGTGTTTGAGGAACATGTGAGACCATCTGTCAAAAAAATTGAAGCTGAAGTGGAACTGGACCTTGCAACATAACCCCTCAAACATCACACAGCTGAAAGAATTCTGCTTTGAGGAGTGGGGGAAACTTTCTTCCAGTCGATGTCAGAAACTGGTGGATGGCTACAAGAAACGTCTCACTGAGGTTATTTCAGCCAAAGGGGGAAACAGTAGCTGTTAGGGCATAGGGTGTCCTAACTTTTTCCTCAGTTGAAATACTCATTTTTGTTGATTTCTTTTGTTTAATAAGTGAAAACAAAGTGGTTTTTTTTGTTGTTTACATCACTTTCTTCTACAGGTACAAATTAAAACAAGATCAGAAATTGACATGTTGACATTTCTTAAGAACTGAATATTTAATGGGGTGTCCTAATTTTTTCACATGTGTATATATGATAGTTTAATGGTATTATATAAAATACATAAGAGTGGTGTTCATAGGGCTACATAATACCTATATAGACAACTGGCAGAAACCTACATAAGCACTTAATAACGTTTTACTTATTCCAATATAAAAACAGTAACACTTTATGTGCATATGCATCATGACCTGTGAACACTTTCATAACATGATAACATGTTACAATGCATCCCTAAGGTATTATTTACATTGTTAGAATTGTTTGTGATAAGGCATTACAGTTTATGGGAATTCTTATAAGCATTTGTAAATTATGAACAGAATGCAATATATGCTGTGTTTATAACATTATAATGCCAATACCAAAGATACAGTCCCAGTTTGCTTATTGCAGTTTCTTCAGTTGTAGACACACTGACAAGTTCTTCCAGAAGTTGTCAATTTTGTAATGTGATTAAATGATAATCCCTCTAAAATGATTCCTTTTATAATGGAAAAAAACAAAAAGTAAGACAAATCTTGTCATGCACTATACAAAGGTGATCTTTGGTATTGGTGTTATAAACACTACTTATAATGAATAATGTAATAATTCACAAATAAGAACATCTATAAAGTGTAATAAACTTTTCAGAAATAATTACAATGACAATAATACCTATGCTTGCATTATAACATTATATAAATGTGTTCATAGTTCATTAAATATGACCTTCTTAGAAAGTGTTACCAAGAATGCTTCTGTTTATTTTGATATCAGCAAAAATTCTGTTGACATAAAGGTGTATTGTGACATCTCCAGGCTGACATATACAGTATTAGATGATTCCCATGGCAACTGACTTTAAAGTTCAGTTTTATTTCTGTTATGTCAGGGTCCCATAATGCGAATGATGTGTCTTGGCCTGTCAAATGAGGGATTAGACTGGAAAAATGTACATGTGACTTGACTCAGTGTTATGCTCATCACTTTTGTTTAAAATGTATTTAAGTTTGGTTTACGTTACAAGCTAGGCTTCACAATAGCTTCATTAGCAGTTAGCAAAGCCAGGTAACTGTACTAGCTACATACAGTCACCAGAGGCATGAAAGATCTCCTACATCTTACAAAGTTTTATTTCTCTTTGCATTGTCTCTATACAGGTTTAATAAGAGGTCTGCATGGCAAGATAAAATTAAACTACAGTTATAATTTGTCTTGCATTTTGTGCACCATATAGTAAATTGGAAGTAATTGCCGGTAGGAACTAAATTAGTGAGTGCGGGGAAATTGATTGGTCTGAGGAATCATTTGAGCCAATCATTAGGATTTATCATAGCTAATTTACACAGAATTGAGAAAATCTCGATTCAAATTTCACTTGTTGCGTTGCTTCCTGGGTGGGAGATACTCTTTCTCACCTGTCAGTCACAGTGACACTGTGCCAATTTTGGCCTTCTGTGAGCTCATGTATGCAGAAGGGAGCAGAAAGCGCTTTCCTCTGTGTGTGTTACGCTGCCCTGTGACGCAGCATAAGCAGCAGTTTGAAAAGATGCAGTTGGCTGGCTTCACATGTCTCAGAGGAAACGCGTGTTAACCTTGGTTGGTAGCCACCGTTTGATGGGGATGAACTGGCTGGTGGGTGATAATTGGCAGGTGATTAATTTGGAAAGCAAAATGATGAAAAATCCCCCAGAAAAAAAAAAAGAAAATGAATGGTGGCTTTCCGGCTTGCTCTGCTCATGTGAACATAAGGATCAGGGTTGGTACAAAAAGATCATTGAAGGTAAACGGCAGGTTAAATGTGAAAATGGGTTTTTCTGACCTTTATTGCAGCCGTGAAGCTGTGGGGATGAGCTGTTATACAATGTCATGTTATGGCAGTTCACAGCACCTACCAGCTTGATCTGTCTCTCTCTATAGTTATTTTTTTTTTGACTATTCAATTCCATCTACATAAATCACTGAAAAAATACCCACAAAGCCTGTATAAAAAATGGAAGCTGAATGTCCCTGACTTAAGCTTACTAATATACTGTACATGTGAAAAACCTCTCACACTTGCTGTCACTCTAACACACATACACACACATACTGTATACACACACATACTGTATACACACACACACACACACACACACACACACACACACAAAGCTGCAGCTCATGGAGGCCCTCTTCTGGCTGTGTGTGTACGCTGGGAGGCATTTGCAGCAGGTTTTAATGGGGGTTATTAAGCTCTAATTCCTGCTATTGAGTTAAAATCCTCGCTTATCTTTGCATCATCGCCCTGGAGATCCAGCCTTTGCTACTGCACCGCCGTCTCAGCTTGATAGACAGTAAAGGATTTTCAGCTCCAGCGACAAAATGAAAGGACATGGGGTTTAAGGCAAATCCCCCTGCCAAAGTTTGAATGAAGAAGTTAAAGGATGCTGGTATTGGGGTTATTATGAGTCAGCGCTTACTGGTTTGGATGAGAACGTGTTTAATTGGAACTCATCTAGGCCTATTTGTGTGTAGGTGCATGTGTGTGTGTATGTCGACTGCTCTACAGGGACACAACATGATGAAAATTTTAACATTAGAGATATATTTCACTGACAGGTATACAACATCACCTTCACCAGTCAAATGTCCAGCAATCAATGTGAGCAAACTCCCTGGAGCAAAGGAGGAACTAGTGCCTCAAACTCCTATGTCCATCTTACCTCCGAGCTATACATCTCCCCAACCATGACTCCAGCCCCAATCCACCACCTGTGTTCCATTAGCAGGATCAAATGCTTAGAAACTAGTAATCTGTGCTGTATTGATTGGGCTGAACACTGACCACTCCCGAGGTTTCAAATCGTTTGTTTCCATCTGTCACTGTCCTCGCTTTTAATTCCCTTTCAATTAAGCCCACTATATTGCTCCACCATGCTCTAATCATATTACTCCGTCCTTTCCATTGAGACTTCTTGAGGACCTGCTCTCAAGAGACACACCGTGTGATGTTTAAAAGCTAGGCGATGTATTGTTCATGACATTTTGAACATCTGGTGTAACGCAATATGCAGCTGAATGTGAATGACTGCACCATTTTGGGGGGTTTGTGTTGCTGTGCATCTCCCAGCCAGGATTCATCTCACACTTATTCAGCGTAGAGAAAAGCAATCGAAGGCAGAAAGGCCTAAACGAATTGGAATTTTCTGCAAATGTCTGCTCCCTGCCACATCACCTCAACTCCCCCAAGCGTCCCCGATGAATGCCATAAGTATAATAAATTGCCTGCACAATTACAGTGCTCAAGCAGAGAAGCTGCAAGGAATAGCTTTATTGAAACCCTTTTAATTATAATGGTATCGATTAACACAGGCGAGTAGCTTGGGTAGCAGTGGGTGTCACGGCTACTGTTTCTCTCCATGCACGATAATAAACCAGGTGACTAACTGACCTCTCATTATGATCTAATGGTTTTCATTATGTTTCCAAAGCCAGTAGATGTGATACACCTAGCGCAAATAACTTATACCTATATTTCCACATCCAGTGGAAGTTTTAAAATGATTTTTAAACCAAAATTATTTTTGCCAAAATTATTGGTAGAGTAGTGTTTTTAGCTCTCAAAGGATTACTGACCAATTTTGTAGTTATTTTTATTTGTGCTCATCTACAATGTTTTTTTTAATGAACTTAGTTGGTTCTGTTTTCAAAAAATATAAACAAATTAGCAATTTACCTATGGTGACCCTGACGAGAATAAAGCATTTTTTCCTGAAAGTGCACGAATATAGTGTAGTGCAGTGAATCTCACTGTCCAATACTCTCCCATGTTAATCAACACATCATTGTTCCATGAGCTTTTTATCTGATTGTACGTTCACATGAGAATGAACTTTGTTGTTGGGTCCTATGGGTTCCCAGTTTTGATTCCACACCTCTATATGGAGGTATAAATTCATATATCAAGATGTAGACTCTAGATTGATTATCTTTTGATAAAATTCTAAAAATAAATATATTCGCAATCATTTCGAATGAGTTTCAGAACCCAAATGCGTTACTTTCTGTTAATCTATTCAAGACCAAGCCCATTTATTGATTTCATTGTGCTTTTAGCATGTGCAAACCTGCTGTACATACCTACACAGAGCTAAACAGAGCTCTGTACCTAAAGTCTTTACCTAAAGGCATTTGGTGTCTTGTTTTGAGTGATAAATCAGGTTGCCTGCGTGGAGACCACTGCTGTCCTAGCTTAAATTAAATTACGCCAAGTGTGTAGTGAAGCACTCGTCAGTAAACCAGTCTCACACATCTCTGTCGCTGTCATCCGCTGTGTAAGTACACGCAGCGTGCATCCTGCATCCTCTCTGCCGACTTCATCTTTATTTCCCTCTGATATTCACATAGTATGTAAAAAGGCAGCGTTTGCGTGCTACACCCCCAAGGCCAGCACATCTGCCTGTGATCCAGGGGTCCTGTTGAAACGGAATTTTCAATCCTGTCTGCACCCCAAACCTGCAGAGATCACACATCCTATCTGCCAACGTTCTGTTTGAACACACTCTCTCACACACACACACACACATGCACACACACACACACAACGCATTTATCTGTCAGGATGTTGGCTATATTAAAATTCACCCCGTGCTGTTTTGTGTGTAATTGCCAACAGAGAAGAGCATATAGCGCCTACCTGTTCATTTCACTGATGCACTGGCTGGCGTGCATCAGGTTCTTGTGGGTAGAAGGAATTTTATTTGCTTTTGCATCAGCTTTAAGAGATGCTGCACGAGAGGTGTTGTGGATCCTCTGTGCCATAATAATAAAAATGAAAGTGGGTGAGCGTTAGTGATGATAGAGCTGGCAATCACTGACATGAGTTTTTTGGAAATTAAATTACCTACACCAGGTATAAAAACCCTTTTCTTAATAACAAGTTATACCACCATATGTACACACACACACACACACACACACACACACACACACACACACACTGCTTATTATGGATAAATTAAGCTTATTTTCCAGTGTATTATTTCAGCTTTGAGTGTCAAGAAAGTATCATATCACATTTGAAAATTCCTGTAATTAATTAATTGCTGTCTCTCTATATTTTTAGGACAGAGGATAAAGCTAAGCATTGGATCCCAAACCTCATACAGAACAGTCTATAATGTCATTGGCTACCTGAGAGGAAAGATTAATCCAGGTTTGAAATTGTATATATTTTGGCTAAACGCATAAACACAGTATTTTATTAATGACTGATGTAGCAAATAAATAAACAAATAAATAAATAAGAATAAAAAGAATAATCTTATTATTATTATTATACTTATTATTATCCTTTCACCTAATAAGTGATATTATTTTTGTTTAAATGTTTGTATGAATGTAAAAAGCTTCTATTCCAAAAAAAGAAATACAAGAGTTTATTGTCTGTTCTTTCCAATAACCCATCAATACCTTGGAATAGTGATACTGATACTTAGGAATGACAGAACGTTCCTGAATTTAAACTGAACTGAACTGGTGATGTCTTCTGGTTATAACGGACTTTCCAGCCAACCAGTTAGCAGCTTTGTTTTAAACTCACCTTCACAGTGAGGTGCACACTGTAAGGGTTCCGGTTCTCTCCCTGTTCTCATCTGGATGTCGAAAGTTGCTCTCTGCTTTTCTAGGGATACATACTTCTCATTTTCTCTTTTTTTCTCTTTATTTTCTCTTGCAATTCTTGTTCTTTCTTTCTTTCTTCTGCTTTTCTCTAATTGGACTTCTTTCTTGAATTCTTTCTTACCTTCTCTACTCCTTTTGATATTGGTTTCCTCTCTTTATTTTTCCACCCTTTCTTTCTATCTACCTTTCTTTCTTTCATCCCTCCCTCACTTGTAGCTCCTTGCAAGCACTTTCTTTCAGAAAAATAGGTAAATGCTCATAAATGTACAGATACTCTGTGCTTGGTCACTGTAAAGCCTACATGTTTTGCAACATGATAGGTTCAGCTAAAACTTAAAGTCCCTAAAGTTATTCAGAGCTTTAGGCAGAGAGAGTAGAAGAGAAAGTGAGAGTGAAACACAGGACAGGGACTATACAAAGCATCAGATGCTGAGCCAGCCCTTTTTCCACACCATGATACACTACTCTCTTAAAACAATGTCTGCCACCGGTGTCCAAATGCAGGTCAGTCAGCTGCTGAAAATAGCCATTTAATTACTGACCAGTGTTTGCCCTCTCTGTGCAGTGTTAAAAGTCTGTTTTACTTCTGAGATTTACTGTGCCTTTTTTACTACATCATAACCTGCTGAAATATGATTCAAAAGTTCCTCTCCTTGTACAGTGACTTTCCAACCAGCATTTGGTTTTAATATAGATTGTTGTTCTCCTTCTTAATTCCATTTTTTTTTCTGAATTCCTGTAACTTCCTTCAAGACTCCTCTACCACATCTTATAGTATTTGTGTTCAAATATTTGTGCTTTGTTCAAATGGCTGTCAGTTTTTATTGGTTGTTTTTTGCCTCTTGGTTGTCACTCAGGGGCAGGTTGATGTTCATTACAGCTACCCTCAGGGATGCATATAAGCTCTAGTTACTTTGGTTCAACTCTTACATGGGGTTGTGTGTGTTTGCAGATAGATACGTCCTCGTTGGCGCTCGTCACAGTAGCTGGTACGAGGGCACCTTGGAAGACTGGAGTGGTGGTGCTGCAGTCATCTCTCAGATCATTGCCTCCATAACAGCTCAGACCCGTGCACTCTGGCAGCCGGACCGTACTATTGTCTTCTGCTCATTGGGAGGCTCTGCCTTCGGCAATATCGGCTCCTTTGAGTGGGGAGAGGTAAAATTTAAAATATTCCTCCTTGAGAGCCCTCACCCCAATAATTGTGATGTTAACAACCACACTGCTTTTGCTACACATGTGTATGATTACATGATCTCCTGAAGCTACTTGAATTGGGAATAATGAATTGAGAGCACTCGTGGGAGCCAAGATTAGGTTTAATGGGAGGTCAAGTGTGTTTACATGCATATTTATGTTATGTGTTAGCCATCTTCATAGCTGAAGGAGGAAAGAAAGTGCATCCTGCAGGCTACCCTGGAGGCTGCTAGCCACAGAACATAGGCAAGAGGAAAAACACTGTGCTTGAAAACCAGTTAACTGTGCAAAATTGAATAAGACAGATGGAAGACATTGGAAGTGTTTCAGAGTTAATGTGAATAGTCTGGCAGTTAGTGTTTTTTTTTATTTTTTGTATTTTTTGTGTAATTGATCAATACTGAATAATCTACACACTAACCAGTTACACTATTCGGAACAGATGCTAGTTTCTAAACAGTTACAAATAAGAGGTTTTTATTTTTATGAGATGTGAAGCATATAGGTGTGAGGTGCAAGTGGACAAAGACTGATAAAGCAATGAAGAAAGGCCACATTCATAACCATGAACATGAGTCGATGCACAATGCATTTAGAGGTCATTCATTCATCCTTAGTAACTGCCTGGTCAGTTTTAGGGTTCATATTTACTGAATGCTTCCAGTTTAGGCTATGCTCACTTTGGATTTAAATGCAGATACAGATAGTGGCATTGTGTTTCTCAGTTGTTAACTGTAGAACTGGTAACCATTCTTTAACCATTTTTATAAGAGTTTAGAAAAATGGTTTATTTTCATTTTAATCAAGTATTCATGTTTAATAAAAGTATCATGAGAAATGGGATCTGTGAAACCCCTTGATTGTACACAAGCATGCCAGCCACAACTCAAGCCAACACAAGTCTGCTGATGATATACTGCATAGCTATTATCTACCTGTAGACTGTCTGTGATTAGTATTTCGGATTTCTGAAGTTATCTGTATAGAACATGTATGTGTAGAGCTAGTAATTCTGTAACATTAATAGAGCAAAAGACTTTATGTAATTGAATTCAATTCAAGTCAATTAACCTTTATTTGTGTAGCAATTTTAGCAATAGACATTTTCCCAAAACAGCTTAATGTGCAGTAGTGACGGAGGCAAGGGAAAACTCCCTGAGATGGCATGAGGAAGTATTACAGTACATTATAGTCTCTGTTTATTAATCTCTGTTTAGTAATCCCTACAGCAATGAAAAGGTACATCATTAAAGTGCATTTACCCAAATTGTGAGCAAGTTACTTAGCTATAGCTTGTCTAAAATCTATCTATACCCAGAATAGATTTTCTACTGCTGACACTGAGCTGTTATCTGTCTGTATCTATATAAAGTCCTAGTGCTTTATTAATGCTATTAATACTTTATTAAACAGTGACTCATATGAATAGGTACAGAGCTTAAAGCCTGTCTAAGAAGTATTACAGGGCATTAATAATAATTAACATAATAAGCCCTGCCTAGGCATGTCACACCTGTTTATGTGAGACACAGAACATTAAAAGTTAACTACATTTTACCTTTCCATCTCAAAAACCTGCAATGAAAGGAAAACTATTGCGAGGGAACAAATATCAGTATCCATTTCAAAAGTATTTCAAAAAAGCAATTTCCCAGCCTGTCCATTTAGAGCTACAAAATAGAGAAGTAAACTTCATATTCTGACACTGTGAATAGCTCTGAAGACATTGCTGAAAAAAATGAAGGTGTCTCCTTTAAATGACATTGACATTGATGAGAGAGAGGCGATGTCAAATTCCATCCTAGTCAGTAGCAGCTCGTTGGACAAAGGCAATGTGGTCAACACAGACACTTTCGATAGCTCTAGTCTGCATTAACCGTAGATAATGGGACCATAAACTCTGGACCAATCTAACACCTGAATAGGTTTGGACATGCCCCTCTTATTATCATATCAAGAGTGAGGAAATTAGTAAATGTTGCATGAGTAAGATAGGAACATATACAAATGGCTAAACATACTGGAATTGATGAAATAGGGAAGGTGCAAAAGGTGTAAGGTGTAAAATTGAAGGAGAAATATGCATTTATCAGCCTGCAGCCCCTCTGTTCACCTCTGTTTTTTTGTTTTTTTGCACTATTCTGTGTAAACTCTAGAGACTGTTGTGCATGAGATCAGCAGTTTCTGAAATACTCAAACCAGCCCATCTGGCATCGACAACCATGCCATGGTTAAAGTCACAGAGCTCGCACTTTTTCCCCATTCATATGTTTGATATGAACATTACCTGAAGCGCTTGACCTGTATCTGCGTGATGATATGCATTGTGCTGCTGCCACATGATTGGCTGATTGGATAACTGCATAAATGAGAAGATGTACAGGTGTTCCTATTATGTGATGTATCTTCGAATAGCTACAGTGGATCAGAGGAAGCACCCTCTAGTTGGTACACTCTCAGACAGTGGAGAAGCTACGGGGGCCTGGCCCACCCAAAAAAGCACTCTTGTAGCTAGGAGTTACACAGGTCTTGTTAACATTATTCACAAAAACCAGTTCTGTTTTACCCAGTTTCACTGTTCTACCCTGTTTAATTCCTGCCCTAACCACTGGTCTCAGACAAAACTGCACCATTTCTGGTTGCTGGGGCTGTCCCTTTAGCTTGCACCCTTTTAAAGATACACTATATCCATATTTCCGGTTAACAGATACATATTAAAGGTAAAAAAGATAAGTGTAGCAGTCCAGCAACAAGGATAAGTGCAGTTTAGTACGTTTTTTTAGAGAGTGTAGCTGCTGTGTGATAAGGGAGAGCTACAGTAGCTAGTGGGTGGGAATTGAGAAAATAACCATATATGAAGAAGAGGTCACATAATGGATTTTGTTGTTTTGGTAATTTCATAAAAGTATATTAGGGGTGTAACAATACACTCCATTCAAGAATCGATTCAATTCGCAATACTGGCTTCATGATTCAATTCAATTTGATTCTCAGAAGATTTTGAAAAAAAAAAAAAGACTTCTTTTTTTAAATTTCTGACTCATAACCAATGCAAAACAATCTGCATTTTTGGCTTTATAAAATCAATGGAAAATTGCTACATACAGAGATTTAATATTGTAAACAAAGTGTACTACAGGTTCACCATATCTTAAAACTAAATAAACAAATTTATAAAATATCCCCAAAATTTATTTGAATAAACAAGTCTCTGACCTGGGGAAAGTGATCGTTTGAAACATAATGTGCTCCGGAGCAGTGCCTGAGGCGTCATTTTAGCTAGAAATAGAGCTCCAGTGTCAGCTAAAATGCCTGATTTCTGTAACTTCTTTCTTGGGCACCATTGATCGCAGTGATGCGTGACTAATATTGTTTAAAAGTGACTGAAGAGCTCTTTCTAACAGTTATAATGTGGTTGTGCACCCATATAACCTATATAACCTATATTCCTACAATGTGATTCGCACATTTCCATGATTCACGACATCATCAAATTTTGCATCATGATGCATCATTTCACAATTCATTGTTACACCCCTAAATTATATTGTATTGTATTAGTGTTTGTCCAATGATAATACAGAACAGGTAGCAGACTCAGACTAAAAGGTAACTAAATGGTACATTTGTGCACATTTCCTCCATTTACTGATCTGTTTCAATGTGGCTCCAGGCGAACAAGGTGGTTTTGGAGAACAGGTTAGTGGCCTATGTCAGCCTCCACAGTCCAGTTAGAGCATATGGACCACAGTCTACAGCATCACCATCTCTGCTGCAACTGGCTTCTGACATCCATAAGGTAAAGAGCAAGACTCTTTATTCAAATGTATACCCTGACTTGTAAAAAAAAAAAAAAAAAAAAAAAAAAAAAAACCTTACTAACCCTAAATATTTTTTTTAAGCCACATGATAGATACAGGATGTTTTACAACATGCCATATCATATTTTATATAAGCATTGATTCAAAACTAATCCTTAATACGCATTACTATTCCAGACTGAGGGTTTAGGAACTAATATGTGAAACAATTATTTAATAAATTCAACTTCCACATAATACCCATAAGGCCACCAGATTTCTCTTGGGTTTTTCATAGTGACAGCCTGTTATCCTGTAAAATCACACCTGGTGCCTTAGAAGTTGGTGAAAAGGTTAACTTATTCAAATATCATCAGTGAATTCCTTCCCTAATAAGCCCCTGAGGTATAAGTCATGACTAGTTCAGAGAGGGTCAGAGGCCATGTTCCAAGGACAGGATGCCCTATTATTTTCATGCATGCAATAATCCTCTTTATTAACCTAAATGCCAGTCCACATGTGACATTTTAGTGTAATAAAGAGGGTCCTGACCTGCTCTACTCACATGCTGTAACTCTCACATGCAAAAGCTCTACTTCAAAGAGAAAAATGGTTGTACCTTGCAGAAGTAATTATTTCCTTCCCTTTCCAGGAATCTGTGTGATGATGGCCTTGATTTCATTTCTCACAAGTCTTGTGAAAAGTTTTCTAAAAGGAAAAGAAAGTTAATATACTTTAAATAAGATGTGCCCTTTGATGAGTGCACATATCCAGAGAATGTTTTTATGAAAAGATAGAAGATTCACTTCTTGATGTCTTTTGCAATACATAACAGACAGGGACAAGTTGAGCCTTAAATTCCTTACTCTGAACCTGTGATTTGACTCCCACTCTTCTACATTCTTGTTTTTTTTTTTCTTTTTTCTTTTTGTTTGTTTGTTTTTTTGTTTTTCAATTGCAAGAAGGTGCAGAGGAAAATCATTAGGGAAGAAAAAGAGGAATGAAGAAGGATATTCAAGGGCAGACATTTATCTGTATATATTGAGACATTTAAGCTTCTTTACACGTATGCTCTCTATAGACAACAAAGTTTTTTTGTTGGTTTTTTTTTTGGTTTAAGGATTGTCTTATATAACACATGACATGATTCTAAAGTGCATTACTAAATTAATGAAGGACTGCAATTTAAACCATAGGTTTAAGGGTATAGGTAATAATGCGAAAACTATTGTCTTATTAATTATATATTAATAATCACACTGATTATATATATATAACTGCTAGCTTGTATGTCGTATGTATGTCAACTACCTATTAATAATAATAATAATAGTAATAACTTTTATTTATATAGCGCCTTTCCAATACCCAAGGTCGCTTTACATGTCAGATTTAAAGAATGCAAATAAACATCAATATCAAAGGACAGAACACATATCAAGAGCTGAAAGTAATATACAGAGGTCTCTTATTACTGGGTTAATGTAAAAATTCACTAGGTAGTAGCGTATAGCATAAGCCAATTGTGATAACTTCTTGAATTTGCTCAGTGCTGTGTTGTTATTGTCATCCTGTTCCACCAAAATCTATGGTCAAGGGCCGCTGCTGTCTGCATCAGAAACTTCACATACACTCAGCATGCTCTCTCTTTCTGTTGATGTACTAAGCCTAATGGTATTATTAGACTCTGACTTATTTTATAAACATGAAGACAAGTCAAGTACTCTCTTTTCTCAGAAGACAGACAGTGACTCAGGAAATGTAGGATAATAGAGGAGGTGGTATAAGCTTTTGTACATTTTTCTTCCTGTCAGTGCATTTTTGTGAACACGCCAACAACCTGAAGGGTAAAAGAATTTGATAAACTGCTGCTTCTGCTTTAGCTTGTATTATGAGATCATAAGATATGTTAATATTTTAGGCAGGGAGCCAAAGCTGATGAGAAAAATAGGTACAGATTGAACTATATAACTGGTGTGTATAGTTAAGTAATGCTTTAATGAATAGTATGCGTTTATTCCTAATAATGTATTGTTATTTGGTTACATCCCTACTACTAAATGAGGTTCAGCCTGTTAAAAGAACAATAGAAAAAAATAGGGAAAACAAAAACAAAAACAAGAAAAGCAAAGAGCTTTCACTGATTTTGAGATGGGCGCCGGTTTATGGATTTACATGTTCTTTTCACTTTATTATCATTTCGCGGCACTTTACTACTGCTTGTATTGTCTGTCATGAGTCTGAATTAAAAAATGCAGAGAAAGTGAAAATAGAGAAAGAATCAAGAATGTAAAACTGGACTATAGAATTAAAAGAGTTTGTTCAAGAATTTGTGCATGTCCGCTGTAGCAATTGGTGCCTTGGTGTGTGAAGCTTTGTGGTCATGTCCAGTTCTTTACCATGTGTGCTGCCAGCCCTAATTGGACATGCAGTTATTTTAGTCTCCTCACATTGGTGTTATTCCAATCAGGTTATTCATTTCTGAATGCAGACCTTCGAGAGGCTTCAGGTAGCCTTAAAAGGCTCAATATTTCAGAACATTTTAACCAGACGATAATTCACATTCGTGAAATGGCAATAATATTACATCCCACTTATCTTACTTTGGAGCTGTCTTCAAAATGGAGATGCCACTGCTGTCATGTTCAGAATGGGTGCTTTGGAACCAATTATAATAAAACAGATACTTCTTTGGGGATTATGGAGCACAGCATAGGAAATAATTCAAGAGACTGAAATCATTTAATTGTGGTTTGTTTAGTAGCACAATGTGCCTGTTAGTGTATTTAAAACTGAATCTGGCTAATGATGGAAAAAAGACTGGATACAAATCTCTATTTTGTGTGGTACACGGCATATATAAACCAGTTTAAATTCATTGATGAATGCCTTCTGAACCAGATATATGATAAATAAAATTAAGATGTTAGCATGAGGGACAAAACTGTTAAGCTTTGCTCATCCCTCCTCATCCCAGCTTGCTCATATTAGACTGTATTAAACTGACCTATATAAAACCCGACAGGATGATTGTGTTCAGACGAGAAATCGATTTAGGGAAAACAAAACTGCCTAACATGTAATCCTCTCAGAAGAAGTCAATTCTGATTAAAAGGAAATATACGGTAGAATACACACCTTCATAACACATTTATTAAAGCCTGGCTCAGTATTACAGATTTTTGATTGGATGCCATTCACAAGTTTGTAAAGTTGATCCATAATGCCTTTAGAGGGTTATATTCTGGTGTTAACATGGAGCGCTCTAATGTCCACGGACAGCCTCTCATCCCTGCTATTTTGTGAGGTGACATGATGGACGCGACTCAGAGCATAGAGAATGTTTCTTGTTGAATTATTATTGATTGAACACAGCAATGTTTTATTAAGTCTTTCTCTATTAGCTGAAGAAGAACAATTCCGCTTTATTTTAGCTACATGTAGAGAGCCACTGGCACACTGACACAGGACTTCGTTTTTGTCATGATTTGTTAGATTTTAATTTTGTGAAATAAACGTAGTAGCTAAACGTGACATTTATGTGGCCAAGAACAAGCTTCAGTTCTTTTCCAGCATTAAAGAATCAGCTGTCATGTTGCGTTCTCTGCCTGTTAAGCACGTTACCAAGCTCTTTACATATTTTACCAATTGTCTACTCAATGTCCATTCCATATCTATGTATCTGAAGATGAAACATTTTGCAAACCAGTTAGCAAACTGGATGCTGGAGCTAAATGTCATATCCTCCTGAGACCCCGCCTATTCATTTCTGTCCTCTGTAGTGTACATTTTTTTAGCATTCCTCTTTTCACTTCTTTAGGTTACCAGTGTTAATTTCGTTGACGAAATATTTTCGTTATAATTTTCGTCAACGACAAGTTTTCACTGACGAAAACGAGACGATAACTAAATAAAAATGAAGTGATGACGACGAAAACTAATTAAAATATATTGAAAATGTGAGCGAGGGAGGTTTTTGGAAAAGATCCAATCAGAATTAATCTTGGTGCGAGGTGCGGTTAAGACGCACACGCACATCTGAAAAGTAACGTACTGATCCACCTGGCGACGTGGGATGCGAGTACGCGATATCATCTTGCATACGTTGGGTGTCTGTCTGAATTAAACTATAATGAAATGGCAACAGCTGGGAGAAAAAGAAGAGGAGTCATATGGGTCAATTTCACGTTTGTTGTCAAGACAAACAAGACCTTGTGTAAACCGTGTGGAGCGGAAATCGCTGGTAAAAGCACAACAAATCTAAAGCGACATCTGCGAGGGAATCATCCTGAAATTCACGCAAAGGTAAGCACGACATTTTTGCTAATGCTATTTTGTCAGCTTATCTGAGTCGATGTGCTTTTGCATAACTGAAACAGTAGGCCTACAGCCTCTCACTGACCTGTACTAACTAGAGAAGTGACTCCGTTAGATCGTACATTAAAAGTGATTGACATGCTAAAGATACTAAATGGTATTTGTTGCTGTCCTCAAACTGAATCGGTTATGTAACAAAATGAGTGCACGTTCGGAAAAATTTTTCATTTTGTTTAATGTAAGATAGTGATGTTATGTTTGTGAATGAATCTGCCTTCATATTTGTCGTGTCTTTGGTATGACGGTACAGCGCCGTATGTGCGCAGGCGCAGCTCTGTCAGTTCGTGGCACGTTCGTGAACGAAATGAGCGAATCAGTCATCGAAATGTTAATCAATATGTTAACATTTGTTTTTCAATAAGTTTTTCTTTTTGTTATTTATTTACTTTAAAGAATGAAGAATGTCATATGCAAGCAGGGGCGGATTTAGTCATTTTGGGGCCCAAGGCAAACACAGCCATGGGGCCCTCCACATCTCTTGTTCCACCCTTTTGTCACTCTTTATTTATCTAAGACCTACTTGTAATTTCTTCTCAGCACTCCTCACACAGTGATGATGTCTAGACATGTTTCAACTGTTTAATCTGCATAAAACCAGAGCACAGCATTCTGTTTAACAAATACATCCATCGTAAAATCTTATTTTCATAATATATTCTGTGTACAATAAAACATCGTCAGTACGCGTCACAAAAAAAGCTTGTTATCTTTGGCAACTTTGCTATAATCCTTTTGCTTCCCTTTCGCTTCCTCCTTTTCTCAGCATCGCTTGGATAGTTTCGCTTCATTTCCACAGAACTTTTTTTTTTTTCCAGAGAACTTCGCTCCATCTACTTTGAACACTGTCTGTCTGTCACTTCCGCAGCTGCGCAGTAATGTGAGATAATGGAATAGTCCAATGGAATAGGGGTGGACCCTCCTGTGCAGCACTAAAAATGAAGCATTCTGATGCCAATTTAATTTTAAAAATATATAATTTGCGTAAAGTAAAAAAAAAAAAAACTTAACTATAAGTTAATATGGGTTTTGGGGGCCCCTAGGTAGCTGGGGGCCCAAGGCAATTGCAGACCTTTACCTAATGGTTAAGTCCGCCCCTGTATGCAAGTTATAAACAATGCATATCTTTGGTCTTTTATGGAAAGGCTATATTCCATATATATAATGAGACTTGGTTTTATTTCATTTTAAGTTAGAATATTTTGTATATTGCAATAGTTTAACTAAATTACACTTAAATTAAACCCAATATATTCTAGTCAACTAAATCTACAGTAGATCTAGTCGACTAAAATCTTATGCTATTTAGTCGACTAAAACTAGACTAAAACTAAAACAGAGCAGATGACTAAAATATGACTAAAACTAAAATTGCATTTTAGTCAAAAGACTATGACTAAAACTAAATTAAAATCTGCTGTCAAAATTAACACTGTAGGTTACCCTACTATTTTACGCCAAAGAGGACATCCCAAGCTTTCCAGTGATACCCTGTTTGTCTGGGTGGGATGTTGACAGTTCCCTGTTTCTCTTTGTACAAAATGACTTATTCTAACACACACTGGAAAGTTTAATATTGTGTAGTTGTTATTTCTTGCCATTATATTGTTATATATTATTATATTTTCTCATTTATTAAGACATCAGGATTTGTGTACTGAGATCTGAGAGCACTATAATTATTTGTGAGTTAAAATATAGCCCATTTATAAATGTCCTTTTTTTTACAGGGTAATAATAATAATAATAATAATAATAATAATAATAATAATCCCAGAAGACTGTAAGCCAATTAAAAGACAGTATGTGCAAATTTTAAATAATTCCATTTTGAAACCAAATGAAATTAAAGCAGTTTCCTTCCAAAAGTCTGCAGTTCAGGCGCCAAATGCGTAAAAAGGATCAGCTATGAGCATCTCATCAGCTATCTTCAGTTTTACATGCTTCAAAGGAAACAGTGTGATAATGTAAAAACAGTAATTCTTAAAGTAATTAGTCAAGTAGTTTTTCACCAGACAACTTGCTTACTCTTAATTGAGTGATTTTACTTTTACTCAAGTGAATTGTTACTATAGTAGCAACACTTTTACTGGAGTCAGTATGTTGTGTACTCTTTCCCCCCACTGGTCAGGAGGTCTGCCATGTTGGTAACCATATGAAAGAGAGGCACTCAAGCGTAATCTACTCTATGTGTCATCCTTGCCCTGTAATACATTAGTCCTCAGTCAATATCTGCTTTACAGATTCACAGTCCTTTCACTGACAAATTGACATCCTTCCTTCAAAGGGGTCTCTTTGCTGACAAACCAGTGTCTCACACTTCTGAGAACACTCTACACTTGTTTGCTGTCTTGCCATGTTTAGTATATGCTCTTGTAGATTTGGCACTGCCTATCAATACGTACAAGCAGGTTTGTATATATTGCAGTTCAGTAGCTCTTAATATCTAACATGATAAAGAGTATCAAGAGTCTGACACTATCTTTCTGATAACGTATGAAAAATCATACTGCCATAAATTGGAACGTACAGAGAAATGTCGAGGCTTACAGGCACGAAACTAGCAATTCCACCATACATTTCATTTTGCCGCAATATATGTTTAAGTCTAATATTCAGTTTCTGTAACACAAAGAGACAGTATGGATAAATGTCTTTGTGATGCATTGGGCAGCACTTTCAAGATATCAGCTTATACTGCTGTTCTGCAGAAAAGAGTTTATCACAAAAATTCTGAATAAAACAGTTGTGTTAAGCAAAGATATAAGGTGTGCTGTCAGGCCCTAGCACATCATCACCTGACCATCTCCAAGTTTGTCATATTGTGTCTGTTTTCTCAAATAACGTCTGGCACGTTCATACATTCTGGTTGCCTTTGTCTCTTTTAAAATGCATGTGCTATTTCAATTCCTTCATTTCATGTGCTATTTCAAAAGGTCACCTTCTATGAGAATGAATTATTTCCATAATGCAATGTCTTTTTAGTGACTGACGTGTAGTGAATGAGATAACAGTTTGATTCAGTGAATCTCTAGCTGTTTTTTTTTTTCTTTTTCAGCTTAATTTGAGGAATTGCTTTTGGATAGACGTGTAGTTTATTTACTCAGTTATTTGCTATGCAGTCTACACAGTGATTCTTATTTAACGCTCTGTAAGGAGAATGGATGGTTGGTTCAGAATTTCTACTTCTTTGATATTGGTCTTTGGACTTTGATATTGATATTTCAGGCCTAATTTTACAGGGAAAAATAATTGCAAAATCTGCAGCAGGGGTGATCATCCTCATCTATTGTACACTTTCTCTGCTCTCCAGCATTCTCACCACTGCTGTTTTCATGGTTAATTTTTAATTTAATAGCTTTCACTGCTTCCAGAGATAAAGTGATTCACAGTTTCACACACCCAGCAGAGGAACTGAACCATAAGGTTGAACATGTGTTGGATATCATTTAGAATTGATAAATTGCCAATTAAAATTGGTTGGACAATAACATGTTTGGATAAACTGATGGCTCAAGGGCAAACTATGTCTGATCAGGCTCTGATTAACGATTGTCTGAACTCATATAGCAGGTTTACTGAACTGTTTTGTCAAAAATACTCCTCTATTTTTTTTTCTCCTTCAGTTAACTTGTACTGATTTTTGTGGCCATGAATGGCCATACTGTTCTGTTTCAGATATTTATTTCTTATAGTAAAAGTAAAAGCATATTTTAATTGAGAATGAAATGATGTGTATACACAGATATTTCTCATTCATTCATTCACTCATTCATTCATTCATCCTAAGTAACCGCTTTATCCTGTTCAGGGTAGTGGAACATATCCCAGGAACACTGGGTGTGAGGTGGGAATACACCCTGAAAGGGACACCAATCCATTGAAGGACGCCATGCATACACATTCACAGACACTCAAACACCCCTAGGGGTAATTTAGAGTAGCCAATCCACCTACCTGGATATTTTTGGGAGAAAACCTGAAAACCCAGAAGAAACAGACATGGCGAGTACATGGGAAACTCCACACAGAAAGCTCAGGGTCAAATTATTATTAGCTATGATTACTGTTCATGTTATTCATAGTATCCTGATAATAGTTTATTATAAGTTAAATATTATGTTATTGGGGGCAGTCGTGGCCTAATGGTTAGAGAGTCGGACTTATAACCTGAAGATGAACCTGAAGGTGGCGGGTTCGAGTCTCGGGTCCGGCAGGGATTGTAGGTGGGGGGAGTGAATGACCAGCGCTCTCTTCCACCCTCAATACCATGACTGAGGTGAGACCTTGAGCAAGGCACTGAACCCCCAACTGCTCCCCGGGTGCCGCAGCAAAAAAAAAAGGCTGCCCACTGCTCTGGGTGTGTGTTCACTACTGTGTGTGTGTGCATTTGGATGGATTAAATGCAGAACACAAATTCCGAGTATGGGTCACCATAATTGGCCACAAGTCACTTCACTTCCATACTGAGTATATTCCTGTTTATTCTGATGTTGTGTTCTGCTGCATAACAACAAACACTCTCATTTGTCCTCACTTAAACCAGCCGACTCGTACACAGAGTGTTACAGTAAATGTATTTATAAATAAGGCTTTAGTCAAAATACTTAATCTTTAAACTGCAGCCACTTTTTCTCAATTTAAAAGATTTATTTGAACTGCTCCCACAGCCTCTGATGCAGCACTCCATACTATAACTCAAAGCATCAAGCTCTAGTTTTATCTACTCCTTTTTAATGGAAAGACATGAAAATCAATTCTGACTAAACATTAAAGCCAGAAAGGACTGCAGTAACCTAGTGCAGGTCTCGGTCACTGCTGTTCTAGAGAATTCTACAGTGGACATTATGTGGTGTTTATACCACAGCGCTGTTGAATTCTCAAATCAGAAGATGTTAATGAATTTTCTAACAGCAGCCTTGACAGTAGTTCAGGCTGTGACATAACTGATAGGTTTATATTAATGCGCTCATCCTAATACTTATTAGAACGTTCATTCTAATGCTATCGTTTTTATAGTATTTTTAAATATAGCTATAAACAGTTAGAAAGCATGTCACTCTAGTTCTACCCTGCCTGCCAATTCTTGTTCTATGATCACTTCCTGTTATATCACTTCCTGTATAAGGATTATATAAGGACACTCACAGTCACATTGTGAGGTTTTGCTCATTCATATTGTTGTGTTAGATTGGAGTTATTTTTTCCTGAATGATATATCTGTGCATTTGCACTCTTTGGATTTTCCCCTGGCCATGATTGTTTTGCCTCTCAGATTGTGTGTAAGGTTTTATTAAAACCTCCAGCACATGGAACCTAAGCCATTTCCATTTGTGGTGTTATAGATAAATAGTCCACTTTGGGGTGCCAGGGTACCACAGCACCCTGGCATGGATTCTTTTCCTATAATAGCATGGCCAATTGAGTGTTATTCCTTAGTGATTCTGTCTATAAGACTTACAAACAATTTAAAAAAGCAATTATTTATATATAATAAATATCTTTCACTCATACACATGTATTGGTTATTTTCTTAATTATGGGTATTATATCTTCCAGAGACATGTAAAAAGTTGCCTTCATGCTGGAGGCTGCCCTGGCCTGAACATCAGCTCTCTGCAGTCTCCTGTGGTCATGGACTTCTTCACCAGTCAGCTTGCTGCACCACTGGTGGAGTTTGCATCATCTGCCAATTCAAATGAGGTATACACACAAACACACAGAGCCCGGAGGATTATCAAAATTCAGTTAGATACCCAGCTGATATGATTTAAATTAAATCTTACCATCTATTTTGAAATAGTCAGATAACCACTAAGGTCAGTTAAGTTCATTGCTCTCATATTCAATCCACCGAGAGTCTAAAGCAGCTTTTTTTTTTTAAAGTTCCGTCCATACAACGATGATGTCTGGATTCATAATGATCCATAAGTGTGCAATTGAATGGTGAAAGTCTGTTATACAAACTATATATGGCTTAATTGGCAGCAGTGATGGCTAATGCCCCATTATGGCTCTGTGTCTATTTGATTTGCTGTAGGAAAACTGATTCATATTCATTCATCTTCAGTAGGCACTTTTCCCTGTTTAGGGTCATGGTGGATCCAGAGCCTATTGTTTGTTTCTTAAACATACAGTGTTTCTACATAGTATTTTAGTTTATGTCACTTCCATGATCTTGTAAGCCCATCTCCCTTGTAAAAGTACCCCCATGATGGAGGAGGCTTTATCTGAATCAGGTGATATACAGTATGTTTCCACATATTTTGGGCATTCTTTCCTTCAGTAACCTTGCAAGAGATTGATCACCACCCAATTTACAACATGACAACACAGGCATTGAATTGAATTACTACATAACTGAAAGAAAGTGTGTTTTCCTTCATTCTCATATGTAGTCTCCAGGACTGCCAACCATTACCCAGTTATATGTTAATAGGGTTCTCCTTCAAAAAGGTTTTTAAAATTAAATTTGGCTGTGGGCTTTTGTGTGACACTGCTGCAGTGCCTCACAAAGCCAAACCGTGACTGTTTTTAAGAACAAGCACATGCTCTGCAAGGTGATTCACAGTTCCTTGTAAATTTGAAAAGCACCATATGTTCTTTTTTTTTTTCATGAGAGCTGTGCTTGTGACAGCAGTTCGGTCCATTGCACATTTGTGTACTTGTTAAACATCTGCCCTCCTACAGCTCCCATTCCCAGTTCCCAGTTTCAACCTGAATGGGAGTTTGATTAACCTAAATCCAAGCCAAAGTCTCCAGTAGGGTTTTCTTTTTTTTAAGTAACAGCAAAAGTTCCTGGTCCCTCAAATTTCAGTTTTATACACTAGTGAGCAAGGCCCTTGTTACATTACATTGCAAGTTGCTCAGTTGCTGATTCTCTTTTATAGGCATCTGGAAGCTGATGATATGCCCCATATAGATAACGCTCCATAAGCAAAACATCCAAACATGACCCAGGGGCACAGAATTACCGCACCTACAGCCATTAATGCAGCCTTGCTTCTGTACAAAATGGCCCTGGACCTTGTGAAGGCAGCGAGCGTGCCCTCCCTAAATGCCAGGCAATGATGCAGAAGTAAAGAGGAACACATGAAGGGGCACTTTGACCAGATAGCAGGATTTAATTATGTGGAAACGATAGATGGAGAGTGAAATGACAGGTAGAGGCGTGCACGGTGGGCTGAAGAGTTCGGCTAGAGAGTGGGAAAGATTGAGAAACACACCACATTAACAAGGTCACACTCAATTCTTCTACACAGAGAAAGGAGAAGAGATGCTATCCACAATTCTGAGTGATATACAAAGAATAGTAATTTCATGTCCTATTCACCTAATGTCCTCTTGTTAAACACAGCTAACAATGAATGTTATCAGAACCTTCAGGAAGTATTCGACTGGTTCAACTAAGGTTAGGCTTTAAAGTCCAATAGTTATGTCAATATTTACATGGGGAAAGCTATGCATATTCTAAGTCCAACATTAGTTTCTATGTAATTAATTCTATGTAATTATCACATTAATCACTTCGAATTTAATTTCATTTGACAATATGGCTTCCACCCTCATTAACCGACGACTCATAAAATAGCACTTGTTCCAGCACATCCTATTATTTTGCATTATCCTATTATTTTACATATTTTTACATTCAGTAACTAACTTTTTCCGAGTCAGAGTCTCAGTGCAGTCACCACACCTGTCCTGGGAACACTGGGCATGAGGTGGGAATACATGGATGGGACACCAGTCGATCACAGGGCACCACACACACATTCAAACACTTATCCACACTTAAGGGCAATTTAGAGTAACCAATTCACCTACTTGCCTGTGAGGCAGGAGAACCCAAAGGAAACAAGCAAACGTTTGCACAGATAGGAAACAGAGTTCAAGATTGACCTGGGGACCATGGAGCTGTGAGGCAGGAACATTCAGCTAAGCTAAATTGTTACGGGTACATGGATGTGCATCTTTCACCTGGGAAAGTGAATGCAGTGTACATTTAATTTAATACATAATCTTACAGACCACCATTGTACCTTAGATTACTTTTAAATTAACTATACATATTCATGTTCTGAGGTGAATGTACAATGATATACTCTTGATGTAAACAGTAATAAACAATAGTACAGTGTAGTACATTCTTATTTTAAAAGTGCTCTATAGTTCTTACAATTTCAGAAACTCTTTTCTCTATTATATTTAGCCTATTTCTCTTTGGAATAAAGATGATATGAATTTTCACGAGTCATCTCTGTTATGCATCAAAAATAGAGAGCCACAAAACACTAATGCAGTTAGCATATACAGATAAAGTGAGTTGACTGGAAATAATTCTCTATTACTAGTGATCTTTACCGAAGAGCACTGTGAGCATGATGCCGTTAACTTTCAGCCATTTATTGCGCAACCTCTTGAGTAAAAAACAAAAAAAAAAAAAAAAAAACTGTGTAGAAACTCACAAAGTGGTGCATGACCTTTTTGTAGCCTTTATTTACTATCTCAAACACCATAAAAGACAAATGGATTCGGTATGCATCAAGTTTTACTCTGGCAGGAAGCTCATTTATTGATTCTGAGATCTAGAGATTGCGTAGACGAGAATGTACTTTGTGCTTTTATTCATTCGTGGGCTCGGCAAACTGTGCAAGGGAGAAGTTCCTTAACTAATTGCTCAAGCATGTTTAAATCTCTTTCCCTCTTTCTCTCTGTGTGTCGTGGTGACATTTCCCAGGCTCTGGTTTGTGCATCTGTCTCATTCAGCACACATGCATGGCTAAGCATCTGCTGTGCAATACTGTTGTGCCTTAAACTGTGAAAGTAACCTTTTCCTGGCATTCAACCCATCAGACTGCATTAGAACAGAGGGTACTCACTATGTTCGAGGACAGAACTCTCAGCCTCTGTTTCTCTCATCAGCATGAAACAGTTCTAGGAACCTTTGTAAACTAGTAGAGTCAAAATGACACATTGGCTTCGAGGCTTTCAACAATGCCATTTTTATGCATTTATATCCTTCGTGGTCTGGTAATAATTAACGTACACGGTTAGAATATATTTGTGGTGGTTTGTGAAAATCCATCGGATGTCACTGGTGCTGAATTCTGACAAACTGCCAAAAACACGAAAAACTGGATTTTTGAAATATTGGGTTTTTCTACCTGTAGCATATTTTGACACCTCAACTTTAAGAATAAAACAACATGGACATGTTCTTGGCTGTCTTCCTGCAAAGATCATGTTGAGTAAGAACCAACAAAAAACGGTGGTAAAAACAGTCAGTTTGCCTAAAAATGTGTATAAGATTGAATTAGGACTTTAAACTCTAAAGTAATACATCTGATTTTTAACCTAAACCTAGGCTTAAATAAATGAGAGCACTGCAGAATGATCATCTTACGCTTCCGTAGTGTAATGTTTATTTTCCATGATATTTTTAGTGCAGAAATTTTAGTTGCTAGAAATCCAGAAACCACTTCCAAGCTCCACACTAATGCATTGTGTCAGATGAGACAGCCTTCCTTGGCATGGTTTAACTTTTGCTCCCACCTCTCCCCCTCACCAGATGGCAATCAACCTTCTCAGGCAGAGAAGATCTTGAGCATCTTTCCACCCATTCAGATTTACACTGAGAAGGTTTGAGTTTGTTGGCCATGAACGAGGAAGACATTCAGGTTTTGAGGTCAGAGATGCTCCTCCAGTGTATGCAAATCAAATCAAATTAGCATCATATGGCAGCTCTGTGCATTGGTAAATTGTTCCAAATTGACAGTTGAGCACGGACCATAAAAAAAACAGCTAAATCCTGCCATCTGGCTCCCACACATCAAAGTGACCCTGTTTTGTGGCGCATTTCTGATTAGGGTGTAAAATGTACATGCTAAGGTCTAGTGGGACACTGTTTCTCTCTTGACAGTTTAGCAGATTCGCTAGTCAAAAGGGTAATTACATGTATGACAACTGTTGTGAATATGCATTATACTTGGCTCTGGTCTTGGCTGTTTTTTTTTTATTATTATTATTATTCCTCTCGTCCCAGAAGAGTATTACATAAATAATCTGTGTAGCTTATCATTTTTCATATTTTTCACAAGTGTATCAGTATGCATCATGTTTTTGTATAAAATTAATTTACAGTTCAACTAGGGCCACCAGAAACAATAAAATTGTTCTCTCATTCATCAAAGTGGCACCTTTCTATTTCTGACATAAAAGTTATAATTGATGTGGATATAGTAAATATACAGTGCATGCCATTTCTGACAGCCTAGAAAATTATTCACAAAAGTGAGCCTTTTGTGTGAAACATGGTGTTTTAATTAGTTTTACTGAAATACCTAACATGTTTTACATATTAGGAGTGAAAGGACATAATAAAATATATCATAATTCAATCATTATTCGAAGTAACAAGATGGGAAATAGAAAAATGCTCACACTTCCATATGTTTAAGGAGAAAGGTCAATTGAAACATGTTGTGGCAATAATATAATAAGACATTGTCAATATGAGAACTGACTAATATGTTAATGTATGTTGCTAATCATATTAGTGTATGGAACAGACTAATCATATTAGTGTATGGTGCTTCCTTTTAGTGTACAATTTTAATGTACTTACCCAGAACATTTTATGTCAGCAAATCTAAAAAAAAAAAAAAGGAAAAGAAAAAAAAAGAAAACATGCTGCTTGTATATGTACTCAAACCCCTTCAGACTAGTACTTGGTAGTACCACCTTTTGCTGCAATAACAGATTTAGGTCTGTTGGGGTAAGTTGGTTGGAAGTTGTTTGTTGACTGCAATTTTCAAACAATGCAACTGGACCTGGCCACTGTAGAACATTCACCTTTTTTTTAACCACTTCTGCATTGCTTTGGCCTTGTATTTGGGACCATTGTCCTGCTGAATGGTGAGGTTTCTCTCAAGCTTTAGAAGACTATATCAGGTTCTCTTGTAATATCCCCTGTATTTTGCTCCATCTATTCTCTCTTCAATTTTTACAAGATGATCATGTTCTGGGGATGAAAAGTGCATCCAGAGCATGATACTACCACCACCATATTTCACAGTAGGGATCGTGATAATCGTCCGGTACCTTCTGTCCATTCTCAGCTACTGTATTCTGTAAGTCTTTCAGAGTGACTCAAAATGTCTCACTGTGGCTTCCCTCACTAGTCTCTATCTTGTTCGTGTGCTTGTTTTTGAGTTTTGAGGGACAGCCTTGTCTAAGTAGTGATTGGGCTGTGTGATGCAGCTTCTACTTCCTCACTATTGATCTAACAGTGCTTACTGGGATGTACAACCTCTTGATTGTACATCAGATATGATTTTGATACCCTATTCCTAAGTTAATAAATTCTATTACCTTATCTTTAACTTCCTTAGAATGCTATTTAGTCTTCATTTTCACTCCTTTCTTTCAGACATACAGTCTCTGAAATGGCAGTTCAACAGAGGTGGTTTTTATTCAGAAAATGGGAACTGTTTTAATATTTCACAGGTGAAGGCCAATTATAAGACAATTGGATCCTCATTAAGACAATATCGTTCATCTGGAGCTTCTGGAACCTGGGGGGTGAATACTTATGCAAGCACCATTTTTCAGTTTTTGTTTTTTTTTTAAATACTTGATGATCAGTAATTAATTTTGACTTTGAAAATTGTATTGTAAGAGAACATGAGTTTGCAATAGAAATACTGACAGGAAGAACATGTATGTGTATTTAAAATGTTATTCAGACAAATCTGATACATTCCAGGAGGTTAAATACTTTTGCAAGCCATTGTATACATGATGAGAAATATTGCATATTTTTAGTAAATTAGGGCCTAAAAGTTTAAATTCTGTGACAAACCTACAGGCTATATAATATAAATACAATATTTTGTGATGACTAGTAGATAATTTATAGACTAGCAACCCATCCCTCTTGCTTTCATTTTATTTTCATAGTCCAGTTTATAGTCCATTATATGTAGCACATCGTCTTTAAACTATCAACCCATCTCCGTTACTAGTTCTTGTGGACTCTATTGATATTGATACATTTTGTGACATTACTGAAAGATAAATAAGCATCATTTGATATGTTGAGAATCAGTTAATAAGCTGGTTCAAGACTGACTATACAGATGTGGAATGACAAATCAAAGCAGTCAGTGAAATCAGTGACAAATGTAATGAACTCTTTTTAATTCTTTTAGTCCCTTATTTTATGGCTCACTTGTCTGTGAAGTCAGTGCAACCTCTTCCATTAGAATAAAAACGATCTCATTTGCAAGAATATTTCTTCTGATATAAATTGGGACTGTACACTTTAAGGAAGCCAGTGTATTAATTGAAATATAAATACCATAGGACCACAGGATTATTTTATAACTTTTATAAGTATTGTCACATGCAGATAAGATATTTATTAACAGTGATATTATATTTATTTAACTGAGTCAGTGCTAAAATATGCTGCAGCATATACTGTACTTTTGTAGGGCTGAAATACCAGTCTGTATCATTTGAAACATGTCATGTTGAATGCATTTAAACATGTATCACAGCTCACCAGAGGGGCTTTTGGTTGAAAATGCCCCATCACCAGTCAGAATAGTGAACAGTCTTTACTTTACAGTGATGAACACCGAATACTTCTTTATTTAGTTGCTTGTTTCCTTGTTTATTTGTTTGTTTACTTATTATAGTCTTCACTGGCTTATGTAGTAATACTCACTAATCTTCCATAATGTTGTAATCTTGGAAATTACACAATTTCAAAAACAAGTTTCAATTATTTTCCTTCTGCCGTGAACCTGAAAGCAGAATTTAGCAGGCAATGGTATCATAGATGGAGATGTTTGGGGCTGAAAAAAGATCTGTCTGGCCAAAGATCTGTCATAAACCAATAACCCAGTTTGGGCAGAGGTAATATCTGCTCAGTATAAGCCTGGAACCCAGCCTGCCCTCAACATCTGCTCAGAGGAAGGGCTACAGGCTGGATGCTAATCATTTTGGCATGTTTGTCTTTAAAAGTTATGGGCTTCAGAGGAAGTGGGGGATCGCTGAAGCAAACGGCACCCTTTTTTTAGTTTTATTCTCTTCACCTCTTATTCTCTCTCTTCCATTCACCTTTTTGTTCAATGATCCCATACACACCTCAAAACTTTGGAGAGCTTCTACAAAAGATGGGAAGCTGTGCTGTCAGTAATGGAATGGCCTGCCCAGTCAACCAACCCTAACTCCAAACTTAACCTTGAATTTAACCTGGATGCATCAGAATTTCCTTCAACTAAAAAAAAGACAAGACTGAGCTAAGCATATTAGGCAGCAAGAAAGAAAATTCTGAATGCTAAAATCTAAAGATCAAATCAGAAACCTTGATGACCTTATTGACTCATATATTTTCAGTAGTTTTCAGTGGCCACATCAAAGCAATCACTAAATCTATCATCTCAATAACATAGCCACTGCAATGGCCAACAGTAGCAAGTGACAAGACATTTTGGTGGGCCAGCCTCAAACAAAATTAAGATGCTATCACTTTTGACTTATGATATATTCTACTATATAGCCTATAGCATAAGCCAATCATGTGGCAACAGTGCAATGAAATGTTTTTTTTTGTTTTTTTTTTTATCTTCAACTGTGCTTTTTTCGTGAACCTGTGCCCACTGTACCCCCAGATTCCTGTTCTTGGCTGACAGTGGTGACCTGATCTGGTCGTCTGCTGTTTGACATGTTGTGCTTTCTGAGATGCTTTTCTGCTCGCAACGGTTGTAAAGAGTGATTATTTGAGTTTCTTCCTGTCAGCTCGAACCAATCTGTCCATTCTACCCTGATCTCTCATGACCACAAGGCATTTCCATCCTCATAAATGCTGCTTACTGGATGTTTTTTATTTTGCGCAGCATTCTGTGTAAACTCTAGAGACTGCTCTGACGAAAATCCCAGAAGACTAACAGGTTCTGAAATTCTCAGACCAATCCATTGGTCAAAGTCACTGAGATCAAATTATTTCCTCATTCTGATGTTTGATGTGAACAGTAACTGAAGCTCTTGACCTGTATCTACATGAATTTATGCATTGCACTGCTGCCACATAAGGCACTGTAGAGGGTCTCCTGGGAAAACTGAAAAATGAATCAAATATAGCTTTCCAGATCTTCTCTTGAAAGACCAGACCACAGAATTATAATGTGGTGTGAAGTATTACAAATTATGCTATTTTTGTAAGAAATCGAGTTTTACACCCTCACAGCAAGTTGCAATGGACAGAGGACATAATAACATTGGTCAAAATCCTTTGCTGACAGATTTCTTAATATACTGGTACTCTGTTGTGTCTTGATCCAGTAGGGTGCAGTCAGATTCAACAAAGCAGCTCTGAAGTCTAGCTCAGGAAAAGAAACCCTGAGGCAATGCAGCAGACACGCATAACTCTAGCAATCTAATTGATCACAATCGCCCATGCCTGGGTCTAAAATAGCAAACAGAATGGCTACCCACCTGAGCCCATCTGTGGCTGTATCTGGACTGTTCAGATAGAGGCTGCTGAGGCCAGACGAGGGGGAAACACAAAGCAATCATTAGTTCATCTGACTGTCTTAAGTTGGCCAGGTCTGTTTGGATTAGACACATCTGTCATGGTTAGATCTGAAGTGCAGTATAACACACCTGACTGAACTAATCAAGAGCTTCTGAAACATCTGAATGTTAAAGGCAAGTGTGTCGTCTTAGGCTTTTCTACCAAAGGTTCCTAGAAATGCAATCCATCCACTATGAATGCTTAGCGTAATTTTGCCTTTGGAATAATCAATATTGACTGGTTTTGACACAACCTACTGTAAACCTTTTATGTTCGATGTCCACACTCATAGGCTTAAGGCTATTTTCAGAAACATATAAGACATAGATCACCTTCGAACCACACTAAAGTTATATGCAGCATTATCCTTTTTTAAATGAATTAATTTATTTGTTAAATGTCACATAAGATCTCTCATAACTTCCGACCTTAATTGCACAATTTTTGAGTAATTTAGGATTTTTCAAATTTGAATGGATTTTAAATTAAACTTGCTGTTCTGTCATATTTTAGACCTAAACAAAGTATTTTTCAGTGTTTATGCAAGTATTTTTCATATTTTGTATTTTTCTCCCCATTTTACGTCTCTGAAGTCCTTCTATGCCTGTTAACGTCAATTGTTTTTAGTGATTTTTAGAAAAGACTTTCCTGGCTCTGTGAATTACATAAAAAAGCAGATTTAGAAATTACTGCATGAGGCCAACCTCATCATTTATTCAACAGTTTCTCTCAGCTCTGGCAAGTAATCCTTTTGTGTCTTCCCGATCTGAAAGTGTGTTCTCTCACAAGTCTATCGCAGTAAATCTTATTTGATGCATATTTGATGTTTGTTTGTACTATCAGCTAGTATTATTCTGAAGTGCTAAGACATTTTTTTAAAACAAAAAGGGGGGTTACTCAATGCTTCCATTCCACCAGTTCAAACTAATATGCAATTTTTTTTTTTTAAAGTTTTACTTCTTCCCATATTCATATACCTACTAAACGTTAGTTACAATATAGCCATGAGCAATGCTAAAATAAGCCAAAGCCTTTTTTCTTTGCCTTTGAACAGCCTTCAAAGTACATTTTTATTAACTAATTAGTAATTTACTGGATTATTTAAGCATTAACAGTTCCTTTGAGGTGTGTAGCTGATGGAATTAGTGATAGCTACATGATATGACAGATGATTCCCCTCTGCTGGCCTTGCGTGCTGCTTAGCACCTTCACTTATTGCTGTCTCATTGTGGATGAATATTCATACAGCTTGTTACCAACAATAGAACATTAGTTCTGGTTGCTGGGAGAGGATGTTGAGCTAAACAGCTCCAGGCACACTGTCCCATGCTTCAAAGCTAGACTTTTTAGAGCAGCCTGATATATAGCCTCATGCTGATTACTCCATTTAAAGCCTCATTTTGCAGCTTGCATAAACCGTGTGTGTCCCACTCGGCATGGTGTTGAGACTGTGATTATTCCTCCAAGCTCCTGCCATCCGCCAGCAGCTCCAACTGGCTTCTTGGCCCTCTGTTGAGCTCTGGCGTGCCACTGCCTACAGACCTGCTAGCACTAATGTATTTTAGTTTTGTGCTAAGCACTTCACAGATTTGTTTGTTCCATATTTCTGAAGATATGTTGCAAAGGGTAAAGAATGCTCATCAGCAAAACCATTTTGTAAGCTATTTGGCTATTGCCCAGTTACTGTGCAGGTCCCTTTTCAGCTGACTGAAATATACTAAAGTGCTACAGTATTACAGAATTAAACACTGTTTAGCTTCAGCTTCACTGCTTCATTACTGTCTATTGCTATAGATGTAAATGTGGGATTGTGAAACTCTTGTGGGATCAGGGAGATGATTATGAGAGTGGTTACACTCTCATAAAAAAAGTACCTCTCTGTACATTTCCTTGTCTTTTGTATCTGTAGTATGTATCTTCTAATGTGGTGTATTTAAGGAACATAACTTCACCTGAACAACCACTCTTGTTACCATAGCTGGCTTTTTGAGTAATAATTTACAAGCTATACGATGTACCCCTAAGACTCCACCACAGTGAAAACAAAAATTGCAGTGTAGTTTCTGAAAGGTATTTGGTTTAAGTATTGGTTTAAGACCCAGCTATTTATGGCTACCATTTAATCGTTTCATTTACCTGTGTAACAGTGTCAATTACAAAGCATATGTTTCAGTATGACTCTAAACAGCAATTTTAGGCCATTGGCTTGTAATTACTTGTTGCGGATTTGGCCATGCAGCAGTTAGTCCAGCAATAACACGTTGCTTGGTTGCCTAGTGAATAAATTGGAGCAGGTTTTCCCTTAAATGGTGCACCTGCAGATGTGCAATGAGGAAGGCTTACAGCAGACATTTTGTGGTATGCTTGTATATGTTGGAATGGCCTAATGTAGGCATGGCCTAAACCAGAAAGTGCTGGGAAAAGAAGTAATTTTTCATTAACACAATGTACATTGACAATTAAATTATTAACTCGCAATTTATAAAAGGTTTTTGGAGACCCCAGCAGAGATACGCTGTCCTGTGCAGAGCACATGGATCGGCTGCACTGCTAGGAAGTGACATCCCTTCTGTACATGTTGGCAACAATCATCCTTTTATGATTTAGAGGCTAGTTATAATGATAACTTGCTCTACAACAATCCTGCTGAAGTTCCCCATGGCTATATATTTGGTCCCCTAATTTATTAGTTGAAAGATAAAAGTTCACTTGGCCGAGGACACAGCCCTGAGGAACCTCAGCACATTCCCAGGCTTACTTCAACTAGGTCAGGAGATTACAATATTTTCTCACAAGCCATCTTGACAACTTTAGTCTGCTCTCAAATCTCAGAAAAGTAATAGGGTTTTATTTAAATTGTCCAGTGAAGAGCACAGCTTTGGCACTCTCATAACCGAACTCCGTGAAGGAGATGCACTTTGTTCAAAATAACCTTTTATGAACCATCAGACCACCAGAAGAGTATTATTACATGTAGGGGTTATTACAGAAAATGTTCTGTGCTGCATTTTGTCTGATGTTGTGTAGTATCAACTGATACAAGATGGCTCCTAACAAATGCTTGAGTAATAGACTCTGGCAAGCCATTGTGCTTCAAAACATCAAGGTCAGGTCTTCAGGGGGATGAAGAGTGGAGTGGGCAATGTGGCGCTGCATCTAATGCCTCTAATCTTCTATGTGGATCTGTCTTTGTTGTGCTATTCTGCATGGCTAGTACAAAGGATATAAAGGAACAGATGGAGTGGAAAAAGAGCTGTCATTTTGTGGGTTTTTCAAGGCAACCTCAGCTTTCAACACAAGCCTTGGATGTGTTTTGCTTTTTTTTTTTATTTATTATTTTTTTTATTCATTTGTTTATTTTCCTAGGCTCCTGGTTTGTCACTGCCTGATATTTATGCCACTCTACAGCAATCAGTATAATCTATTTACTTGCCTTAGTGCATGTATATGATCATGTGTATAGTTTGCGGCATACTAATGACTTATTGAACTTGGTTCCTGATGGTATCTCAGTGATTCCTTACGTACTAGAGGATGCATCCTAGTGGAGATCTTTAGCATAAATGAATACAATAGTTTACATTTCAGATTACGAAAACATTCATTGAAGCTACATGATCCTTCAGAGGCCAGACCCCTGATATGTATGGGAGGGTATGGTTCTGATTGGAGTACATATCTGTTGTGCTGCTGTGACCCTTGAAATGGAAAGGATATTTCATAATGAGCCCTCTTTAGGCTGTAGAAGCTACTGAAGTGTCATTGAACAAGGAAAGGGTGTATGCTATTGAATAGTGAGGCTTAATGTGTTACTGCTATGAGAAACATGTTTCAAATACCCCTTCGGAATCCATTATCTATGCAGTAGCATAACCTGAAAGGTCCTCAGTCATATTTGAAATGGCTCATGTGTTTTTTTTTTCTGTCTGCATATGTTTTAAATCCAGAGTGCTCGTTTCCTCTCCGAGGCCTTTTTCCCCTTCGAGTCATCATTGACAGAGACCTTGGACCCCGAATTCAGACTTCACGAGACAGTTGCAAAGGTATGTTTATCCACAGAATTCCAAATCGAGCGACTCTTTAATTATTCATCTGTTTGTCAGATTGCTCTTGAGTGGTGGGTATTAAGAATTGTCTGCATAGTTGGAAAATGTAGTTTAGGTGAAGAGCATAACCTAAATGTGACATGAGGACAGGTAGTGTGTGTTTGTGGGGGTGTGTGGTGTGAAAGTTTGGCTTGCTGACAAGCCGTTTGCCCCACTTCTACTTAAAACTGAAACTTTCACATTTCTCCTGTTTATGAATCTTAAAAATGTGCCCCATGCATTGCTGTGACTCATTCATTTCCGTGCAGAGTATTTCTTTGTCAAAGTGTTCCCCATAACTCAATGATAGTCTCAGACTCTTATATAGTTTTGGATCAAATGTGTTAAATGATGATGCATGTGGTTAAATATATAAGACTTTCTGTTTCTCACCTTGGAAGACTTATTTTTCTTTTCACTTCACTACATGTCTCAAAGTAGTACACAGCGAAATGTGTCACTTTAGAACAGAAGCTTAAAGGCAGTGCGCTGTGTTTTTCTTCACTCTAACATACCCAGCAAACAACAGTGTTCCTCTAGACACAGCGATCATGATGGATGAGCATAATTCATTCTTCACATAAATGCGCATAGTAAAAAAGGTACTTTCAAGCAGTATATCAATAAACTCAACAGCTAGGGTTTAGCTTCGAAACCAGGTTTTAGCTGATCTTTTATTTGTGACTTAAAGTACACAGGAGCATTTGTCACAATTTCATAGATATGTATTCACACACTGTCATGAACTCCTCCTCTTGGCACACATCGCGGTTCCCAAAACGTGTCTTGTGCTTTGTTCTGAGTTCTACATGTGCTTTTATTTATTACACACCACATCTGCCTTTGTTTCTGTTTTAGTCCTGTCTCTACCCCCGTCTTGTCATTGGTCTGTTACCCGATTGTGTTCACCTGAACTGTGTTTGGTTTTTGATTAGTGTATATACCCTGCGTCTGTGGTTCAGGTTCAGTGTAAAGTCTCAACAATAGTATCTTATGTCACCAAGCCATAGTCTCTGTGTATACTTGTTCTAGTTCTCTTTGCCTTTGACCTGTGCCTGTGTACTTTGCTTATGAATAATTTAGTGTATTGGTGTAGTGAGAGCACAAAGACCAGCAGGTGGCTCGTGGCTGCATATCTGCAGCATTGCTTTATTAAAATCAATTCCTTACCCTTCTTGTCTCCAAACACAGTGATTGCTTGGATAAAGGATGGTCCCTGACAGCCCATTTTTCATACTCACTGCTTTTTGTTTTTAAAAAAAAAAATTCATTTAGACTGAATAACATGCCATTTGAAGTTTGCCAGAATAAAAATTAGGGACTGAAAATCTAAATGCCCTTATAACTCTTATGATCACACCAGTACATTCACTTATGTAACTGATTTTATGGTTTAGTGCAGGGGTGTTCAAGTAAAATTTGTAAAAGTTGAGTTACATAAAATTCCTTGCTTATGAAGGTCTGGATAAGAAACTAACATAAAAGAAAGACAACAACAGTTACCTTTTAATGCTTACCTATTAATGATTAGTTTATGATTATAAGTAAGTGAATTGGAAGTGGTTATCTTTTATTTTAAAGTGCCGCTTCATGTTACCACTTTGGACTAGTGTCATGGACTCTGATCACTGAAATGCATACTTTGAAATGAATAAAGATACTGAAACTGCATTATTAAACTTTCAACATTCTGCTATATTTCAATATTATATTATATATTCTCTAATCAAATCAGAGAGGGTCTCACCCTTTTCTTAGCTAATATCTTTAGCCTTGTAGTGAGTCTCTGATCTGATGAGCTGCCCACAGCTAAATAATTTCCATAAATGCAGGTGATTGGCTGCAACAGAGGATCTACTACAGAAGCCAAGATGATTCATGTTTAGAAAACTAGAGTTGCTGAACTACAGACTGCTATAGTATTTTTTTGAATACTTAGTGCACTTAAATACTTTGCTGGGTCCGCATCCAGACGGTGGTACACCAGTTGGCGACAGCTGTTTTAGTTTCATTTTCTTTCTGAGCTATTTTGGTTTTATTGTTGCTTAATGTTCAAGCAAATTTCTTTATTGGTATGGCATTAAATAGAAGCAGGCTTCAGTTTGATTTGGAATTCAAGAGGTAAAGCTGGAAGTGTCAAAATATCAGCACAGAAGGACTGAAAAACTTTCCAGAATAAAAAGAGAGCGAGTTCTCAGACACACACACACACACACACACACACACACACACACAAAGGCTGGGTTGTGTTTCTGAGCCAAGTCTTGTGGTCCTGTGGGACTATACCAAATGGGACACTCAGAGAGCAAAGAAAGAAAAATTTCATGAAACATTCAAAGAACCAAGAGAGGATTTACAGTGCACATCTGTTTAAAAGATGTCTCAAATTTAGAATTCCCAATTTTTTTTTTTAAAGAAAATTTAGAATTCATTTACATTTTACATAACCAGTAGGGTTCGGAAAATGTGAGTTATGTAGATGGCATAATCAGGAGCAGGAGATCTATTCATTCATATAATAAGCAATGTTTTATTGCAGAGTGGGCGCGCGTGTGTGTGTCTCGTGAGTTACATTATGGGATTTGTTTATGTATGCAGAAGTTTTTGTTGATGTACAAAATCATGCCTGCAGTCTCACACAGGGACACAGAGCACACAGAGACAATATTTCAGAAATAACACATGATTCATAGCTCTAACATGGATGTTGTGCACTATAAGCATAAGCATATTTCCCATGTGCTCAGTCCATAGCTTTGTGCTCATACCTACTTTATTCTCAAGGGTCCCTTGTGCAAATTTGCACATTTAGACCAACAGATGATTTCTTTACAGAAATCAGATTCATTTACAAAATACAATGTAAGTGTGTTTCCGAGTCTGTCTTATACTGTATGTCTGTAACATAGCAAAACAGATCAAAAACGAGCACTTATCTACCCTTTTACCTTTCCCTACCCATTGCTTTTTTTTTGTAATGTTGAGGTTTGCGTGAAGGAACGTAAAAAGCAGCTAGGTTTTATCCATTTTTAAAAAATCACTAAAACCTGTGATAACTACTGTTAGCCTTTCAGCCTTGTGGTCATTTTTTTAACTGGGTCATGAAGGGTAAGGAGAAAAAAAAAATCAGCAGCCCCTGTGTAAAAGGCAGCTATGTTTTATCCATTTTATCAGGAAATCAGTGTGATAACTATTAGCTTTGAGAAGAGCTCTGGATAAGTACAGAAGTTGTAGTTTTGATTTAGCATCTCATTATTTTGAATTAATAAGTTATTATTATTATTACAATTTTTTCTTCTGTCGTTTGTGGAAATTATTCCGTATTAACATGTCAATAGCATCCATAATATATATATATATATATATATATATATATATATATATATATATATATATATATATATATATATATTTATACAGGTGCACAATAATGTGCAAGAGCCTGAGTTTACTATCCGGAAATTGCTAATGTATTTTTTTATGAATAATTTTTACAAAATCTAAATTGTATCTAGATACTAAAAAGTATCTCTATTTATACTACTTTAACTAAGGGTTGTGTTTATAGAGCTACACAACACCTGTAAAGCTTTTAAACCTACATAAACATTTATAAAGTCTTATTCCAATAGGCATACAAAGTAAAAACTGCTTTCATCAGTTTTCACGTCAAGTTGATGTAACACCCAAGTCAGGTGACATACATCTTTGTTGTTGTTAAAGGTGCAAGATGTAAGATTTCTAGCTGTTTGTCAGCAATTTTGTGCTTTATTGTGATCTTGCAGTGCTGTGTTTGTACCTCATCACAGGTGCTGCAGTCTAACCATGCTCATTCATTAAGGGCAGAACACAGCACAAAGCCAATAGTAGCGAGCTAGCCAGCTAATCAGGCCTTTGGCTGTATTTATTTCTGGCATAATGACATAGGAGCTGGTTTTGGTGATTTGGCCTATGACGTGTGTGTCCAAATTATCCTGCCAATTCATGCCTGTAGAGTAACAGTAATTACTGTGAATTTCTTTTACAAGGTTGTCAGGGTGACTCACAGCAGCTCAGGAACATTAGGTTTTAGAGTATTTCTTCTCTTAGACTCAATAAATGTGTTTTTCTTCCATTTTATCCAAAGGACTCCTAGACACTGTAGCTCTAATCTGTATTGTTACACTTTCATACAACGTAATTGTTAGAACATAATGACAACTGATTTTATAGCTCTGTGTACTTCTGGTAGGTCAGAGGTTATAATGGTGGTAATGCCAAATATCAGTGCCAAAAATAGACTCTAATTAGAGCAAATATACATTATGCTGTCTTGTAAGCTGCCACTTAATGCAATCTTATAAGCAGATATAAGAAATACACTTTGCTTAAGGGCCAGATATAATATACAGTATATCAACCACATTGAAAATCTGGGATTTTCCCGCTTAAAACTAGAAAGTTTAAAATTTTCCAAAGTTTAAAACAAAGAAAAGAAATGTTCAATACCTTGATTATTCAATATTCTATATTCTGCACTATTTCTAGGTCAGTATTTAATTTTAAGCAAATTTGTGATATTGACCATATATGATATTTCCTTGAGACTTATCCCTTCCATTGAAGCATGGGTTCAGATGACAAATTGATGGATTTGATCTAAAATGAATCATAAGGTTTTACACAAACTTGTGGAGTCATGAACAGCTCATGTAGGTGTTGTGTAGTAGAGGTGTGCATTGGGACTGTGATCCTGTGGGACCCAAATAAAAAAAAAAGTCACGGTAGTGGGCAGTTCTTACTTTCATGTGGATAGTAAGTTATGAAGCTCTTGTGAAAAAGAAATGCCATGTTCATTAACATGAAAGCATATTGGGTGCTCAAACCGTGCTGCATGACATGTTTACAGCATTCATTAATTCATCCTTAGTAACTGCTTTATCACAATCGGGGCTGCTTTGGTTTAATTTACTAATTATTTTATTTTATATATTTTTTTAGAAAGTAGACTAGTTATATTTGGTAGAAAATATTGCATGCAGGTGCAAACAAAAATAATCACTGCGGAAGCAGGCGGCATTGGTCAAACTTGCTGGCCGAGAGGACGGGTTCATCTTAATTCCATCAGGAGTGTGTGGATGTGAGAATAAAACCAGTCCCATGCTCACCTGTAATAAGTAACCCTATGAAGACTACCCTTAAGTCAGTGGTCCTCAAAGTGGAGTCTGGGGATCCCCAGGGATCCATAAAGCATAGCCAGGGGATCTGATTTTATTCATTTCAGTACAGTGGTAGAAATCACAATCCATCTTTATCAAAGATTTTGTGTGTGTGTGTGTGTGTGTGTCACTTGAATTGAATGGGTTTAATCCAAATCTCAATAACTCAAAAAACAAGTTGGCCTATAAATAATGTGTGAACCTAATGTGTTCTGTTGGTGGACAATTCAGGAAAAACATTTCTGACTGCAAAATGTTTGTGATGCCCCATAATTTTTTTCACGTGGTAAAACCTGTATGCTCTTTAAATATAGTGTTTGTTTCTGTTGTTTCTTAGCACCCAACATCTGACATTACTTCAATTATAAAATTCCTCTATTGGATAAATAATGTTATACTGATATACTGCTTTTGACTTATATTTGTGAAAAAGTATGCAGTCTGTAATCTATACATTTTTTTTTTTGTTTGTTTCATAAACAGATGATAGTTCTTTGATGTTTAGTATCTACTAGAGGCAGTGTTAGCATATGAAAATTCTCAGTGTGGTAATAAGTTAGAAAAAAATAGCTCCAACTTGCATCTTAATGTGGGATGAAACTGGGATAATGGCTAATAATAAACACTAAAACTTCGTTACATTATAGATTCATCTTACATTATAGATAAATCTTACAAGTCACCTGAAGCCATTGTGTTAAATAAAGATAAAATGATGAGAAATGGCTGCACAACCTGTACAGCTCCCCAGCCCCAATGCTGATACAAATGAATTCCCTGAGCTGACACTAGAGCTGTATAAGTCTGCCTTACCCATTCCTCCAGGTCTCTGAGGACTTCACCCACAGGCCACTTTCTCTTTTCTTCAGGCTGTTTGAGCCAGGGGAGTTTTCACCCAGACTTTCCGCACTCATTTTTCACCGGGCTTTTCGGGCCGCAGCTGGGGAGAGGTAGCAGTCAGCTCAGCACCACTGCTTCATAGAGTACAACGTGTGTTTGAGTTGGCTCCCCTCAAGACTGTTCTTTATGCTGGCATCTATCATATCAATGACAAAACATGCACATACACACTCAATCACTCCTACCAACTACAGTCCCTATAGTGTATGCCCAAGACCTCTGGGACGAATAGTCCTAGAGAAGATACTGATTTTTTTTGGTATCAGAGGAAGGTTTAACAGTATTATTTTTTTTTTTTTTTGCCTCATTTCTTGTCCTTGATGATTCCTTCTTAAAAAAGGGTTGTAGGTCAGTGTACATTGTATTCATACATGAAAATGGGAGAACAAGGAAACCATTTTTTGTTTTGTTTTGTTTTGCTTGACAGGCAACATAGGAAATTAATTATTTTTTCCATAAAATTATTTTTAAAAATGAAAAAAAATGACTCATCTTTAATTGTTTTGACTTGTTTCACAACATAAAGTCTAGGAATTAAATATTCATGAATCTTAATATGAAAAAAAAAATGCCCACTGCAGGACATTCAACATAAAGAGTCAACCTACAAGCAGGCTATTCTACAGGCTATTCTCAAGTTAAGATGTGTGCTCTGGAACTTTGTCCTGTTCTCATAAAAATGTCATCAGTATATGCAGAAATACATTTTGTTCTTTTGGGGGAATTTTCTAATATTCTTTTTGTAGCAAGTGGAAAAATCTCTCTCTCAAGAGACACACAACAGTCTCTAGAGCATCCAGTGAGTGACAATTCTGCAGGCAGGAATGCCTTATTGATGGTAGAGATCAGAGGAAAGTGGTCAAAGCTGATAGGAAGTTCACACAAACTCAAATAATGGTTTGCAGAAAAGCATCTCAGAATGGATAATGCATAACCTTAAGGCATATGAGCTACAACAGCAGAAGCCCTCATCAGGTTCCACTTCTGTCAACAGGAATTTGAAGCTACATTGGCTACAGGCTCACAAAACTGAAGAGCTGAAGATTAGAAAAACATTGCCTGGGTTTTTTTTTTTTTCCAGTGAAAATGTCACTGCTGCACTGTACACGTTCAGTTCTTAAAAGAAATGAGAGGAGCCAATTTGATTAGGTATCACAGAAGTGCACCTAACCATACCTCTTGTTATTCATTCAAACTCAGCCCCTTTTTACATATGCACCACATTACTAATTGCTTTGAGGATCATGAACATACCATGCATATACAACTTTACAATCGTAAACCCTAAGACTAAAAAAATAAAAAAATTTCAAATTAACTCTGCTGTGCGTGTAAAAGAAGGGAGAACCGCCATGCTCACTGAAACAGAAAAAACGATAACACCGCTTCAGAACATGTGCTGAGCCATGATGTGTTTTAAATTGACAGAAGCTTTTTTAATGAACCTGTCAGCAATCAGTCAGCCAGGAAGATCAGGAAGCGAAGAGCTGCTGTAAAGAACTGAATATACACTGGTGGTGGAGGTGCAGGGAGGAGGGGGTAAAGTGTCAGACAGAAAGAAACAGCTGGAGAGCAGAGTGACGGATTTGTTTTGCCCTGTGATAATACAGTGACACAACAAAGGATGAATTAACCGAGCTTGGATTTTCTGGTGAATCTATTTTCACAGGACTGAGAAACTAATGGTTGACAAACGAGTGTAGCTTTATCCAAGTGGCAGCAAGAGTAGCTGAGAGTCTAGCTACCATTAAAACCTGACCTGACCTGAGATATCTTAAATAGATTCTTGGGCTCAAGGTAAACACATTTAGAGCCCATTTGTGGTATTGGTACAGACAGTACGGTGAACTGAAGAAGCTAAGCAGTAATGTCATACAACTCTAGATTAGCAAAGATGCAACAATACAAAACTAATACATACAGTAAATGATATTTATATTGTATTCAAATCAAGTGCCACTTGCCTAGGAGCAAAATAAAATAAACTATGTTTAGCACCACAGTTTGCACCACAGTTGGTACCACTGTCACCAATACTATTGTAAATTAAAACAATATTTCTACTGATAACAAATTTAATCTAAGGCAAATATTCTGTTTGTTTTGCAGTGTCAAAAATATACAAAATATTCAACTAAATGAAACTAAATTAAAAATGTCTTGTAGGCCATAATTGAATTGCAACAAGAAAAGAGCTCATCTCTGTTATTCTACTAGGAGCAAAAATAGATCAGTAAACTTAGCTACTGAAAAAAATATGCTAACAATATGTAATTATTCAGTAGCAAGCTATACCTATGACATATAATCCCAATTAAGCCTATTTTGGGTCCAGGTTGTAACACTACAAAATGTGGAAACGTTCAAGGGGGATTCAATGAATTTGGTAATGAATTACAGTGTGCTCATCTGTTTCTTAGGTCATACATGTTCAATCTGTTTGTGTGTTCAGAATGTACATTTTAGATACTTTTTTTTTTTTGTTTGTTTGTTTTTTGATGTTGGACTAAGAATGGCCCCACATGGACGGCTTAAAGGTCACCGTGAGATTACTGTGGATGGTACCACATAGAATCCATAAAGATGGCTGTGGATGTTGTTCCTTGGTGCTTTAGAACTGCAATTGCTAAGAACAATTTGCACTCTGCAAGTCTCCATCGTTGAACAGTTTATAATTTCAGTTCGATACAATAGACTTTAAGTTATAACTTTAATGAATTCAGAAATGACTATGATGCTCATACTCATGAGTTCCTGTTAACACAATTGCATTTTCGACTATATACTATACAGTTATAGAATGAGAAATGATTTATAATCACACTATCTGGTGTCACCCAAATGATGACGTGTTTCCTTTAGAGGCTTAAGGTTTCTTCTTCATGTCATCTCAGGGAGTTTTTCCTTGCCACTGTCACCTCTGACTTGATCATTAGGGATAAATTTCTAAATTTAAAACTTATATACGGGATTTATATATTTTTGTAAAGCTGCTTTGTGAAAGTGTCCACTGTTAATAGTATTATACAAATAAAAATAACTGAATTAAATTGAATGAGTGTGACCTATTACATCAAATGAGACTGACACCTTGGTACAGAGAGTATTTAAAATGGAGCATGAATCACATTTCTGATAACGTATCACTTCTACTGCCGGTGGAATTGTTGAAGTTAATGCATTTTAGCTTTTTAGTGACTGAAAGGACTCTGTGCATTCTTGCAGTTGTATAAAATGTCTAAAATAAACTTGTCATTAGGATAGAGAAGACTTTCTTGTAAAAGCTCTTTTCTGTCATATTAGTCTGAATGATAAGCACATAATTTCACAATAATTGCTTTTGCACTTAGATAGCTTTTGACATATCAGGCCAAGTAAATGCTTTCAAGTGGTCTTCAATTAAAACAAAGAAGATGTTTGAGATGTTGGACTTGTGGTTATACAAATAAGTTACACAGATGCTGACATTTTTACTATAGGCTGGTAGACCTTAGAGCTAGAGGTTGTGGTTTCTATGTCTGTTTTGCTTTTCTTATCTATAATAAATAGAAGATACATTATCAATCTTGTATGTATCTTTCTTTCTCTGTATCTCTCTCTTTCACTGGAACAGAATTTGGTGAGCTACTTGGGGGGGGGGGGGTGTTTGTTAACTCATTAATACCTTAAACACTTATTCTCCTGCTGGGAATGTGTCAAAGTCCATGAAGGAGATTTAATCACAGAAGGCAAAGTGCCATGTCGATTCTTCAACCTGAGGCAGATTTGGCTGTGCTCTTTCTCTCCGGCATTGCTGTCAGCCCGAGTTGCAGTATGAGGTCGGTTCTGCAGATGTGCCTCTGTCCCAATGGGGCAGAAGGACTAAAACTGGGAACCATAGAATAAGTAATATTTTACTGAAAGAGCCTTGTGCAAGGCAGATAAGCCAAATTCTGAAGAACATATTAAAGATTTTTTTCTATGATTAACCAATTTATACATATACAGTAGATTTGAGTTGAATTTTTCACAAACCCCTATTATGAGGCTCATGGCCATAACTAGCTATGAGGACACCAAGGTCCAGACCTCATTAGTTTTGGAAGGGTTTTTTGTTCCCTCTCACACAGCTTAGCTCCAGTTGTCAAATATAATATGGAAATACTTAAATTGACTGTTTTATGTATTAAGCCAATAAAAAATTAAACAGTCTAACTGGAATCAGAGCAGATTATGGAAGAATATAAGGATAAAATAACAGAGATTAGAAAATAGTAATCAATGTCATACACATTCGGCATTGCTGCATATTTCTGCATTTCTAAATATGACTCCTCGCTTAAGAAATGGCATCTCATACTCGCAATTTTTGAACTAAAAGCTAGTTCTGAAGATCACTCTTGGATGTGTGACTTTACCAGATATTATTATACATGCTAAATCGTGGATGCTAGATGCTAACAGGACCAGTGCCCTTGAAATCACTCCCTCGAGGACACAGTGAAAGTAGGATGTTGGCAACTAAGTTCTCTGAGTACTACACACTGCCAAATTGGGTTGCTAATGAATAGTGGTAGATTGAGGTCATAGTGGAAATTTAAATATACAAAATTGATCTTGACTAGGTAAGCGAGCAGCAATATAGTTTGAGACCAAACATCACAAAAAATGTAACATAAAAAATAGGATTATAACTAAAATAACAGACAGAGAGACAGATAGATCAGCTTGCCAGATCTGGGCTGCTGTCTGTGTTGTCCACTGTGGGCATGTCAAAGGGTTCCCTTGACCTCAGAAATAGGGATGGCTGGTGTCTTAGTATAAATCAAGTCAAGTCAAGAAGGTGTTATTGTCATTCCTCTCATCACCTACAGATATACTGGGATAACATGAACAACATGAGACGTCCGGCAATAAGTAACATAGTGACAGTGTAAAATACAATAAATACAGACAAGGTCAGGTACAAACTATAAATAAATTACTAGTGGTAATTTGTACCATTCTTTATAAGATAAGGTCACATGAGCTTACTATACAGATGATAAAAACTCCAAGACATCTATTTCAAGCACAAAAGGGAGTTCAAGTTTAGCATGCTTTAGAATGGGAGCACTTACAATGTCTTCTCACTGCAGTTATGGCATACAAGTTCAGTACATAAGGTTCAGCTGAAAAATAAAAACAGTTTCTGATAAATAAATCTGCAGTAGAATTTAGCAAATCTTTGAAAGCCTGCTTCAGTTGCTCCAAAGCTAGTGGTACTAACTGAACACAATATTGGCACATAACAGTGATGATATTAAGCCCACATAATCTATGCATCTATGATCCTTACCATTCTTCGCCACATCCTGATAATGTAGCAGGAGACTGTCTGCTAGTGCCATGATGTTCTCATTCAATAAATACATTAATTTCTATTAAGATTTTATATGGAAGTTTCACTCTTGTAAGGAGAAGAAAGGACAGAACAGACTAATCACGTAAGATGTATTGTTATTGCCTGCTCCTTAGCGACCGCAATGGACATGGTATTATAAAGTGTCCTGATTTGCCATTGTAGAAACAGATTTGAAGATCTACTTGTCTCTACATTCGTCAGACGACAACTGAGTACACTCCGTTTTCATGGATTCCGGTTTCTGTGAATTGAATAATAAAAAAAAATCAGGGCCATGGTCAGCTGCTGGCCTTTTTTTTAATCTTAATTTTCATTCATGACCATCCATTCTTACCTTTGGGTGGGTGGTTAAACTTGTTCAGGAAATATGTCTAAATCTGCCCAGCAAATGTTTGCTGGGGTCATGCCAATTTCAAATCAAAGCCCTAACATATTTTGGAAGATGCATCAAACGTCTGGTAAAAAGCCAGTATAATGAATATCTTACTTGAGATCACTGTTTCATAAGCAGACACTTAAGGCCAGAAAAGTTGTTTTTTTGCAGGCAGGTTTGGCATTGTGATGCTGCAGTTGTACCCCATATTGTCTTACAAAAGATCCCTGAACTGCCAGTGACGCATAGAGAGGGTCTCACTATGAAGGGGCTAACGTGGACTCACCTGACTTTACTCTCATAAAGTCAAAGTGCCAAAAGACAGAGGTCAAACACTGGACAAAATTACAAAGTACTTTGGGGTGATAGAGTTTTAAAAGAGGGCATAACTTTTTCACAAATTCTACTTGAATACATTGCTTAGGTTCAATGGTTGTGGGAGATTTCTATTACAAATAGCAAGGACAGATAAAAAAAACAACATTGTCCACATCTCAGGAGGTTAGGTTTATTTTATACATTTATTATGTGTCCACCTGATATATGACTGTCCAAAATACACCTGAGACAGAGGTAAATAACAACAGATACAATTATTTATTGAGCCGGTCCATTTCCTGTTTACTAGCTATTAATATAGAACAAGACCCTACAGGCAAGTGTACCCAGCTAATTCTCATTTATCTGCTTCTTTGTCAGAGCTACTCTGGTAAGACTGAAACACAAAAAAGTGTTTGTTGATTGTGAATTTCACACTTGACTGTGCTTTCACATTGCCCATAACTGGCAAATGGATTTGCTATCAGAAAGATCTATGATCGTAATATGATAGTATATCTAATTTATTGGTAGTATATCTATCGCTTGATATTTATCATTATTTGTCCAATTAAATGCTCCCTAGAACGTATATGTTTGTTCCACCCTGCTAAGAGGTTTTGCTGTATTGTAGCAGCTTAACAGTTAACAGCAAACATGGTATGTCTCTGAGTTTTTAGTTATGCATTTTCCCCACACTCTCTTCTCACCTCTTCTCAAACTATCCCATGGTGGAAAATAAATTTCCACTATTTCAAAGAGGGTGGAATTTGTGCAAGTTCATGGTTATGTGACAAAACACTTTATTGAGGAGTGTTTTATCAACTTGGGGCTGCTCAACACCAGAATGTGTTGCTACCTCAGAAGGATTGAGTACGTGATTCTGTTTTTATACCCCGTCCAGGCTTTTCCATCAGTAAAAGAAAGTGATATTGTTATGCTTTAGACATCAGCCAGAGATTGGTTGCCAATATGAACACCTGGAACCTGCTGAATTAAGGTTTGATCTAACGGCCTAGACAAAAGTACATAGCAATAATGATAATGCTTTAGTTACAAGCCTACCACTCAGAAGCATCAGATCTGTCTCTCCATCACCATCAGTGTCACTGATGGTCAACCATGGCTCAGACATGTGCTGCAAAACTCAAAACACTCATGACATCTTATCATCTAGGATATCATCCTCGCCATCTATGGCAGCAGTGACAAATCCTCCATAGTCGAAAAAAGGCTCTCACTATACTCTTCACTGTTCTCCTTATTTAGCTAGTTTGCTAAGCTAGTATCAAGTTTGTTTAGATTCACCAGAGGTGTGCCATATCTCAAATGCTATTGGCTGTGTATAGCCAAGCCCTTCAACACACCATCAGTCTGACTTCCTGTTTCAGAATAAAAAAAACGTCAACATACAGAATCAAATCACCGCTCTCAAGCCATTTCATGGGGACTTTAAAAAAAAAAACAATAATAATTTGCTCAGACTGATTAGGTATTTTAATTTATAACAACAGACAAGACCTTAAAGACCTAGGGAGCCCTTCAAGTTTTCAAACCAGTCACTGGAGCAGTCATTCTGCCACCCCATTGCCTCCTCCTCCAACCCGACACACACCACTAGCAGAACAGGGGGAGTTTATCACAGCCTAATATATAACATGACGAGGTGTCATGGAGTAATTTTCCCTGACACTTCTGGGTTTAACTCAGTGTTTTGATGGCGGACTCTCCGACGTGCTCCTTTATCACCTGGCTCGCCCAACTGGCATCTCATTGTATGAGAGCTGACACGGCCCTGTCTGACACGCATTGTAATGGAGGAGTGTAATTTGTCCACAGATCGGAGGCTGTCCAGGCATCCCTCACTTGACTTCGTGTGTTCGTCCCAAGCGTGGCGAAGCCTCCCACCTCATCCATCACTGCTGGTGATTAAAAAGCCCTCTTGCTCTTCTGTTCAAAATTGAAAACTTAAAATTTAGACAAGATGACATGAGGGAGCTACCCTGGCATTTTTAAGGACAAATTGTCTTTTTGGGTGTATTTGTCTCAAGTGCTTTCAGTTTATTTCAGTATATTCTAACATCAGGATTTTCTTTCTTTCTTTCTCAATGCACTTAAACAATTTCTGACACTTTTTGAATTGATCAAAGGATGCCGTAAAGAAGTGTACACTGGCAGCAGGCACATAGTGAAATGAATCATTTGGGGTTATGCATGTTCAGTTGAAAAAAATTGGTGTGTGTGTATATTATTTATTCTTTTTTTTCCCGTTTGCTATCACTGAAACACCTTAATATATTGTATGTTTCTATTGAAATATTTGTGAGTTGTTTATCAATTCTGGTGCTAATATGTTGGGTGGTGCTGTATTTTTGTTGCATCACTATTGCTGTTACAGTAGTATTTAATAGGAGAAAATTTTTTCACCAATTTCAAACATAAGTGATAACAGTCAGATTCCACTGTTAGCTCCTGGAAGCAAAAGAGCAAGAGCTTCTTTTCTCACTCAGCATTTTTCAGCAACATTCCATGTCATAATAATGAGAAATACAGCATAGAAATAGTGGAGACAGCAAATGTTGGACTCAAAGTTACAGAATACAATTCAGCTATACAGCACAGAGACTCGACCTAGCTAGTTAGTGATCTACATGCTGACAAGCATGACAAACATGCAAGCTGTTGATGGCAGTTTTAAAATAAATGTTGAAGCTTTGCAACCTGATTTTTTTTGAGCAGAGTGAACAGATGAGGAGGTAAGAGAGCCTGACAGATTAAAGGACTAAAGCACCACTGCATCGCTCTCTTTAGGTAGAGATTAAGCAAGGGCTAATTCCCACTGAAACCATCATCATCATGTAGGTGAACAGCATTGTGGGTAAGGTAGGAAAACGTTAACCAAATTGAAAATAGACCAACATGTCAAGAATGAAGTTTAAATTTTAAAAGTGAGCTCAGAATTATATTATAAAATAAAATATAGATCCCATATGGAGTACTTTGACAATAATTTGCTGGGTTATTCCAGCATGTGGCTATTTTGGTTGAGTGTAAGGCGATTTTTTTTTCACACTTTTGCTATTTTCATGGTCATAAATTACTTCACTGTAATTCATGTCACATTCAAAACATTCAATGCACTGATCGTATATCTTGCTTTTCTATGAGCTATGATCACAAAAATAGAGCCCTATATATATTTTCACTTGATATCAGTTCTTGCAGTGAACTATTCATAATGAAGTTGTTATGCAAGAATGAGTCAAAGTAGCCTGGTCGAGGTTGGCTGAGTTTTTTACGAGTGTATAAATATTCAGGAGCTTGACTCTGTGGGAAAAAAAATGCTTCTATCCTTTTACTTTCTCAAAAATAAGCTATATAACCCTGTTAATTGTAACATTAAAATTTCTATTTTAATATGGTGCATGATACCTTGTTGACCTCATAAAATATATAGAAATACAATATGGCAATTCATTATTAAGGAAAGATAGCAGTACAGAAATTGCAGAAGAGTTTTGGCTGTACACGTATGGCTTGAGGGCTTCAACAGTTGTCAGCATATTAAGCTTATTGCTGTTGACAGCCAAGCTTGGCTTCAGCCCTGTTTACAGCTGAATTGCAGGAAATCGCTTTTTTTTTTCCCACCAAACCAAATGTTATTTTTAACCTTTTCCCATTTTAAGTGGCACCATGTAGTCATGTACATTATAGTTTGATGAGCATTAATGATCAGTGTATGTTTTTTTTCCTCTTATGGCGTATGAATTATTTCTAAGCATGGAAGCATGGAAACTTTGAACTCTTTATACACAAAATTGTATGTCTCTTTCCAATTATTTACTTCTTTGCTAGTCTAGCAGTAGACCCTGTTACATTTTTGAGGTCATCCAAAAACAAATTAAGAGAGAATTATATGCAATGCAATTATATACATGCCACAAATACAATCTTGACTTCAGAGTCTTTTATTGCTGTATGGGGAAAGCACCCATCTGCATTAATGATAATCACAGCACAACAAGCTGCTTAAATTTCCTATTGTTCTATTACATAAATTTGTTTCACTGCATCTGCAGCTAGTTCAAAATACTTCAGGTCGGCTACTTTTGGGTACTAAGAAGAGAGAACATATTACCCTGGTTTTAGCCATTCAGTGGCTTCCAGTGCATTTTATTATTAAGTATAAGGTTTTATTGTTTGTTTTTAAGCCCCAAATGGACTGGCTCCATCTTACAGACATGCTTTGTATGCCTACTGCCTCTAGACCAAACAGAAAGATGATCGAGTGTTTGTGATGACTATACCAAAGCTCTTGAACAGTGTACCATTTGACCTCAGACAGACCAGTACACTATGTCCCGTTTTTTTGTGCTTTATAAATAAATTAGACTTGAACTACTAAAATTAGTAAACTAGTAAAACTCCATCAATGGCATGACTGTTTCTAGACTACACTTTATTGAGCTTTTCAAGACTTTAGTCTTGGTATTAAAAGAAAAGAGATGGTCAAGCTATGTTTCTTATACATGTTTCTGAATACTTTATCAAGGGTGGTCAAATCAGTAGCTTGAGCACCCAGGACAATAAGATTGCATTTCCAGGCTGTTAGTTTTTTTATTCATAGCTGTGTTTTTTTTTTCTTCTTCTCTCGTTCAACAACCAGTAAAATTTTATTAAAAAAAACATACTCATTAGTGACTTTCACAAACCAAGTTTTTAATTGATATATTTTCATACAAAATGTGCTTAAAGGTTGCGAAATGCTGTAAATATAGCACAAGCTACTGTTTCTGAATTCCACCACCTGCACTACACACATTTTTTTCACACATTCTAATCAGGCTTTTACCAGTCTGATTAATTACATGCATGGATGATATACAATGTTTTCAGAATCAGGGACGCCCTGGCACTGACAAAGCTAAGTAAAATAAAGTGCAGAAAAAAACTGTTATATAATTCATCTGCTAGCAGAGCATGCATGTTAAGAAAAAAATACAGCCACTAGCCAGACTCAAATAACATCATTTATATGAGATGAGAAGAGAAAACCCCATAGCTCATGGCCAGACGACTTGTTGACTTTTTGTCAAGCATGCACACATGATGTGTCACATCAAATATTTTATCAGAAAAGTATAATGACACTGGCTGAGTTGTGTCCTATGCTGAAATTTACATACCTTATACACTATTTTGCGTTTGTATTAATGGACTTTACTAGCTAACTAGCTATTACATTTTGTTACCATTTTTTAACCTAGTCAAGTACATTTCTGGGCCTGCCAAAAAAATGGGACTGGTCAGCACCTTGGAGCTTTTACTTATCTGATTGCCTAGCTAATGAATTTATGATTTGTCCAACTGCTCTACGAATATGTGACAGCCATCTTGAGCTAGCTAGCAAGTAAGCAACAGTCTAGAGGGTAGACAAGAAATAGCTTCAAACAGGAATGATTAAAGCATTTTTTTTTAAATAGCAGTTTTCTTCATACCTGTCTATCCAGTGCAGGCATGAGTTTTGGCATCTAACTGCACCATCTCTGAATGTAGTCACCAAGCACAATGCTCTTCTCATCACACTCAGATTTTGTCACTGGACCATATGGTTCTCGCAAAAGCACAAAGTGCATTTGATCTTTTTAATGCCAGACTCCTCTCTGAAGCAGACAAGGCAAAGAGGAGATCGATAGCAGTTCTGGGATTTGAAAAATTCTGTGTTCACTGAATTTTAAAGTGTACAGCAGATGTTTTCGCGAATAGGTTTTCCCTAATAATTTGTGATTTTTACCAAACATTTTGTCTGGCTAGACCTTTAATGTTTTTTTTTCTTGGATCATTGATGTTTAGTTATTTATTTAATTATTTGGTTCTTAGCTTTTTATCACTGAATTATGAGGAGAATTTCACAATAACTTAGATGTTAATGTTTTTGATTGAAAACGAAGGTTTTCATGTGTGTACTCATAATCTTCTCACTCCATTAACCCTCATGTTCAGTTCACCATTAAGCACTGACTCAAAATTACCCATTGTATCTTATTTTCATATTAATTAATAGATCTTGCATACCCTTTATATTCTAGGGCAAGGGTTCTCAAACCTTAACCCTTTAACCCAACTATTAAAATATTGAGCTTATTATTCAACTGTGTACAGTAATGTGCTGGCTATTTATTTGGTGGCTCTAGGGCTTTTTCTATTCTTAACATTTCCAACAGAACATTTTAGGTCCAAGTTGACATTATTTAAAGGCTCAAAATCATGAAATATTTTAAGTGATCCTCCTTGTGAAGAGAGTGCTGCTAATTAAAGCAAGATACATGCACCAACTAGGAACATTCAAGCAACTATCCAATCAGACAATCATGTGGCAGCAGTGCAATGTATGCACTAGAGTTTATACAGAATGCTGTGGAAAATAAAACATTACATTTACATTTATGGCATTTGGCAGATGCCCTTATCCAGAGCGACATACAATAGTGCTTTGAAGTCTCTGTCAATAAATACATTCTGTTGCTGGTTTGCTAGGTCACAAACTAAGAATACCATCAGTCCAATAACTCTGATGGCGAGGTAATATAGTAACAAGTGCTCAGGCAATACAATATTTTTTTAAGTGCTAATTTAAGTACTTTAGGAAGAGGTAAAAATAAAAACATCAGTGATGAGCAGATCTTCAGGAGGGAGAGAGAGGGTCAGAGGAAAAAAGCTAGGCTGGTTCGAGCTGACGAAGGCTACAATAACTCAAATAACCACTCTTTACAACCATGGTGAGCAGAACAGCATCTCAGAATGTACAACATGTCAAATCTTGTGGCAGATGGGCTACAGCAGCAGACCACATTAGATCACATTAGCTTCAGAATCTGTAGGCAAAGGGTCACCAAAACTGGGCAGCTGAAGAAGGAAAAATGCAGACTTGTACCAATCTTCAACTTTCCGGTGGGTATGTGCCATTGTAATTGTCTAGCATTAATATTATTTTGCATTGTGTTTGTTTACTAAAAGTAGTGACATTTGACGATTTTAAACAGAACAAACAGAGTTAAATGGAATATTTAATGTTAGTCACTATGATAAGCTGCATCTTGTTCATTGAATCCAGTTGTTGTATGAGATGCCACACTGATGTGTGTTTAATTCTCTGGGGAATCAGCAAACCAGTTTTTGTACCTGCTTTAGCACCATAATACTGCAGTTCGTCTCTCAGCACAGTTTTGTAGATTCTCAGATTGAACACCTGCACTGTCATGAAACATATGCAGTGCCTTAATTAGCGTTTAATAATCAGAAAAACAGGCCTGTGTTGGGTAAAACGGCAGGCTTGCAAGTTTCTGTGACACTTCAGAATGAGAAGCTTAATTGATTCCTGCATTTGCCAGATGCTTGTCATAACTTCCTTTATGCCATCCTCCTCCTACAGTACATCAAGCTTTCATTTCTATTTCTGCTGTCACTGAAAGGTAAAAGTGAATTTTATGCCATTTGTGATGGCAAATTAAGATCATGGTCTGTCAATCAACCTTGGCAACAAAAAAAATCTGTGAATTGTGATTGAACAGTAATTGAACAGTGGTTAAATCAGTTTGTATTATGCATTCTTGGCCATTTAAAGTATCTGGGCTTTGAATTCCAGTACACTGTAATGTGGGTTTACAGTTGGCCTTGCGTATGAATCATTCTCAGTGTGTATTGTGCCTATTTAACAGCTAATTTGAGACCTTGGAATTATAACATTTTATCTGATAATTCTGTGATTTTAAGATAATGAGTCATTAAGTTCTGTGTAACATACTGACATTATATTCATTTATACGAGTAGCTAACATTATATTGGGTTAAACTAACATATTTAGAACATTGCCTTTACAGAGCCTGATTTTTTTTTTTTTTTTAAACAAAAAATCATTATAAACATCATAGAATATCATAATTCCAAGATCCTTGGCAACTTTCACACTAGCAATAGTAACAACATTTTGAATTTTCTGAGAACACACTACACCACTTTGACAGTCTAACATATTCTACCTTAATTTCATTTCATGTTGTTTGTTTATTTGTTTGTTTATATATATATTTATTTATTTATGGGTGGTGGTTGTTTTTTTGCTTGGTTTTGGTGGGGTTTTTTTTTCTATTTGTTTAAGGTTTTTTTTGCTTAATTTTTAATTGCTTGTTTAATTGCTTGTTTTTATTATTGTGGAAACTTAATAAACCAAAGTCAGTCTTCTGGAATATGTTGCATATCTGCAACAAGTTCAGTGACTGAACCATAAATTAATTAACTCGTAGAGATGAGAGTTAACTTTCTTCAGCAGAGAATTTTGTTTGTAAGAGCATGAAGGTGCTTATTTCAGGTTTGTTTGTCATTGTCAGCTATTTTTTACTTGCATTTGGTTTGATCGCTACCTGTAGATTTTTCAGTTGCTATTTTTAATGTAATTTGCTAGAATTTTATTGTCCAGCTCACTAGCAACTCATTTGAACTTGGAAGTTAATCTTTAATAAGTTAATAATAAATATTTACCTAATAAGTTAATCTTTCATCTTGATGTGCCTCTGCTAAATGGTCATTTGAATAAATAAGCCACTTATGAAAGTTTTTTCTTTTTAAAGTTGTTGGGTTTTTTTCCCCAGAATATTCTGTCCACAGTGAGACTTAATTCACAAATGCTTTCAAGTCTGTTGTGCTGCTGATATTTCTTCCTCTGATGTTTTAACCTTGAAAAGTGAAGCACTTGTTTTGAAAGTAGATTACACAAATGAGGCTGTGGGTTTTCAGTATGTACTTGAAAACTAGCTTCTTGAAAGTTAGTGAATCAAGTGTAGTAGACATACCCTAGTGAAAAGTCCACTAAAATACACTAAACGTGATTATGCTACAACACACTTTAAGCGCTGTGTTAAGTGTATTTAACTGTGCAAAAACTATTTGAAGTATTCTCTAAATGAACTACAATCTAAAAAAATAAAATAAATAAATGTTAACCTATTTCTGTAACACAGTGCTGCGTCAGTATATTAATTACAAAATAATAATATAATAATAATAATAACAAAATATTAATTTGCGTTAATTTGACCACACACTGTTGGGTTATATGTAGAAACCAATGCATTGCCTCTACAGGTCAGCCCAATCAAAAGATTATTTATGACCCAGATAGATGGTTTGAACATATTTTAATTATAAAATTTTAAAGTAAGAGAGATCACTGTAAGCTTTCTTTTACATTTCTGGAGTGTAATTATTTGTTTGTCATAAATCTTTGCAAAGAAATAATTACGTAAATAATTACATAACTACAAGTGCTAAATAATAGTTATTTTGAATACCAAAACCAACTCCAACATTTTGTTTACATTTTTTCCTTTCTTTAAAATATATTTAATTGATGCAATTTATTTTGAATCACCTTAAGAAGGCTACATTTATGTACAGCAGTTTGTTAGTGTACTTACAACATACTTACACAAAGTCAGTATTTATTAAATGCAATGCGGGGTTGCGTTAGACAGCCATAAATCCATTTCATCTGAGCATAATTTCTCAGAAGGTTATCTTTCAGAAGGTAGATAGAAGATGCATTTCAGCCCCCTAACATATAAGCTCCTTCGATTTTTATGTGCTTCTATATGTTTATTTTTTTAGTGCATGCTGCGCACCAGTATATTGATGAAGCGTGGGTTTAATCGTGTTTTCTCCTGGCCAGTTACCCTTCAAACCAACCTGCCAGTCCTAAAGATTCACTGCATAAAATATCCACACACCCAAATCCCAGTGAGTAGTGCGTTCTGCTGTCTGTTCAACACAGCATGTCTTAGTGATGGCCTTCAAAAAAAAATAAGTAATGTGACGGAGCAGACAAATCTGCTTGGCATACATAAGCCTGGTATAAGCCTGAGAGTGCCTTTGCCTCTCTCTGCTTGTGATTTGGTGTTCATCACCCTATCAGTGTGGCTAAGCTTCTCCGAGAGAGCCCTCTGCTGTCAGGAAGAACCCTTTGCTTAAGCTTTGATTACTTCTGTTTCTTTAAATTCACCAACATGCTTACATTTATTCTTTTATACACTTTACAAATCTATTTACTCTTATGAATCTCAAATAAGGCTTGGAAATAAGGTTTGAGTAATATACCACAACACAATAATATATGTACTTTTTTGCGTATATCCTTTATTGTGTATGTACTTTATTATGTAGACACATTTGTAAATATTCAGGAATCAGCTCTTATAGATCACTTTATTCTCTGAATCTTGATCCTATCTCATTATTGCTTGTAATCTGTAGTAATGCTTCTACTAGTAGCATTACTCTAATTACTACTAATAATAATAATAATAACAATAGTACTAGTCCCTTTACCACCACTACTACTACTCTATTTACTACTAATAATAATAATAGTACTAATCCCCTTACCACTACTTCTACTACTACTACTCTGTTTACTACTACTAATAATAATAGTACTAATCCCCTTACCACTACTTCTACTACTACTACTACTTCTACTACTACTACTAATAATAATAATAGTACTAGCCCCTTTACCACTACTGCTGCTACTACTACTACTACTACTACTACTCTATTTACTACTACTAATAATAATAGTACTAATCCCCTTACCACTACTTCTACTACTACTACTTCTACTACTACTAATAATAATAATAATAAAAGTACTAGCCCCTTTACCACTACTGCTGCTACTACTACTACTACTACTTCTACTACCACTACTCTATTTACTACTACTAATAATAATAGTACTAATCCCTTTACTACTAATTTACACCTGCCTAGATTCCCTCTTAATTGCATATGTGTGTATTATATAAACTTAGAAGTACTGGGTATTTATTGAATAAAAGATGGTAAGGGCTTGAACATTTTTCCAGAAATACACTGGAATGCAGGAAAATGTTTAGCTATTAAGGAGGGAAGTGTGTGGTATAAACACCAAATAGTTGTTTAATACTTTTGGTGTTAGTAAAGTATGCTGAAATGCCAGTTAGATTATAGACATTAAGAAGAAACCACCAAGTACCGAGTCATACACTACCAAGATTACAAGGAAGTGGCAACAGTATTCTGGCTTTTCAGTCTATGTCTGTAAAAAAATTTCCTTGGTACCATTTTTAAAATATAAACTTTTTTTTTAAATGAACAACCCACTTATTCATTTAACACCTACAACTCAGGAAATGTTACAAGTGTTACAAGATCAACAGTAAACATTTTCTCCACACATGTTTCTGTCTATCACCACAACAGCAGACAACTGTGTTCTATAGCAGATGTCACAAGATGAAAGCTCATGTAATAACACTTCAATTCTCTACAGTTCCTGCTTTTTTATTTCAGCCACAAAAATCTCTCTTTCTACATTTGGCATAGTTCTGTCTGCTCAATCATGTTGCCTCTTCCACATCATGTGTCTGCTCCTTCCATCTTCTCAAGAGGAAGAGCTTGAAAGTAGCTCCAAAAAATAAGGCCAAATAAATAAGTAATTACAGGCTTTTCTCAGGCTTCGTGTTATTGGCCTTGATGAATGTTTTTCCTCGTATTATTACTCACTCTGCTCCAATCAGGACTGAAATCTTTGCCCAGTAATTGATTCCCCGCTAGTGCAACTTACCCTGCAAGGGATTTAATAATCCGCAGAAAATTTGCTGCAGGAAACTAGGCAAAGTAGAAAATATGCACCCCACAGTCTTAATGGCACCATATTGTCAACAACAGTGTTGTTAAGATCGAATAAAGAGTATAATAGGTTCTTTTATACCTTTGGGTTCATATTTGCTTTAAACAGTGATTTGTGTGTTTCAAGGCAACAGCAGTGCTAGCAGACTGATGCAAGTTACCCAGCAGGTTTTGTCTGTGATCCTGTGAATAATGCATGGTTCAACATCTGAGTCCACTAGCAAACAAGGACATTGTTCAGTTATAACAAATAAGGACAAGTAAGGACAATAAAAAATAATGGGTGATTCCACAGTTGGGGTGCCATTTAACCCTTGTAACTTTGTAAGTTAAAATATTTGTGTTTTTTCAGTTTCATAATTGATTCTAAGCATTTAGTCATTCAAAACTATTTCCCATTTTCACAGGGTTTCTTTGCAGACAATGGCTACATTTTGATCTTAAATGAGTATCAAGATCGACAGTAATGGGGATGGAGTTTTTTTGTGTTTGACATTAAAGACATTTTAATGATTTGTATAAAATTCATTTTTAAAGTAATAATTTGCTATTCTGTAATTTGGGTAACAGGATTGTACCTCATCAACCAATATCACAGTTGAAACATTGAAAACAAAGAAGAAAAGAATGAGAGAGTTTAATTTTCTTCACAAAATTCTGACGCTGTAACCTCCTGTTGATCACGTGACCTGTAAAATATTCCATATATTTCATAGGCATGAATGTGTTGAGATAACAGGGGTTGAGTGAATGATGTGGAATGAAATGTATATTTTTTCATGATATAATGGATGACCAATGGAAAAGCAAGCATGAGATGTTACAGTGGGCTGGGACATGCAAATATGTTCTTTTCTAAGTGTTGTATGCTTTAGTAATGTTTTAATAATATTTTTAGAAGCATGCACATAGGTTGTTGTGAAGGACACTGTGCAAATGTTTAAAATGTCTTCTACTTTTACTTTACATCCATATTTGTAATTGTAATATCAGTGGGACACAAATGGCACCCAAATCGTATAATTGCCCTAGTATTAATTGAGTCAGAATTAATTGTTAGTCATGACAAGACAACAACACTGCTAACAATAACTAAGTCGTCAATTTGTGAAGCTGTATGAGCAGGATATTTAGACTTCCTGTACAGCTTAAAATATATTCATCTTAACATATTCCTAAATAACATATTCTTATTTGAAATAACATTCTCATATGAACATGGTGATTTCTTTTAATTAAGGATTAAAAAAAAGCAGTTCTTGGTGGTGGATTCAGGCGTTTACACCTGACAGCTTAAGCATTCCTGCGTACTCTTTGCATGCACGTGTGTATGGATGAAGCAGAGGTGCTCAGTAGGTGATCAGCATCCAAGAATAGCAGGAAACAGATGTCACTGTGCTACAGAGGAAGGGATGTGTACAGCAGGTGCTGGAGTAGAGCCTTAGGGATGACCTACAGAAGAAAACATGGACTAAAAAAAAAGTGGAGCGACAAGACAAGGATAACTGAATCAAAAACTGCAAACACATTTAGTTCAGTCTGACTTATGAAAGCAAAATGTTGTTGAACCCAACCAACACCTAAAGATAATTATAGCTGTGTAGAGATTGAAAAAAAAAAAGTACTACAACTTCTCTGGTCAAACATTCTCATTGTCTTTTAATAATCTTTTATTGATGTAGATGACAGCAGAGGCCATCCTGCGACTTGCTACCGATCCTGTCCTTCCCTTCTCACCCTTGGACATAGCACTGGACATTCAAAATAAACTCAAAGGTAAGATGGTCACTTAATAAGTTTACCAGTGGCAACTGGTATACGTGGGCTAGCAAGGTTCCTTTAAGAAAACAACACATCAGTATAATGTTTCACCTTTGCCATTCACCTCAGAGTATATACTGTTAATAAATGTCTTAAACTGGATTTTTTTTGTTGTTGTTGTCGAACCAAGCACAACAGCATCAACAGTGGTCATGAGAGAAGCACACACAATGCTATACAGTAAAGAAGCAAGGCAGGGGCTGATTTCTTCTTTCTAGCTCTGACTGTAGATTCATCAGTAACAGTTGTGTCAGGTGATTATATGCCCCCTAGATTTAATCTCTATTTAGGATAATATTTTTCAGCTGACCCATCCGTAAAACATCATTAGCAGTAATGGAGAAGGTGCCTGTGTGTTAGGTCAATTCAGATTCAACTAGAAACCAGAACACATCACTGCCTACAAATATGGCCGCCATGGACTACACTTCCCAAAACTCGTGGACTTTGTCACATTCACGTTCACTTGATTTCTAATCACACACCTGAACACAATCAAACCCACACAGTATATAAGGACTCCAGTTCCACATTCATATTGCGGAGTAATGCCTGGGGTGTATCTACCTGAACTTACCAACCTTTTATTTCTGTACAGTGTTATTCTGGTTTTGACTTTGTTCTGCCTTGTGTTTGTGATTTTGGATTTTGCCCAAGTATTGATGCTTGGTGATTACCTGACCGTTGCCTGTTTTTGGATAACGTTTTGCACGCTGTTTTGGGTTTGTTTGTCAGCCCCTGTAATAAAACATCAAACTGCATTTGCATCCGTCGTCACCTCCGTCTCATGACAACATGAAATACAGTGACTGGTGCAATGAACACAAACTAGGTGTTCATTCTATCATCCTTTATTCTGAAAATACAGAATGGCCATGTTTTTTTTTTATGTATTCTCAAAAAAAAAGTAAATGAAGATGAGCCATTTTCTTCCAGCTAAAGCCATTCTAAATAAGCAGGTTACTCAGGCATGATTGCCTTTTATTCCCAGCAGTTTTTGGAAAAGGAGTCATCGATTAGACTAGCCCCAAAAGCTAGAAAATAAAAGTGGCATTTAATCATGAGACAACTTCATCAGGAGGAACCCAGGGGTCGTAATCAGCTCTGAGCTCTGGCCTACTATTCATTTGCGCCTACACTGTCCTACTTGCAGAGCTGAATTTCTTTCAATAATATTAAATTATGATGCTGAGGGCTTCGGATATCCATCCGTGTCACCTCTCATTCTGCAGAGAGAGTAACGGAGAGTCATGGCTCCCCCCTGAGTCTTCTCTGTGGTGCTGTGCTTCTGACAGTAAATATTCATGCAGACACAGAGCGGGACAGGTGAGGTGCATAATTGCCACATAATCCTGTCTCATACAGACAGCCTGCGAAGCCATAAAGCTGTACAGTATTAATATATCATCAGCCCCATCCTCTACACACATGAACCCACCCACACACACACACACGCACCCACACTTCTGCAGCTGCTTAGTGATGCAAGCGAGATGTGTCACGGGCACTTGTGATGCATGAGAGAAACAGTGATCTGCACGTAATAAATTTGGGTCATGTCTTGGATCATATGACATATATGACACACATGCATATTTATATTTTATATTATATCCTGGTGCTACTGAACTCTCAAATCTGATTGGTCAGAAGTTGTTGATTTATTTTCCAATAACAGCATGGCTCTAACAATAGTTCTGACTGTGAAGCAAAACACCGGTTTATATTAATGTACTGTTTCAGCTAATTCACAGGGACTTGTAAGGAGACATTTATTTAACATGGAAGGAGTCTCCAGTGTCAGCACTTTGTAACAGATAGAGGTAAAGCTTTAACTTTAAGTTTAAGTCTAAGGATGGAGGATTTTGTGGTATCTTGGTAACTTGTGAACTACTGTTTACAGCTTCTATAATGTAAGTATTAATATTAATATTTGTTTATATATTATATACTGTATATATATATATATATATATATATATATATATATATATATATATATATATATATATATATATATGTGTGTGTGTGTGTTTGTGTGTGTGTATATATATATCCAGACTAGATGAAGCCAATGCTAAAGTCAGTTTGTCAGTTGTGCAATACTTCTCTAGGAAAAGTCTCTTTATTTTCTTTTGCTTTAATGGACTGTTAACACCTTGGTATCATTTGGTATGCAGTAGAGAGGTGTGTGTGAGCTTGTTTTTTGATCCCACTTCCATCAGCTCTCAAAGGAATTCCTCCCTGTTGTCCTTTAAAGCTGAAAATAAAATTTACATAAAAAACGAATTCTGGCACTGTGGAATAGTGAATTCCATCATGACCAGTTATGTGTGAAAGAACGTTTTCAGAGCCACAGGTTGCACATATCAAATCCCACTTAGCTAGTTTAGGATCAGATCAGAGGTGCATACCAGCCAAAAAGACTGGTCCAGACTAGTTTTTAGATGATAGTAAGGCACGTCATTCATATGAGTCCATTTAAAGAAATAGTATGCCCTGAAATAGTGTATAATGATACATGGATTTATAAAACAGTGTGGTTGAATTCTCAAATCTGATTGGTCAGAAGGTGTGCAGTATTTCACTGGAACAGCATGGCAGACAGTAATACCGGCTGTAACATGAAGTGAAGTGAAGTGACGTGTGGCCAAGTATAGTGACCCATACTCGGAATTTGTGCTCTGCATTTAACCCATCCAAGTGCACACACACAGTAGTGAACACACACACCCGTGAACACACACCCAGAGCAGTGGGCAGCCATTTTAGCTGCGGCATGATAGGTTAATATTAATGAGCTCATTCTATTACTTTATTTTTTCTATAGCAACAGCTCACAGACAGGGACTTATGTGACAGACCCTCCACATAATCTAAGACTAATTATAAATCGATTTTAAAAATATGTTTAACAAAGTAAAACATTGTATATATACAGTCAGGTCCAGAAGTATTTGGACAATGATAGAGTTTTTGTGATTTTGCCTTTATACAACCACCAAAATGGATTTGAAATAAGACAATCAAGATGTGATCTAAGTGTAGACTTTCAGCTTTATTTTAAGAGATTCCACAAAAATATGGCATTTACCATTTAGGAATTACAGCCATTTTAAGCAAATGCTTCCATTTTCAGGGGCTCAAAGGTATTTGGACAATTGACTGACAAGAAGTTAATTGACCAGGTGCGGTCCATTCCCTCATTACTTCAAGACAAATGAAGCAGATAAAACGTCTGGAGTTGATATCAGGTATTGAGTTGGCATTTGGCAGCTGTTCGACTGGAGCTACCAATATGAAGTCCAAGGAGATCTCAATGGAAGTGAAGGAGGCCATCATTAGGCTGAAAAACAACATAAATCTATAAGAGAGATAGCAAAAACCTTAGTTGTGGCCAAATCAACAGTTGGTTACATTCTTAAAAAGAAAGAAAGCACTGGTGAGCTCAACAACTTCGAAAGGCCTGGAAGACCACGGAAGACAACTAAAGTGGATGATCACAGAATCCTTTCCTTGGTGAAGAAAAACCCCTTCACAACATCAACAGAAGTCAAGAATACTCTGGAGAAGGTAGGCGTATCATTGTCAAAATCTACAAAGAGACGCCTTCATGAATGTAAATACAGAGGGTTTACAACAAGGTGCAAACCACTGGTAACATTCAAGGACAGGAAAGCCAGATTAGACTTTGCCAGAAAACATCTAAAAAAAAAAGCCTCCCATGTTCTGGAATAAGATTCTGTGGACTGATGAAACGAAGATTAACTTGGATAGGAAAAGAAATGTATGGTGGAAGGAAGGAACAGCTCATGATCCAAAGTATACCACATCATGTGTCAAACATGGTGGAGGCAGTGTTATGCCAATGGAACAGGCTCACTGGTGTTTATTGATGATGTGACTGCTGACAGAAGTAGCAAGATGAATTCTGAGGTGTATAGGGCTATACTCTCTGCTCACATTCAGCCAAATGCTACAAAACTGATAGGACGCCGCTTCACAGTGCAGGTGGATAATGACCCTAAACACACTGTGAAAGCAACTCAGGACTTTTTGAAGGCAAAGAAATGGCCAAGTCAGTCTCCTGATCTCAACCCAATAGAGCTGCTTTTCACTTACTGAAGACAAGACTGAAGGCAGAAAGACCCACAAACAAGCAGCAACTGAAGGTGGCTGCAGTGAAGGCCTGGCAAAGCATCTCCAGGGAGGAAACTCCGAATCTGAGTTTTGAGAACATGGGCTCCAGACTTCAGGCAGTCATTGACTGCAAAGGATTTTCATCCAAGTATTAAAATTATGGTTATATTTCCAATTATGTCACTTTGTCCAAATACCTTTGAGCCCCTGAAAATGAAGGTACTTTGCTTAAAATGGCTGTAATTCCTAAATGGTAAATGCCATATTTTTGTGGAACCTCTTAGAATAAAGCTGAAAGTCTACACTTCGATCACATCTAGATTGTTTTATTTCAAATCCATTTTGGTGGTGTATAAAGGCATTGTCCAAATACTTCCGGATCTGACTCTCTCTATATATATAATTTTTTTTTTTAAGTATAATTGTTGATGTAATGACATTTTTGTTAGGAGGCATTTAACATTTATGGAAGGTGTCTCAGTTGTAAATGCTTTGCAACAGTCAAAGTTTCCCGGGTCAGGAAAGAGGAGTTTATGCTTTCTGGTTTCTTGGAAAAATGACAGGCTGCTTGTCATATAGAGAGAGGGGGAGGTGAGGTGAGGGAATGACTGTTTATCACAGCTATAATGTAAGTGAAAACAGGAACTAACTAGTCTCTCTGACATTCCACAACATTAAATCTAACTATAAACCTTTAAAATGTGTGACATTTTGTTAATTAATAAATTAAACATTGTAATCACTGGAAAATCACTGTGGTATAAGAAAAATAACACACTCCACACTGCTATTATACAAAAATAATACACTACAGGGGTAGTGTTTTACTACATCACCCCACTGTGCATTATTTTCGAATCTGTCTGTTGTATGTTATTCCATACGTATTATTTTGCAATATTATTTTAGTGTTCTGTTACTTATTAATGATTTAGTTTCATTGTTGGCAGTTTTAATAAAAGGTAAAGCTGGAAATCTAGCCTGTATGTGCCTCTTAATTGAAGTGCAGTTTATGTACAATGGATATCAAAAGTGTACATACCCCTGTTAAAATGGCAGGTTTTTTTTGTGATGTAAAAAAAAGAAAAGAAACCAAGATAAATCATGTCAGAACTTTTTCCACCCTCAGTGTGAAATTACACCATATAAAAATTAAGCGAAAAACAATCAAAAACATTTTAGGGGAAAATAGCAAAAAGGAAAAATAGAAAAGTTACAATAACCTGTTTGCATAAGTGTGCACACCCTTTTATAATTAGGGATGTGGCTGTTTCAGAATGAACCGAACACATTCAGTCTCATGTTCAAAAGTACTTATCATACAGCTGTCATCAATGAAAGTATTGTGAAGCCATGGTCTGCAAAGAGCTTCCACAGCATGCATGGTATCTCACTACCCCAGAGAGGGGTATGAAAGAAATTCCAAAACATTAGACGTACTGTGGAACACCATAAAGGCCATCATCAACAAATAGAGAAAGTGGAGCACCACAGTGACATCACCATGAACAGGATGTCCCTCCAAAATTTATACAAGGACAAGAGAAAAACTTACCAGGGAGGCTGCCAAGAGACCTACGGCACCATTAAAGGAGATGCAGGAATATCTGAAGTACTGGTTGCTTTCTGGATGTGACAACAATCTCTCATATTCTACACGTCTGGGCTATGGGGTAGGGTGGCTAGACGGAAGCCCTTTCTCACAAAAAAACATTGAAGCCGAACTAAATCATGTAGCAAAATGTGTTATGGTCTGATGAGAACAATTCCAAAAGGTATAATAATTCCATAATTCCAAAAGGTATGTTTGGTGCAAAAAAAAATCTATTAAAACAACACCCATGGTGAAGCATGGTGGTGGCAGGATCATTCTTTTGGGCGGCTTTTCTTCAGCCAGAACTGGGGCTTTTATTAAGGTGGAAGGAATCATGAATAGCTACAAATACCAGTCTATTTTAGTGCAAAACCTTCACCTTTCAGTACGACAATGATCCAAAGCATACATCCAAATCAACAAAGGAATGGCTTAACCAAAAGAAGATCGATGTTTTTGTATGGCCTAGTTAGAGCCCAGACCTGAATCCAGCTAAAAATCTGTGGGGTGACCTGAAGCAGGCTGTGCACAGGAGATGCCCTCACAATTTGATGGATCTAGAATGTTTTTGAAAGAAAGAGTGAGAAAATATTGCCAAGCCAAGATGTGCCACGCTGATAGACTCTTAGCCAAAAAGAGTGAGTGATGTAATACAATGAAGAGGTGCTTCAACAAAGCATTAGTTTAGGGATGTGCACACTAGTTTATTGTACGTTTTTTCTATCTTTCCTTTTTCCCTAAGAAACAGGATTTTTGTTCCTAAAAAATACAGGGGGGCATGTAAACAGGGATGTGTAGACTTTTTAAATCCTTTGTATGTGTCAGGTAACCCTTTGAAGACAACCCTTAAGTAAAGTGTTACCCAACATTCTTAGTTGTCTGTGCAAGAGCGAATGTTGGTTTCTTTGCAGCTTTTATAAATTATACATTCATACAACATCTCTGAGTCACTTCTCTTTTTCATCATTTGCCCAGCAGTCATGCTTCCTTAACAATGAATAAGTTATTTATGTTGTCTGATGCAGTGAAGGAGATAAAATGATTTGCTGAACTAATGCTTTTAGTTCGTGGCCACCAGCAGACTGAATTAACTACACAATACCTTTGGTTAACAATAAATATGTAGCATAAAAGCTTGGTAGATTAATAATTCCTGACAGTTGAGCGATCTCTGCCTCTCTTTCATCTCAGATATGGCTACTCACTGCTCTAGCTGATCAAACACTACATGAAATAGAAGTAATACAATGAGCTGTGTGCAATTAAATCATTCACATGGGTGCACATTGCATTTTAGGTTATACAAGCAGTTCGAAAACCATCACCGGATTAAGTCATGGATGAGGTGCAGACTGCATAATAAGTTCTGGTTCCCCATTGTTTTCTTTTTTTTTTTTTTTTTTTTTAACCTCTACAACAACTCATCAGGTTGTGATCAATCTCTATCTGAGTCAGCTGTGAAAGAGAGTGAAAATTACAAAAATACAGTGCATGGAAGCACTTGAACTAAGAGCCATGGATGCACACTTTTCTGCATGTAAAGAAGAAAGTGCAGGTGTGGTATGAAAAGGTGCAGAGCCAGATAACAGTGTCCTTGCAGAATGAAAGGGCGTTCGCACAATGAGTTTTCCAAATGCCATTTGAAAGCTTACGTGACAATTTTGCTAGCGTCTGCCCAGGACATTGATGCTTTGTTTTTCTATGTCTTGCTTTCCCACTCCGTGTCCTTGGCTTTGGTCTTTTGCACATAGTCACTTTGCTTTCAAGCATGTGATATTTTCAAGTTTCTCCTTTGATTTGTTACACTTAAGGCTCTGCTGGGCTCATGCCAGCGCCACTGTCCCTCCTCGCCGCCCCCCCCCCCCCCCCCCCCCCCCCCCCCCCCCCCCCCCCCCCCCCCCCCCCCCCCCCCCCCCCCCCCCCCCCCCCCCCCCTCCCGCACACACACACACACACACACACACACCCCACCCCCTGTGTCAGAGCGGGTGATAGATTACAGCAATCCTCCCACATATTTCATAAGCGCTGCTCTCCCTGCAGAGAGAGGGACGTGGAAGTTTGTGGACTGGGAACGGCTTCTTTTGCTATATTTATCCTCACTTTCTTTCTCTCCTCCAAAGACTCATACAGCATGCATATTCTCCAGTGGCTAGAATCCTCTCCACTAACATCTTTCTCACTTTATCAGACATACACACAAACACACACACACATACACACACATACTGCAGAACCACCCACCTCACCCACACTAAAGCACAGAGTCTGACAGTAGCCAAGGTTAATTACACACAAGCTGAACTGAACTTGAATATTTTGTGTGCTGAAAACAAACAGATCATCTTTGGAACTTAGGAGTGAGGCTGATGCTGCTTGTACTTTCGGCTGGGGTTTAAGTTCAATTTGATGTCTCTATCTCCTAATTATATTTTGCTGCAGAGCACTCACTCCAAGCCTGCTCACTGTGGATCAACATTTCATGTCTGGTTACATGTCATGAGTTTATTAAAATGGACTGGGGATTAACATTATGTAACAATTGCAGCTTGTAATAATTTACAGCAGTGTTGCATAATTGGAGTGCAACAGCAAAATTACAAGTAGCATGTTGCATTTTGATTTGGTCATGGCCGTTCCGCTGGCTGAACAGCCTCCCCTAATTACCGACCCTACTAAAGCCTGCTTGCATTGCAGTTGCATTCATTTTCCTGCACACACTTTATATATAAACGTTATTTATAATACAATACAACTGTCAGATTATATGCTCATTTATCCACCATAAGAATGGAATTTATGAAGTTATAATAATGTAAATCTTTATCTTGCAACAATACATGTAACGTTTTACCTCTTTTTTCTTCTCCCTCTTCTTCTTCTTCTTCTAATTATTATTATTATCATTATTATTATTATTATTATTATTATTATTATTATTCCACACTTTTCCACACTTTTCCACAGTTAACACAGCCTTATGTCACATATCATGCACTGGTTTTGATGTAAGTGCAGGGTTTTATTAAACACAGACAGAACAGAAACTGAAAGGGCAAATTCAATATTGTAATCAGGCATGCAAAAAAGGTCAGGTGATCAGCAAACAGTGTGATGCAAAGTGAGAATCAAAGTAATCAAACAAACGGAGGTCAAACCAGAGATACAGCCCAATAAACCGAAGGCTTTGAATGATCACACTACCATTGCTTGGAGCAAGACTTCGCAGGGGGGTGGGGTCATGTGGCCGAGTTTGTAGCTCTGTAAGTCACTGCAGATTCTGAGAACTGGAGTTTATTGCAGAAGTAGTCAGTGATGGCATGGAATTCTGGGAAGTTGATGGGAGCGGGTAGAGATGACACCTACACATTAATATACAGACACACAAACATTTCTCATTAAAAATATAAACTTCCCTATTAAAATACACTGATGAGAAGCCAGGCACACACAAACACACACACATTTGTCTCAATATCCTTGTAAGGACCTTCCGATGTAGCTTCTAATGCAGATAATTGCTGTGCCTACAACTAAATCTAACAGTAACCTTACATCAGTAACCAAAAAGGAAGGCTTTTGGCTAATGTTTTAATATAAAAGCTGCAGTTTTAGTAAAATAATAATAATAATAATAATAGTAATAATAATAATAATAATAATGTTTCTTGTGAGGACAAGCCAAAAACCCCACAAGTTCAAAACTGTCAGATATCCCTATCCTTGTTGGGCTCATTAAATATGCATACAAAATGAATATTTAGAAATCTCAACTCTTTTCTACTAATCCAGTAATGCAGAAGACATAAAATAAACATCTAAGCTAAAGTGTACATAAAAAAAAAAATCATGAGCATCTGGGATTTTTGGCAGAACACTTCGCTATGACGATATGATCTATTAGGCCAATTCACTTGCATTATTCTCTTCATCTCTTTATCCACTCTTTCAATTTCTCTCTCTCTTCCATGTGTCACTCCACAGCTGACCCCTTAATCATGCCTGATCTTCTGGCTGCTGCTGCATCCTTGCGAGACAATTCTGGCTTCTTCCAGTCAGAGATTATGCGCCCAGCCAACGACCCGAAGGAGCGCGACCCTTCCCATGTGCGCATGCTGAATGACGTATTGCGAGACCTGGAGAAAAGCTTCCTCATTTCAGACCCACCTAAGGGCTTTTCACGGTAAACACATCCAGCCTAATGTACAGTTTAAACCCCCACAGATAGCTACTTAGTGTTTCACTACAGTTTTGCATGATTCGTTCTTACTGATTAACAAATTTCACTACTTAAAATTTAGATTTTCTATAATTAAAGGTATAAATATTTTAAAAGCAACAGTGAGAGAATTCTTTTTATCTTTAGATACTGAGATCAATAATTAATTGAGCAACCGGACTGTACAGTAACTGAATTAAATGTTTATATGAAGGAACAGATGTAATGGTTATGTAGGCTTTATTTATAATGTGGGCATATTAAATGAGAATACATGCCTCATGTATGCCTAAATCAGTTCAAATATACCATCAGGGGATTTTTTATGGGCATGTACAGAAGCAGCGACTTGGTGCAGGCTCCATAATGTGGTTTGAGGCTCCCATCCTTCATTCTCATAAACCAATACTCTGGAGTATAAGAGATTATACTGCAGCAAACTTTACAACAACTTGTGAATGTCATAGATAATACGGCCATTCATCCATCAATCCAATGAAACTTGAGCCCAAGTTTTGGTTACTTTTACTTTTAATTAAATAGTCTTTTCTTTAATAGAATGGCATGCCCAATACAACATGTGACAACAGCTCTTTTATGCTTGATGTTAAATTGTATCTTTCAAGCTCTCATTAGGAAATGAATAATGGCATTACTTCCCTGTAGTCTATTGTGGCTGACTACTCAAGGCTGCGCAGACATGCCTATTTGAATTTCTGTCAAATGCATTCACCCCATTCAAGCCTGCCAGTTAGAAACCACCTTTCTGAATTGCATTTTCTCTAAATTGCCAGAGACTTTCAGGTTTGTCTTAACATGCAGTATATAGTGTATGTTCAAATTATTTAATAAGCCTGGCTCATGAGTATGAATTCCAAAGCTGATGTTGCAACAATATATTTGTAATTATAGTAGATGTAGTAAGCATACTACAGACGTCCTTCCGGATGATGGCTGTAATTGCAGGAAGTGCTTGTTATTAAAGACAGACAAACAGATCCAAAAACTCAAGACAATATTGTGGTCAAAAAAACAGGCAAAAGGTCAGGGAATTAGCAAACAGGGTAACGAGGGCAAAACCAGAATCAAAAACCAGAAACACAAAACCAGATAAACATGCATGGAAATGAAAGGCTTGGTACGTCAAGTGAATGCACATCACTGAGTGCATATATATATATATATATATATATATATATATATATATATATATATATATATATATATATATATATATACACACACATATATATACACATAAATAAATTGTGTGATTGAGTACATTGTGTATAATCAGTAATTGGGTGAACGTGAACATGACAATAGCTGTGTGAACTGGGATGTGTATTCTGTGGTGGCCATGTCTGAAGGCTGCGGTGCATTCTGGGAACTGGAGTCCGATGCCTATTCTGGTGTTGACGTGACACTTTGTTTCGCCAACCAGCCGCAGAAGTGCTTAGCTTGCGCAGCTGATAAGGGACTTTTGCCCAAAATGTTTAACTTTTACTATATCTACATATACTACATATATATACTACATATATATATATATATATATTGTATATGCATACCAAACAACTACACACACACACACTGTCGACTGCAAAACTCTGCATAACTTTAGGACAAAACATATTGACAGAAATGTAATTTATATTGAAATGTTATGCATTATGCTGATGTGTTGTATGTTCTGAGATGCTTTTCTGCTCACCACGGTTGTAAAGTGTAGTTAGTTGAGTTACCATAGCCCTTCTGTCAGCTCAAAGCAGTCTGACCTTTTTTGACCTCTCTCATCAACAAGCCATTTCCTCCCACAGAACTGCTTCTCACTGGAAGTTTTTTTTTTTTTTTTCTCACACACTGTGAAACTCAAACAGTTTCTGAAATACTTAAACCAGCCCATTTGGCAAACAACAAACAGGACATTTTGGACAAACGTCCTTCACAGTTTCACCTCTTGTAGTCTCACTTTGCTGGCACATCTGATATAGGAATTTTGTTTGTCTACTATGTATACTATGTCTACTATGTATACAGAGACAGAGAGAATTATGTGCTAAGTTTGGATCCCAATCAATTATGAATGGAAAAGGGAAAAAAATATACCTATATTTTACAGTAAATCTACAAATACACAGAATTCCAAAATGTTATAGGTGAAATGCTGGTGTATCCTGCAATGTGACAAAACCTTTTGTGCTTACCATCTCCAAAGCTGATCTGATGAAGGCTGAGTTATAATAGAAATGTTCAAAATGATTTGTAGGTTTTGTGTGTGGGAGAGGGGGGAATAAAAGCTATTAGAATATTTATATCACAAAGGGAGACAAACTTTTGAACTGAAAATATTTAGTTTGTTATCATAAAATACACCATTTTAAGTCCATATCTGTGAAACATAATACAAAAAATGTCATGTCAGTATAAATTTCTTATTCAATTTGTCCAAAAGGTCTGCAGATGTTTGTAGTCAGCCATATTAATTACACACACACACACACACACACAAACGCACACGCACACACACACACACTTGGCTAACTTGTGAGAACCTATCATTGGCATAATAATTAATGAAGCTAATGCAGCACACAAACACCATGAGTCATCTGTTAAATGGCAAACTGTTTTGGAACTAACTGTGCTAAACTGAACCACTTGGAAATCCAAATATTACCAGGTGGTAATGGCTACAGAATGTGAACCTTTTTTTTGTACTGAATCCAGGATTAGGCTCAATCTCTGTCTGTTTAATGTCAAGAGCTGAAAAAGTCAAGTACATAAATGCTCAGTTGAAGGAAGAAATTATGATGATCTCAAGTTCCTCCATATGTACACTTTGGCACTTGATTAAATTGCCTTGCTGTTCTTGGAACAAATGTCTGTTTGTGAAATCACTGGCAGTGACTTTCATATAAAACTTTCGAGGGAATCTTACAGACTCTGATCTATGGGACTGGTTTAGTTACTGCGTTATAAATGTATACACTCTTAGAAAAAGTTCTTTAAGAGTTATTTAGATAGATAAGTGTTTGTAGCTTCCCCAATGGGCTTTACTTTACTTTCAACCTCAGTGATAGGGTAACCATCTGTCACTGGGCTCTGCACAGTGCTAATCTTCCATCTAGCACTCTAAAAGCTGAAAGCTCTATGTAGAAACATATAACAGGTTTTCCTTTCAGAACTGCTTCCAAACAGTGCCTCTTTAGAAAGCTACAGCCAATAACCAGCTAAACAACCCCTTAACTTTTTACTCTTTGTTATTTTATACAATAAGCTTGTTGTTTTCTCTAAAAATATAAGATGTGCCACATTTCCTCAAACTCATTAGTTAAACAGAAAAGTGTCATTTGATCAGAAAAACAAATTTATAATAGTTTTTTTTTGTGAGATGCATCTACTATATTAGCCATTTCTTCTGACTCTCTATTGAATGCCTTAGTGATATTACTAGCCTGAAAAATTGTTTAATCATATGCATATATGCACTTCGCTGTCATTGACAAATGCAGTAAGCTGGCAAGGAAACTTAATAAAAATAATTGCCTATGAATGATGTGAATGCTAATATGCAATCAGAAGTCTACATGCATCGAGCTTTCTACAAATAGAACAGTGTTTCTCTCCTTGCTGTGACTTTTCTCTGAGCTCCTAAGCCGCACCTTTACATAGTTCCCCACAGAGCCAGGGGGATTTAGAGATACAGATTTGGGGCTGATGGAAAGAGGAGTACAACCAGAGCCACATGGGAGTGTTGGGTTTTAGTAATATTGCATCAATTCTGGATGAACATGGTGTATCAAAGTAACCTCAGATGAGACCTCTGGCTTAAGACCTCTTATCTACTTCAATCACGACTCTCTTGCTATGTGCTTTTGGCATTCGCTGCTTCATGACATGTATAGACAGAAAAAAATTGTAGTGTTCTGTTAAATTGAGTTGAAGGAAGCAGTTTCTATTGTCTGAGTGACAGACAGTCATAATCAGAAGCTAATCAAAATTTTGTGGAGTGTTTTTAATTAAATTAGTGACGGGTGAATGGAGGACATTCACAGGAAAGCTACTAGTCATCTCTATCTGTGTGCAGAGCTTTCTTGAAACGGGCAATTACTGCAATTTTAGCAGGTTTTTGTCTTTTTTTTCCTGGTGTGTTTTGTAGGGAGTTTTTAACCATCTTAACAATTGGCTTGATATTAAACGTAGTGGCCTGGTATTAAACGTAGTGACCTAGTAGTGTCACATACAGTCAGAGATGAAAAGAATTGACCAGATATATACGTAACAATTGTCATGTACACTTTCCATCATTATGTCAACACAAAAAAAAGCATTTAGTCTGTGTTTTTGGATGAATTACCCATTAACAACATCAATAATGCTTGCAAAACTAAAAGAAGGACTGTAAATAAAATCGTACTCAGTTACTAACATAACCTTGGTTCCCTGAGATATGGGAATGAGTGCTGCGTCACTAGACACTATGGGAAAACTCCTTTTTCTCCGATGACTGAAGTGTTTACAATCACGCAGTGAAACTGCACGGCCATTGGTTCGTGCAGTGCAATAAAGCGAACCAATGGCTCGGCAGCGGAACTGCACACGCCTATGGCAAGGAAGCCTGCCAGAATGGGAGGAACCATCTGGCTATATAAGCGGGCATTGCGCCATAGGATCTTGGGTCAATTCAACTGAAGCAATGACTCAGAGAGTGCAACGTCATGGCACGGCCTGCAACACAGTACTCATTCCCCTATCTCAGGGAACTGAGGTTACGTTAGTAACCGAGTACGTTCACTTTCGATACTACACTCGTACTGCGTTGCTAGACGCTATGGGGAACCAATACAATCACGCCATGCCATGAAAGTGGAACGATTGGCATGAACCGGCCTTGAGCAATAAGACTCAGAGGGACCAGTTAAACCCACGCACAGAGCTCTCCAACCTGTGTTGGAAGCATCTGTCGAGACAACCTTCCTCCTGTGAACAAGGCCCATGGTTACGCCCTGTTTGAACGATTGGGGGTCCTTCCGGGGGGCCAGAGCCACTACACAGGCCTGGGTCACCCTGATACGAAGACAACCGTGACGCCACGCACTGGGCGGCACTTGTGGTTTCAGCCAGTACTGGAGAGGTCTTGTACGAAGTAGACCCAACCGTAGTACTGGTGATGCAGAGGCCATGAGGCCTAGCATCCTTTGAAACATTTTGAGAGGACGAATGGCTCCAATTTTTAAGGAGGCCGCGAGCTGCTGAATAGCTAGCACACGTTCTGGCGCGACTGCTGCCCTCATGCGGGCTGAGTCGAAAACTGCCCCCAGGAACGAAGTTCGTTGGCTGGGGGACAGCGAGCTCTTGGCGAAATTGACCCTGAGTCCTAGGCACTCCAAGTGGCTGAGGAGGAGGGATCTGTGAGACACTAGCTCGGCCTCTGACTGGGCTAAGATGAGCCAGTCGTCGAGGTAATTCAGAATGCGGATTCCTTTCTGTCTCAGAGGGGAAAGAGCTGCATCTATGCACTTCGTAAAAGTGCGAGGAGCCAGGGACAGCCTGATGGGCGGGACCGTGTATTGATAAGCCACTCCCTCGAAGGCGAATCTCAAGAATCGTCTGTGTTGGAGGGCTACCTGGATGTGAAAATATGCGTCTTTCAGATCCAGAGAAAAGAACCCGTCCCCTGGGTGTATTTGCGAGAGGATCTGATTCAAAGTAGTCATCCTAAACAGCCGCTTCATGAGCGCGTGGTTCAGGTGTCTGAGATCAAGAATGGGCCGAAGGCCACCACCTTTTTTTGGGGACGAGGAAGTAGCAGCTGTAGAATCCTGACTCGCTCTGCTCTGGCAGGACCGTTTCTAAGGCACCCTTCGCCAGTAGGGCCATCACCTCGGAGCGTAGGACGTGAGCGTCCTTGCTCTGCCTTAAGGTGGGAACCACACCGCTGAATCGCGGGGGTCTTCGAGCAAACTGGAGTGAGTAACCTCGTTTTATAATCCCCAAAACCCAATCTGACACTCCGGGGATGGCCTGCCAGGCCTCTGCCCATGTGGTGAGGGGTTGGATTGGTTCGAATGGCAGATCGCCGTGAGTGAATAAGGGTTTAAATTATGGATGTGGCTGATGTTTTGTTTTTTATGAAACAGTTTAATAAAAAAAATTAATTAGATAATAAGTTTAATTTAAAAAACTTATTAAATGCATAAAAATACACATACAATATAGAATAAAAGTATTAAAAACTAATAATAATATATGTATATTTATGCATTATTATGATTTTAGTATTTCTAATCTGACCTGGATGTCACTCTTGCCTTCTTCATCTTAGTATTTATTTATTTGTTTTTGTTTCATTGGTTGGTTAGATGCAATTTCTTTTGAATCCACATTGCATTGTTCTACACATACTGTATAATATAGCCTACATTTGGGCTGGGTTTAGTATAGATTATATGCAAAGTATGCCTAATTCCTAATATTACACCCCTTATCACTGGGCTTATTCTCACATGTGAAAAATCCCTCATGAAGCACTTCTTCTTCATCATCTTCTGTCACTCGGCCTATGAACATACCCTGCCGAGTGGTGGATGGCTTCTCACTAACTTTGGCCATGACCTGCTGAGGGGTAGATTATTTTTCACCGCTTGCTGTCACATTGGTGATTACGCTCATCAGAAACTGCTTGCTCAAGCTCAACTTTATCCTTTCTTCCTAACTCAGTTTTATCATCTAGTTTAAAAAATGTTTTAAAGCTAGACATATTGTTACGACTTCTTAATTTTCACAGTTTCTCCATTCCTTGTGTTGTGTAATGCCTGGTTTCAATCATTTGCCTATTTTTCACTAGACATGGGATTTGTCCATTGTGAGAGAAAATTTCATTTTTTGCCCACATTTTGTCCCTAATTTGGTCACCTGTCAATTCCTACCTACCAGCCAGCTCTCTCTTATCATACTAATGAACTATCAAGGTGAAGTTCATGCAAATGAACAAGGTAAAGGCTAACATATACTTCTTTTCAAACTGCTGTTCAAGCTGCATCACTAGGCAACGTCATGTGATCAGAGGAAAGCAGTATCAACCCTCTTCCGCAAATGTGAGCTCATAGATACTTACAATTGGGTAATGTTGCTGTGATTTCCAAGACAGGGAGTATACCATCACTCCCAGAGATTGAGATTGGAACTGGGATTCGGGATTTCCTGGCAATAGGGCAAATGCTTTAGTCTCAAATTTTTTGATAGTTAATACAATATATTTTATGGTGTACCACAGGGCTATGTACTAGGCCCACTTTTATTTTTTTGTTGTACATTTACTATTGCAACACACTATAAAAGATCCAAATGGAAAAGAAAGAAATCTGCATTATTGCTATTGAGCCAAAAAAATGTTTTAAGTAGGCTAGGAAATCTGGCCTAAACAAAAGGCTTTAACGTTTAAATTACATACAGAAAATATCATAAATACAGCTTATTTACTTGAGAAACAACACAAATTGCTTGCATGTCTTGCATTTCCTTATATGAAAGATGCTAAGAAATGGATCCTTAATTTTGTCTTTTCATGTCTAGACTACAGCAATGCACTATTTACTGGATTACTAAAACTTCAATAGACACACTGTTCAAAACTCTACATCCTGAGTCTTACCTAATTTAGATCTTTTGCTATCTCCCTGAAATGAAAAGGGAATGATTGGTAGCTCACACATCTAAGCACCTGAGATTATATCACCGATGCACTGATGCTATGTTAAAAGTCTGGTACTGTAGTTAAAACAGTCACCAAGGTGCTGAGCAGCTGGGCCTTGTAGAAAATTGCATGGCTTTTATACAAAGTCATATAAAATGGTATGAATGATATGGTTAGGGCTAGGGGCAAGGTTAGCGTTAATATCTTTTCTTACAACATCATTCATGAAATCGAATGAAGATCACATCACACTTGTCGTCTTGAATTTGTAATTTTTCATGTTGACTATGGAGATGGCATTAACACTTCACTGACACAAGGGGTACTGCTCAGGAAGTTTGCCTCAGTTTTCTCAAATACAGAACTCCTTCTCTATTTTAAAAGGCTGCTTGTCAGGGATTTTCATTCATTCACCTTCAGTAACTGCTTAATCCTGGTCAGGGTTGTAATGGACCAGAACTTTGGGAGTGATCCGGGATCCCTAATGGGATGCCAGTTCATTTTAGGGCACCATGCGTACACACATTCACTCCTATGGGCAGTTTAGTGTAATTAATCCACGCTTTTGCATGTTTATGGACAGTGGGAGGAGACCGGAGAACCAGCAGGAAATGCACATAGGAATGGTAGTACTAGAATGTGAAATGTGGTATGTAAGCTGGAGGGTTGTGGTTTTTGAACTCTTATAAATTTTCATTAATGTTGAAGTCTAGCTGTAAGATAATGAAATTGCAGGTTTTTTTTTTTTATCCAACAACATGGGCCCCCCACTGCTCATGTCACTGGGACATGAAGAGAACATGCATGCCCCCCACTGCTTGTCAAGAATTTGCTGAGATTAATGTCTCACAGATTTCCTAAAAAACAGGAATATACATTATTATCATATGACAAAGCAAAGATGAATAGAGAGGCAACACTGATTTATCACAGAAAATTGCAGTCAATCAAATATGTTGTTTTTGTTCTTTTGGCTGCTCCAGTTAGGGGTCGCCACAGCGGATCATTGGTCTGCATGTTTTGATTTGGCACAGTTTTTACGCCAGATGCCCTTCCTGCCTACCCTCCCATTTTATCTTGGACTTGGGACCAGCCCTGAGAGTTCACTCCCAGTGGCTGAGTTGGTTCCCTGCCTGGGAATCGAACCTGGGTTATGGTGGTGAGACCAACTGGGACGCAGATAATCAAAAAGATATCAAAAAGATATACTATATTTGTTCTCTCTGAATCTAATTATGCTAGAATTATGCTTTTAAGTCACCTTTATTTCACCTGGGGTTTGAAGGAGAGTTAATGGCATGATTTTTAGATAAGGTCCAGTGTGTCAAGGACCCTAACCTAAGCCTAACCTGTTTACAGATAAAGAATGATCTCATTCTTTTCTGCTTAGGTGTGTGCAGCCAGTTAAACCAGCGAACCAGCAAAAAATCAATGTGCGGCCCAGAGCTGTTATGAGAAAGGCCCAAAGCATCTTATTTTTGCCCTACAAAAGTTCAAATAATAGTTCCACAGCTTCAAGCTTCAATCGTACCCAAGTCCTTCAAGGTTGTGGGAGACATGGCATTGATTGTCTAAGTGTTTGTACTTCCCCAGAAATGAGTATTTCTGGGTGACCATAGCAGACATTTGATAATGTCTGTATAATTAAAACCGTGCTGTGTAAATCTGAAATATAGAAACACCCCAAGAGCTGTCCAATCATCATAGGCTAATTGTTTTTTTTGTTTGTTTGTTTGTTTTTAAACGTCATTGTTTTTGTGAAACTTTGGTGGTTATAAATGTTAAAATATACTTTTGCAGAGAATGCTTCAGCAAATCAATGCATATATGTAATCAGAGATCTATTTTATATAATCTGTTCAATAGCGGCCTTCAACTTCAAGAGCACACTTAACCATATTGTAATGACTAGTACTGGCAGGTGAACCTGCCTTGAAAAATATCTTTTCATGATATTTAGACTTTTGCACTCTTTTGTTTAAAGAAAAACATAATCTGCTCTGTCTCACTGTGTTGCAGGAACATTCTCTATGGACTGAATAGAAAAACGCAAGGCTTTGCCATCTTGAAGGCCTCTGCGGAAAACTCCAAACACAGCAGTGTGAATCGGTCTTTGTCCCAGGTGTTCAACTCCATCTGCTCAGCTGAAAAGCTTATCCAAAGTGGTCTCGAGCTCTTTGAGAATGACCCTAATAGCTCACATTGAAACAATCACAGCATAATGCTGCTATTGAAGCTCTGAACCAAACTTCTTCAGGCATGAAAGCAGCACAATTGGAGTACGAGGAGGACACTCAGTTATCGTGTGTGGTACATGTGACTGAAATCTGTACTTCCAAAGGAATTGGATATTTGAAGCTACTCGTGATCTGGAGCTCTTATATGTCCTTTTTATAGGTCCAAATATGTTACTCACCTGTATGATGGCAGAAGAACAAAAATTCTAGTGAAAACTGGTGAACCTGTAGAAGGTAAAGCTGTCCTGTAGGCCTGAAAGAGAAAATAAGGCACTCCAAGATGGTGCAGACAAAAATATTTTTTTCTGGCTCACTAGCTTACTGGTTTACCTTTCAGTTCCAGGCAAGTAATTCTATAAGATACCATAATTTTGTCCTCAGGGTGACTAAGCATTTTTCAACTCAGGACAGATGGAAGGAGAATTCTTATTTGAATCAATTTATGTTAATTCATATTTAGATTTTCTTTATTAACTGTATTTATTACACAGGTAATTCAGTTGTTCACACACACATATACATACATACAGTTAGGTCGGGAAGTATTTGGACAGTGAAAGAGTTTTTGTGATTTTGCCTTTATACTTCACCACAATGGTTTTGTAATAAAATAATCAAGATGTGATCGAAGTGTAGACTTTCAGCTTTATTTTCAGAGGTTCGACAAAAATATGGCATTTACCATTTAGGAATTACAGCCATTTTAAGCAAAGTACCTCCATTTTCAGGGGCTCAAAGGTCTGACCCCTGAGTCAGACCACTGAGACTACATATAATCAAAATTTTATCCCCCACTTGTAGCAGCTGAGGGTTAGAGGCTGTCTTGACAGTGTTAGTGTAACAATTTTGGGATTTCAACTCACAAAACAACTTATGCTGTTCCATATTATTGACAGACTCATTGAAACTGGGCATTTGAAGATTGGAAAAACATTTTCCAACATTTTTTGGCAACATTTTTTCAGTCTTCGATTGTACAGTTTGAGTGAACCTTTGCCCACTGTAGCCTCCTACGTAGATTCCTGTTTTTGGAAATCTGATGTGCATTCTGAAATGCATTTCTGCTCACCACAGTTGTAAAGAGTGCCCATATGTGTTACTGGAGCTGTCCTGTCAGCTCAAACTGTCTGACCATCCTCCTCTGACCTCTCTCATCAACAAGCCATTTCGGCCACACAGAACAGCCACTCAGTGGATGTTTTTGCCGCTTACTGGATATTATTTCCACCATTTGGTGCAAACTCTAGAGACTGTTGTTTGTGAAAATACTGTCTGAGATCAGCAGCCCTTCCAGAACCAATAACCATGCCACAGTCAAAGTCACTGAGATCACAGTTTTCCCCATTCTGATGTTTCATGTGAACATTAACTGAAGCTATTGGTCTGTATCTGCATGATTTTATGTCATGTTGTGCTGCCACATGATTGACTGGATAATTGCATGAACAGGCAGGTGTACAGGCTGTTGAGTGAATGTGACCTAAGATATACATTTCTGCCTTATGTAAAAGAAAATACCAAAAGTATGAACCATTGGATATTGACATGGCTGTGTTTTCCAGGCTGGTGATTATATAGGATTTATTCTTCTGGGGCTGTATACAGAGTTCAGAGTAAAGTATTCACGTGTAAAGAGATCACACTAAAGCAGGTTTTATGAATCAGTTATGAATCATGCATTGATGTTTCTACAATTAAATCGCTTGTTTTTTGTTTTATTGTTTTATTGTTGTCAGCATTTGCACTATTGTGATGTTTAGGAGGAGTCTGACTTAAGAATCTGAATCTGTCATCTTACTTGTTACAATGGTGGAACTTACCTGGCTGAATCTTTGATAATTAGGAGATTTAGGAAGGCTTCAGGGATATTTTGGCCATCAGCTTTAAATTAATGACGTGCCTTCAATCAAATGCTTCTACATGCTTAGATGCAAAAATATTAACACTGTACACTTGTATATTTAATACACTTTTTTTTTTGGTGAAATGTGCCAGCCGTACATGAAATATGTTTTGTTTTTTTCCAATCAAAAATATTTATTAAAAAAACCTGTATTACTTGAGGCAGTACTTCCTATTTTCTTATATATATATATATATATATATATATAGATATAGATATAGATATAGATATAGATATACACTATATTACCAAAAGTATTCGGTCACCTGCCTTGACTCACATATGAACTTAAGTGCCATCCCATTCCTAACCCATAGGGTTCAGTATGATGTCGGTCCACCTTTTGCAGCTATTACAGCTTCAACTCTTCTGGGAAGGCTGTCCACAAGGTTGAGGAGTGTGTTTATAGGAATTTTTGACCATTCTTCTAAAAGCGCATTGGTGAGGTCACACACTGATGTTGGTCGAGAAGGCCTGGCTCTCAGTCTCCGCTCTAATTCATCCCAAAGGTGTTCTATCGGGT